>OU611920.1:3055000-3665000 GCA_914767705.2 Tenthredo notha | reverse complement strand
ATGATAAAAATAAAGTACAAATTCTGATCGTAGAAAATTATTATTCTAATTTTACTACCGATTCCAAAGAATGGTTTTATCCTCGATCTCATCAGCCCGATCGGTAACTATCCTAAAAATCGTATAAGAATCGATAATAAAGCGATTCCTTCTATACTTGAGCGGGAAATAATGATATACTTAACTGACCGATGATCGGTAAGGCGTGGATCGAAGCTTCAAATAATTTATATAATTGACAATTTTATTTATTTATCTGCTTCAGGATAGGCCCGATACTTGGCACAGGTGCCGATTTATTGATAGCAAGTAACTGTAACACTAATGCAAAAATTTACAGCAATTTACCGCACAGTTATGACGGTGAACACGCTTCTAGCAGCGTATTGATGAGGGATTATCACTTCTCAGTTTTAGACTATGCAGTGTTCACCCCGAATTATCTGATACATAATCAATTGTTGAATTATTTGAAAATTTTTTGAAATCATAAAGTTCGCGCACGGGGTGACAAATGGTATCGCCATCACACGGTTAATGCACCGAACTATTATTGCCGCAAACATTGTTGCGCTTTACCATATGCAACTGACATGTCATTCGTGTGATTTAATAATTTAGCTTGCCTATAATCAAGTGCATGTATTTTTTCTCGCCTATGTCTACTCGTGCGATCGTTCGTTTTCGAAAAAAAAAAAAAAAAAAAAACGTTGCGACTGCAAGCCAGGGAAATAAAAATCAATCGTCAATGTTTGAGCTGCTCAATGCACGCGTCTCGCTCTTGCCTACCTTTTAGGCGCGTTACTTTCCAGAGAATCGCTCTTTATATTTAGAAAAATAAATCTTATTCATTCAATTATTTCATTTCAGAATTCGTTCTTTCTTTAGGGGCGCTGTTCTCTGATAGAACCCCCCTGGTTTTGTATCCTTAATTTTTCAGGTTCCATAAATTTGTTTTTAATTGATAAATAATAGCCGGTTTAAAAAACTCACCCGGGGAATGCGGAGTGTGCACACACGCACATTATCACTTGTCCCAGTATCCACCTATAATACGTGTTTGTAGTTTGTTACGTAGGTTGTATATATGTGTGTTATATAGTCCTCTTCTTATTCTACAGCGAGATATACCTTGTCGTGTGTACAAGAACGGACATAAATTTTCAAACCAGAGATGCTGGGTACCGCTGAGCGTATAGAGGGCTTCAAGCTATAAGAGCTGCTGCAGGTAGGTATGGGGTATATGTGAATATATGAAGATTTTAACGTTTTGTTAAATTATTATATTATAAATTGTACCAAAACACGAAACCCCGTAACGTAGGTAGGTACCTGATTTAAAACATGCAAATTTTACCTACCTACCTACCTACGTTACCCCGTTTCAAACGTATGAATTTTTTTTTTCGTCATACGATATCTTTAGGTAATATTATGCGATCCGATTTATATTTCGTCATATTTTCATCACCTCGAGATGAAACAAGCGTATGAGCAAAAGCGTAGATATATGACTTTATTTATTTATTTTTTTCAAATTTCATTACGTTCTATACGAAAATCTCGGTCTATACGATACAAACTGCGAGGAGCGAGATAATAAAATCTGAAATTTACAGGATTTTGCACCTTGCAGGATGGGCGAGAGAAAATTTTCCACATCACTTAGGTAATACAAGGATAAAAAAACTTTCTTATGAATCATATTAAATTTTGACAATCATATGGAAACTAGAATGTTTCCTCATCCCTTAAATATTCCATAGAATTCTGAATACATGTGAATTGAATAGTGTGGGAGTTAGTTTTGTGACTCGGGGAAAAAAAAAAAAAAATTAAAGTATATTATATAATAATAGTCGCGAAATACTATATGTAATATTATAATTGGTAAGTGAATTGCTGAATATGGGGGGGGGGTATGAAAAATAAGCCCACTTATAATTCGTAATCTCACACACATGACATGATAATTATTCAGTAGTAACACCGGGGCCCCCCTAACACAACCGTGTTTAATAAAGCAAGGTGAACGATAAGTTAAGGCCACTGTAACCTTTTGAACCGCGGTCACATAAACCACGGATTTATATGTAAGGCCATAGGATATAGGTATACCTTCTTAACAACCTAAACTTATATACATACAATATTTGTATACCCACTAGCATGAGATAACATACAGCCAGGTTTACACGGAAAAAAATGTTTACTGGGATACAACAATAATTCTGGGCATATTAGCTAGAATGTTTTGCTAGTATGGCCACAGCCAGAAATATAGCTGCAATACCTATATACGATTGCCGTTTCAAAAATGTATTACTTGCAATGCCCATACTTTTCGATACCGTTACTATACGATCAGTCGTTTTAAAAATATTTTCTTCCAACTTCAGCAAGAAATCGCAACCAGAAATATATTGCTGTCCAACCATAGCAATTTTTTTCCGTGTAAACCACGACGTATAATACGTATATTGGTATTTCTTTTTTTCTCTCTCTCTCTCTCTCTCTTGTTGCGAAATTGCAGGAAAATATCTTAAAACCGAATAGTACATTGTGCAACTAGGGCGAAAAGTTGGTGATTCTGGCACTATGGTGTAAAATTATTACCGCCTAAACGAAGCAATTGTTTCAAAGACGACAATCGCACGAATCATACAGTAATTACTTTGCTCACTCTAGTGCGAGATATACGGGTACTTTGCACACGCAAAATAGGTACGGAAAGTTGAATTTTCCGTACCACGTTTTGAAAAAAAAAAAAGGAATTTATGTAAGATTTTTGTTGGAAAATGTTTTAACGATTGATTAGATAAAATTTGGTAATAATAAAATTCAAATATCGTTATGAAACAAGAATATAAATAAATATAAGAATAAAAAAAAGAAAAATAAAATGATATAACCAGTCCGTATAGTTAATATCATAAATGTATCCGATACGTGAGAACCGAATTTAATACGATCATGTATCTACCTATATAAAATATATAACTATATGTATATATATATTATATATGTGTGTGTATAAAACTTCTGAAGCTGCAGGTTATTTTTAATTAATTAGTTTTCAGGATACCATGCCGGTTAAAAGTTTTTTGTTAATTAAATTTTTGGTGAACTGGTGCTACTTAACGTTCTATTGACACGGATGACTTTCGATCCAAGTTAGCTTCTTCTCATCGATGATCGTTACGTACCTACACATATGTAGTATATGTGTGTATAGATCGTGGAATACGTCAACGACTTGAACTCTTAGCTATCCGCTACAGACGGTCCAGTCGTTCTTAATCGATTTAACTAAAACGAGCATATTAATCACCGCGTGAAGATGACCTGCAGCTTAACGTACGTAATACCGACTGTGATCTTGGACCGCGTACTTACTACTTATACCTGTACCTATATATCTACTTGCTTCTTATATACCTACGTTGCTAAGCGAAATTATAGTTTCAATAGTTAAACGGTAGAAGAGTATAAGAGGAAACCCCCTTTTTTCTTTTTCAATTACCGCAACGAAATATACATCAATTATTACAATTTCTATTTTAATTAATTTTTTCATCAAATAATTGTTTTTTTTTTCTTCTTTTCTTCATATTTCGGAAATATCAAACCATTTATACATTTATGAGATAATTATCATTATCGTGTACGATTTTACTTCGCTTTGCTTTTGCTTTTGCTTTTGCTTTTGCTTTTGCTTTGCTTTTGCTTTGCTTTCCAGTGTCCCAAGAATTTCTACTTATTTATGTTTGTCGCACGTTGAATATTCATGCAGTGCTATTATATGAGTTAGTGCCAGTCCTATACTACCCATCCTATATGCGCGCACCGAGGTTTATTATATTGCCTATTTATGCCGTCAACCTTTTTCTTCTCCGTAACCAGGCGTACAACGCGTGTGCACGCAATCATAGTGATCCTTTTTTTTTTTTTTAATTATTATTATTATTATTATTATTTCTTTCATTCTTTTTGGTTTTTTTTTGGTTCTTTCCTATTTCTTACAAATTTTGTTCCATTTCGTTTTTGCTTTACACATTTACTTTCGTCACTATTGTCATCGTTGCGAAATAATTTTCCACCGCAGTTTTTATTAGCGACGATTTTCTTCGCTGAATTGAAGAAGATAGAAAAAAAAAAAATATCATCATACGCGAAATCGCGTTTCATATTCCTGACGTTTTAATAATAACACACACACACACACACACACACATGTGGGAGTGAAGAAATATGATTTCGATCGTTCGGAAGAAAACGAGGATAAAAAGTAATAAGAAAAAAGAATAATAATATAAAAGAAAAAAAAAAAGAAAAAAATCATACAAAACTATTCCAGACGGATAATTAATGGAACTGGAAGATTCCGAGGCCTTGACAGTACACATAGGTATCAAAAAAGGCAAAGTTTAATTTGAGAATTTTTTTTTTTCCTTTTTTTATCTCACACACAGAACGAGACGAAGCTGACTCTATATAGTTAATCAGTGAATATATATATATTAATTAATTTTCGTACGTATGTAGTTCATACATAAATACATATACCGAGAATATTCTGTGAGAGTAAACGATCCCCTTCCTACGGCAAAACCAACACCGGCGCGGACCGCGTGCGTGAGGCTTGTTCGGGAGGGAATGATGTGTCATTAGCATTGCATCCCCTCCCGAACAAGCCTCACGCACGCGGTCCGCGCCGGTGTTGGTTTTGCCGTAGGAAGGGGATCGTTTACTCTCACAGAATATTCTCGGTATATATATTGGTACCGAACTCGTTTTGACTTCCTACCTTGGCGGTTACATATCATATAATGCAGAAGATTTTTTTTTCTCATACGATTTCAGAACTGTGATCGTCAAGGAATTTTGATTTCAGAAAAAAAAAAAAAATAATATATGCCGCACGTTAGATTTCACCGATTTTTCCTCGTTTCTATGTTTTTTTTTTTATAAAATTCAGATAGTCAAAATATCATCGTTTATATTACAACGTACAGATATACAGTTGGACTTGGTTTTTTTTCTTTCTCTCTCTAGTTTTTTTTTTTTTTTTTTTTTTTTGGTAAAATACAAAAATTATATTGTTCATATAAAATATATATACAACGTGTATATCGATTATCATTTATATTATTATTTGTTTATTACAATAACGTACGCAGCACAATTCCATAATAATATTTAACTATTTACATTTACTACTGGCCTGGGTCCCATATTACATATCGCAGATATACTTAATACATTTTTTTTTTTTTTTATCTATATTTATCTATACATATACATAATATCTGTTTTCATTTACTTAAGTTTGTTTTTTTTTTTTTAATTGAGACTTTTCACAGTACTACCTAATAACATAATATTACCTAAATTTATGTTTTATTTATTTATTTATTTACTTATTTATTTATTTATTTATTTATTTATTTATTTATACATTTATATCATAATATACATAAGATTTAAAGCGATTACTATAAGACTTCATGTATACACATATCTTTTCTAATTTTCATTTCATTCAACTTTTTACCAAATTCTATACGTGTTATATACTATATAGCTATATTATCGCGTCTCTATAATGCCAATGAGGCAATATACATGGTTATATGCCTTTTTGACACACTAAAACCAAAAAGGCGTATAGTATTCTCAAATAGTTTACCTATCACTTCGAAAACATGATGATATCATAAAAATTGAAAAAAAACAAAAAAAACAAAAAAGAAAATCATTTTTCTATAAAAAAAAAATTAAAAAAAAACTAAAAGAAGGCCCATGATGGCCTCTTTGGCATTATAGATGCGATATTATGTATTATATAGTTTCTCTTTCTACTCAGTCGACAATAAATATAATCAGATCTGCAATCGTCGAAAAAAAGGAGAACAGAAAAAGAAAAAAAAAAAAAAATCACCATAGATAGAAATACTGGCCTTCTCATACGAGGATCACCTAGATAAAAAAAAAATTATTATATATTGGGTATAATAAGTAATATTATACCGTTAATTAACGAAACGTATTACCTATATATAATAGAGAGCACAGCTGTTATATTTACAACATATATATGGTATATAAATAATAAAAACTAAATTAAATATAACAAACATACATACATACATACATACATACATAGTATATATATATACCCATAATGGTAACGATTTTTCTCATATAATTAATTTTACCTCATATCCTATTACACATGTATATATATATATATTAGAGTGGTCCTTATTTTGGTCATTTTCGAATTGAGATTTCTTCGCCCCCTAGGAGGGTTCCAAATAATTAAAAACAAACATCCTCCAAATTTGAACTTTTTATTTCAATTTTAACACATGTCGCAAAGCTTCTGAAGTTTTACGTTTGATGAACATGGCATTTTCACTGACCTTTATTCAGAATTTTCGCGCATCGTCAATAAGTACGAAAAAAATCTAATTCCTGTCGGAATCTTTACAGAAAACCCGATATTATTTTATCAGATTTAGAGAAATTCCAAATTCAAAATGGCGGATCCAAAATAGCGGCTGTAAAACATAAAAAAAATTTAAATCCAGTCATGGGTCAACTTTGAATTTGGAATTTCTCTACATCTGATAAAATAACATCGGGTTTTTTGTAAAGATTCCTACAGGGATTAGATTATTTTCGTACTTATTGACGGTGCGCCAAAATTCTGAATAAAGATCAGTGAAAATGCCATGTTCATCAAACGTAAAACTTCAGAGGCTTTGCGACATGTGTTAAAATTGAGATAAAAAGTTCAAATTTGGAGGATGTTTTTTTTCAATTATTTGGAACCCTCCTAGGGGGCGAAGAAATCTCAATTCGAAAATGACCAAAATAAGGACCACTCTAATATATATGTATATATATATATATATATACACAAATGTCATGGATACGCATATATACATATACTCTAATCAAATTGATTTTCACTGCACAAAACATTTTTTAATGATTACTATAAAGTTGGTTAATAATTTTTTTTTTTCTTTTGCTTTATTATAAAAAATTAGAAAAGTCTTCGGCAAGGTATTGAACAAAAATAAGAAAAAAAAAGTAAAAAAAAGGAAACAAGGTAAAGATCGGTATAGTTCTAAAATGAAAAATGATAAGAAACGAAAAAAATTATTAATCCCTAAACCCTGGTGCACGTGAGATCAATAGGTGCAGGCCTCCTTTTAGCCGGAGGACTTTCAGCGTCGCTAACATCGTCCATATCTATATCATCAGGATCGCTAATCTGTGAACTTTCGGGTGTTAAAGGTCTTTCCGTACGATCTACGGTAGAAAGATTTTTCATTGATAAATCCATAGGATTATCTTGAGGCGGTGGTGTGATATTTTTTAATTCCGGACTACACCTTGGCGAGTAAGTTTCATTATCGTCAGAATTAGTCTTGGTACTTGATGTTGGAGAATGGAGTGGCGGTGGTGTTCGTTGACTTTTTAAAACAGCTTCAAGATAAAATCGTTTGGTATAAGCTTCTACAGGATTGCTTATCGAATTTTGTGCAATGATACCAATACCCGGTGAAATTGCAGCGTTATTATGATTCTGTGTATATCGGTTATTATTGTTGTTCGATATACTATTGTTATTATTGTTGTTGTTATTATTATTATTATTATTCATACTAGTATTGTTATTCTGGTTACTACCTCCACCATGGAGACCTGCTATAGTCGAATGTTGCAAAACCCCCGCGCAATTACCAGGAAGAAGTGGATGTGGCGTACCCTGAGGAGTACCGTAGAGATGATAAGGTGGAAATATCGGTAAACCATGTGGTGGTAAAAATCCTGGTGGAATAAGTGGCATACCAGCCAAAGGAAAGCCCAATGGAAGTCCTAGCATTTCTTTACTAAGAGCTGACAATTCGGCAGCATGATGTGTATGAAGGGGTCGAAATCCTGGATGGTTCATAGCCGCTCTTCTTTCGGATACATCGACAGAACTATCGCTATTATGGGATTCGGGTGAGCTTATGCTCGGGGATGTTGAGTTTTTGTAATCGTCAAGACCTAGCATAAGTATTTCGTCCTTTCTATGCCCCATGTGTCCGCTGATCGATGAACTCCTTTGGTTTTGTTGTATTTGTTGGTTTTGCTGGTGTTTTTGTTGCTGTTGTTGTTGTTGTTGTTGTTGCTGCTGCTGCTGCTGCTGCTGTTGCTGTTGTTGGTGATGATGTTGTTGCTGTTGTTGTTGTTGTTGTTGTTGCTGCTCCTGTAGAAGACAGTGGATTTTGAACCAATTTGAACGTCTACCGTAACGAGAACCAGACTTTGACATTCCCACAAGAAGACACTTCCGTAGACGACAGGCTTTGCATGCTGTTCTGTTCTTTTTATTTATCACGCACTCACCACCGTTCTTACACTCTGATATACTGCTTAGATTGTTGTACGATCTGCCGAAAAATGACTGAAACAAATAAACGTGAATTGATTAGGCGATATAAATTTTACACACACACACACACACAATAAATTTTCGAATCAAAACAACGAGAGTGAAATTTCGAAGAGCAAAATAATATAGTTTAGAGGAAACGAATTCACAACGTAGATTTCTCGGTTTTAAAGCGAATTTCTTATATACATGTACTATATATATATACGTATTTAATATTTCAATGCAATTCGCAATCTACTATTCGTTTTGCACTTTGTACGCTCTATAAGAGTGTATTAATTATCCGTGTTAATTAGAGTGTCTCGAGGGAGGTAGCGAAGGTCGAATCTTTCCGTGTGAATTCGTGTAGTACATACATACATACATACATACACCTATGTATTTCTTTTTAATACATATTATAATATCCATGCATGCATACAGTCTCATTGTTAAACTTTCTCGCTCACACCGGACGTTTTCAACGAAATTATTTACCTACACAAGTTTTTTTCTATATATATATATATATGACTGTCTCTGTGAGTTTATTACTTAGCGCTGCGTACCCGTACATACCGCGAATTAATTTGCAGTCAGTGTGTAGCTCCGAGCTACACAGTTCGCGAACTTTGTATGTTCCATAACGCGCGACGATATTTTGCAATAATTCATTTTGGTACAGGTACAGGTATACATATATTATTTAATACATTCAGATGTATATACGACATAATTTGGCACGCGTCGAGTAATTAAACACGGCCGGAAGCCGACGATTTTTCGCCACAAGAACTCAAAGCCACAGGCGTTCTTTCAGACTTTTGTAATTTACTTTTATATATATATATATATATATATATATATATATATATATAATATATTATAACCGTGTACCCTGTATCAAGTTTTATATAAATTACTCATTATATATTTTATCTTTAAAATTTTGAACTTTTCCTGAATCGCTACGTACTAATTATACCAAATTAATAATTTCCTTTCATCATACATACAAGTTCTTGATTTATTTATTTTTTTTCTAGGAAATTTCGTGTATGTACAAATAAATTGGGGTAAAATTTGACGATTTTCTTGCCACATATCTGAGAGGAGGAGTGAATATCTAATAAACGTCTCGAGCCAGATAGTTGGAATTAATGATTCGTTCGCGGTTTCATTATCCTGAAATCGAGAGCTTCCTCTGTCTTGGCCCAGTGTTCTCGATGCTCGTTGCCGAGACAAACGCAATGCTATTGTTAACTTGCTGCCAGGCTAGCAATCTCATAACATCCTCGATCTAGTAACCGCCGTTTAAAGTCAACTCAAACGACTGCACGTAATGTCGAGCATCGGTCCGTGGAAAAGAAAAGAAAAGAAGAATAAGAATAAGAATAAGAAAAAAAAAAAAAAAAATATCTAAGAACAAACTAACTCTTTACCTACAAAACTATGTAATAATTAGATGAAACAAACTGTTATCTACACCCACAATTCTTGATCGCGATTCTTATGACACAATCAGGAAAAGTTCTAATGATGTGCTCTAATTTGATAAAAAAATAAAAAAAAACTGCTGAAGATGCAGTTTCAGCAAAATTTAAACTTTCTTTGGTACAGTTTTATTTTTTTTTCAGTTTTAATCAACTGGAATCGAGGTTCCGGATTTTTAAACACCCTTCAAGTCATTGTGATATAGACTAGAGTATTTATCGTACGGTTTAGTAAAATATCTACAAAGTCAACCCTCAGAGGTGGGAGAGTGACATGCTACAGCGGGCCTGAAAACGAAAATAACGAAACGAAACGAAACGAAACGAGACGAAACTAAACTAAACTAAACAATACCGTGGCGGTATAATGACGTAACCGTTAACTAGGGCGGAAACAATTGTGGCGGACAAGTGCGAAGCGCCGGAAACCGCCTTTCAAACGTTTGAAACTCACTGGAGCTTAGACGAAGCAAGTGAATATCGTAATGTTAATACTTGTGATTTGTAAAACGGTCATATTTCCTACTTACGATTAATTAAAGATTAATATATGACTAATGCAATAAAATTGATGGGAAAAAATTTCTATTTCAAACACCCACCTTACATCCCTCGCATGTAAAAGCACCAAAATGAAAGCCGGCGGCTGGTTCACCGCAAACTTTACACTGCTGATTCATCTGTAACAATAATAAATTAAGAATAATTACAATTTAAATATATGAAACATAGAATTTTATTTTTTAAACCATAGAATTATCATTCCTATCATTATTATTATTCTTCTTCTTCTTCATCTTCATCTTATTATCTGAGATCGGTATACATCTACTATACTACGTGAAAATTACGTAATCCAATAGCGAATCTGGTTCTAGCTGCGTATTACGTCACCCTATCTTTTTAGCTAACGTTAACCAAGGTTAAATATGCGGTGCATCGAGTCGTGCCATTTTACAAACTACTAATCCCACACACGTATTCAATTCCTTAAATTTTCCTTTTGTTTTTTTTTTTTCTTTTTTTAGCGATTTTTCAGATTCGCATTTCTCCCTTATATTAATTAAGCTGTATAGATCAAATAAATTCGGAGACTAAAATATCGAAAAATTATTCACAGTTCATTAATTTATCTCTTCGTTTTTTTACAAATCAAACTGACGTAGGTACAAAAGACTTTAAGCAATTTACTGTTTTTCTAACATTTTTCTTAGACTTTTCGCGCTAGTGCGGATAAGACCGTTACCGTTTAACCATCGGATACGGTAATTTGGAGGTATACCTATAAAGTCATTCGATTCAAGCATAATATAACGTTTAAAATTTAATCAAGTTTAACACGTTCGATGTTTTATTGTACCTAGTTTTATCACCGTAAAAATATTATTACTGAACGGTTTAGTACAGGTGAATTATCCTGCATTATCGTAAGATCCGTAAATTAAAGCGGTGATAATTTTTCAATCGAATTTTTCACCTGCATTATATTATATTATTATAGATAGGATTTATTTCATTTAACGATATCGCGCTTGCCACATCTAAGCTATTTTACCTCTAGAATGTTTTTCTATCATTCAAGTCGAAATTGTTCACCGTTCTGTGACGTCTAGTAGCTAGTTGCGAAAAAGCCATAAAGTGAAATTCGATTCTCTTATTATGGACAATATAATAATGTGAATATCATTATATTTACTTAAAAGAATGGACAAATTTATTTTTCGATACGAAATATATACTTTTTCTAATTATTTTTCCTATACCATTTATATAGATAGAATAATAAAATAAGAAACGTATATTTAAACCGTATCTTAAATCGATGATCTATATATATAAAATGACCGGAAATTCTCGCGGTTGCATAGTCGTCTCCTATAGTATAACCAGACCACAGTAAACGAAAAGTGGAGTTTATAACTGATTGATAAAAAGAATGAAATTTCAATATTTATCTCTATAGATCGACGCATTTTCTATACCGCAATTTTCAGGGGAAAAAAAAACAAAAAAAAACGAAAAAACGAAACGCGATCGCTGAGAGATATCTAAACTTGCACAACAGCATTTTACCGTTCAATAAGCATCGGTAAACATAAATCCAAGGCAGAGCGGTCATAGCCAAATTGGATAGGAGAGATTTTGAAACGTTGTGAAAGAGAGAAAGAGAGAGAAAGAGAGAGAGAGAGAGAGAGAAAAAAAAAAGGAAAGAAATAAATTAAATCTGAAATTTGAACTCGTATCCGATTATTCGTTTCGATTTATCATTTTTTGATTTTTTTTTTTACATTGCGATCGTAACACAGACGTGACATAGTAGTTTTTGTAAATTTTTGTTGAACGGGTGATTCCCGGCAAAGAAGTTATACTGTGTGAATTTTAAAAACTAACATAACTAAAAGGCGTAGCCCCCCTAGAATATTATATGGAGAGTGTAGGTCAGGAGGTGTGCAGCAATAGCGAACGCACAAACGCGACAAGCTAGTAGTAGTCGAATGGGTTAATCAAACATCGAGACGGATGTGCCTTTTCCATTAGCCAGAATTTACTTTTACGTTTAGCGACAGTCCGTCATCTATGAAAGTCGCTTCTTAAACCACAAGATGTGGGACAGTACTGTTTTGTTTCAAGAACAGTCCTCTCGAGATACGAGCCACACAGTATACACACACACACACACATACACACACATCGTATCTTCAAAGCGATATTTAATTTCCCCACGTATTATTATTTGACAAGAATTTATATGAAAATTAATTAATCATTTTTTTTTTTTTTTTTGTTCTTCCCCCCTTTATTCCTCTTCTAATTACGATTACCGTTAACTACTGTAACTATATAGTGTAATTTAAAATTTTCGAAACTCGTATACCCTCATATTTTGATATTTTTAATTTTTTAAGGGATGGTTTCAAAAAATTTACAGCTTTATTTTTCTTTATTTTTCTTTTCTTTCTTTCTTTCTTTTATTATTACCTTCGATGCAACTTTTTGAAAAATAAAATCGCGTTATAATTCTCACGCTTCAGCCACCTCTAGTAACTATCTCGCAACTTTGAATAGCTGCTGTTGCAGCTACGTTGCTGCACAGCAAGGTCTTTTACGGCACGATCTATGATCTTGATTATCGGACTGTGCCAACGTATATAGAAGGAGGGAATTAACCTGGGAATAATTTACTGAAAAATCATTGAATATTCCCGACAAATTATTACCCTTCGTACCAAAGTGGCAGAAGTATACATTTTTTTTCTCTTTTATAAGTTTTAGCCATATTTGTTTTAAACTTTGGTTAATCTCAACTCCGTCTAAGCGATTAGAGTTTTTATTTACCCGGTTTTATTGCCACGGTTTCCTTGACAATAAAATACAAATCCAAGGAAAATTTTTCCTACAAATCCACGGGGACAAAGGATAAAGGAAAAACAAAAAAAAATCCCTAGGGACGCGTATGCCCTAATAGCCTTTTGTTTTATTGGCGAAAAAGGTCCTCGAATCCGCCGGTACGAAACAATCGTTTCTATACTATAAAACCCGAGAAATATATTTCAGGTCATTTTTTTATTTTTCGTTTTACATTTTTTTTCTTTTTTTTCTTCTTCTTCTTCTTTTCTCCATTCCTTCGGGTTATAAAATTCGATTATTTACTTTAAAATTGTATAAAAGCTATAGCAATAAAAATACTCGAGTTTTATTATCGTACACCTTTTGAAGTAAAGAATTTCACGATGTATTGTCAAAGAAATCGGTAGTCATTTCCTGTCTCTGACATAGAGATATAAAAATAAAAATATAAAAACACACACACACACACAAACACACAAACACAAACAAACAAACTGAATATTTAATTGCATTAATATTCTCACCTTTTCGTTGATTGTTTGATCGCCGATTGAAAATATCTCGTAGATATAAGTAGTAGGTATAATATTTCCAGTATTGTAGTCGATTTTTCATTAATCGTAATCCATTCTCACTGAACAACAATATTATTATAATCTATAAGCTGCAGCTGGTAATTATATCGCACAATTTATTATTATTTATATAAAAACACAACGTATACGTAGGTATATAT
Source organism: Tenthredo notha (assembly GCA_914767705.2). NCBI lineage: Eukaryota > Metazoa > Arthropoda > Insecta > Hymenoptera > Tenthredinidae > Tenthredo > Tenthredo notha. Next base: position 3,650,986 of record OU611920.1, on the reverse strand, counting down.
GTATGTTAGATCGTTATAGAGATTTAGGCGACGGCTATAATCCGATTTGTTCGACGATATAATCAATGAAAATGACGGTTAAAAACCGAGCGAAGAACCGATCCCTGGTTAACTGCATCGAGGCGATATATTAAGAAAAACAACAAAAAAAAAGGAAAAAATTATACCGTCGAATTCACTAAACAGTCCCAATATATCGGTACACTCGATCCTTCGATTAGGTATAAAATCGGCGAACGACTTAAGGACTAAATCCCGATTCCCGATTCCCGATGCCCGCTCGATCGTGAACGATGGGTGAATGACTTTCCTTCGTTAGGGTGTCCACCTCGATTCCTTACCGATCCTTCCCTCCCTCCCACCCTCCCGCCCGCCCCTCCCCTAAAAAAAAAACAAATAAATAAAAATGTCCTTTTTTTCTTCTTGAAACAACGAATCTGACTGCTGGCACTGTCTAATATAAACGACACAATGATGATTCTCCTACTTTTGTTATACCGATTTGACCGCAGCCAGTTGGCTATTCTTCGGTACACTGACGTTGTTGGTACGCGCCCGGGCATCACCGGAGAAGTGTAAGTCCCATCCACACGGCACAGGTGAGCACGGGGCCTGTCGCCTCAGGAGGGGGATATACCACTCTTGTGGGACTTACCGATGATGCCCAAGCGATTGTACAAAGTATTGGAGAGGGGAGATAGGGATGAGGAGAGAAATATATAGAGAGAGAGATAAAGAGAGACAAAAAAGATGCACTTAAACATCGAGAAATATACTGTGGAGGGGCGGAAGGAGGGGCCTCACATATTGCACTAGCCCTCAAGGGTGATCGTGATAACGTATGTGAAATTATCATCACATCTTGTATCCGATTTTATTGAAAAAAAAAAGAAAAAACAAATACTACTTATATACCTATTATATATGAAAATCGTTTCTTTGTTTAGGAATTTTTCGTCCTTGTTATAAGAACATAATGAAGGAATTAACGTAACGATTTCGTACCGATATATATCCGGCTAATCGTTTGATAAATAAATTGAATCGGTAATATTTAAGATTTCTAAAATATAGATCTAGAATTTGTTAAAAATCTATATTATCATATGATATAGCAATCGTTTGTAAACGAAAATGTGTAATGTGAATACTTACGATGAATTTCTGTCATTACTAATTACGCCATTAGCCTAGGGGCGCTAGCCAACGCGAGTGTAAGAACGACTAAACAAATGGAGAAAATTAGAGAGTTTATTTGACACGATAGTTGCAGAAATAGATCGATTTTCATGATAATTAACCAAGCAAATTGGGAAATACTTATTATATACCTACACTTATAGTTATTTTTCTTCGGGCATATTGGAACTTGACATCATATATATATAGATATCTATGTGTATCTATGTTATATCGTTCGATTATAGAATGCGGTGATCAATAATACTTCGTCCGCATACATAAACCGCAAACAAATAACACAATTTCATAATTACTTTGCAATAAGTTTGTTTAAATAGTATGTAAATATCTGTTTCAGGTACGAAGAGGATAAACGGAAAAAAAAAAAAAAGGAAAAATGTAAAATAAAAATGAAGAAATAAAATAGAAATAAAATTGTAATAATTGCTTTTACTATTTCCTTACTTCTTATTACCTACTAGATGGAAATTTCATTGTAAACGAAACTATTTACCTATATCGATGATCAATACCTGGTATTTAAACAATGGGTTATATAGTTCAGGGTTGAGCTAAGACCTTCGTAACCGAAACCCCAGGTCTAGTTATAAAAATTCACCTATCGTAAAACCATGATGATGGTTATTGTCTATGAGTTGTTTTTCGGTTTTACAATAGTACGAGGTGTAGGTAGGTACTCCGACTGTTTTAATTAAGATAATTGACCCACTAACGACAATGAGGTTTAAACAAGGGTAAAACGCACACCTATACCCTAAGGGGGATGGTAACGTTTTTTTTCTTATTGCAATTATTTAACTGAAGGGATTTTAATGAGGATATTTAGAAAATTGGATAAATGTGATGAAAAATTGTTTACAGTCATTAATTTATAATCGTCGTGGTATTCGCTCGGAAGTTAAATTAGATATAAGGAGAAAAAAGGAGAAAAAAAAAGGAGAAAAGAAAAATTACATAACTCGCATTGTAATCTTATCGTTTTAATTTAGCGGATTGATGATTACAACTTTTATAACTAAACGAGACCCACGACCCAACTCGAGAGACTTCAATGCTATCTTTGTGGCGCAAGACACTAAGAATTCTCTACCTGTTCGCGCTCCATTATTTGTTTGAAATACGTAAAACAGATGGCGACACTGAAGCGATTACATCCCACTGTGATACGTATTTTAACGTAGTGCCTTAAAACGATTCTAAAATCTGTGAAAATAATGTAAAAATAAAAAAATTAAAAAATCTGAATTAATTTTTATAACCATTTTTTTTTTTTTTTTTTTTCATATCGAGTCCAACGTTTATGGGGAAAAAAATGTTAGAGACAAAGAAATCGGTTTTGATTTTAAAAACCCATCGAATATTGAAGAAGTTGAATTAATATTTGAAAAAATCGAACAATATTCGAAATATCAACGATTTGATTTTCCAAAAGTCCAGTTTTTCATTCCTTTCTTATTTAAAACACAATAAAAAAAGTTTGTACATCGGCTCGTTGGTCTAGGGGTATGATTCTCGCTTCGGGTGCGAGAGGTCCCGGGTTCAAATCCCGGACGAGCCCCGGAAGTGTATATTTTTTTGACATTCTTATATATTACGTTAATCGTCGCGATCTTAATATTAAGTTTGAGTAATGCGTGATTCATCGCAGTTCTTCTTACACGCACATAAAGCGGTTTTAAATCAGACTGAAGAAGAAGAAAAAAAAAAAAAAAACATACCTACTTACGTATATGAAACATTTATTAAGGAACCGCAAAATTCTACGAAAACGAATGACTATACAATATACGTGGACTGAATTCTTTTCTTTCTTTCTCTTTTTTTTATCTTTTTTAGACAGAATCATTACAGACGTAGGTACACACATCGGTGATACGTGATACGAACGGTATTTAGCACGGTGTATAAAACCGGACGATGTGTAACGGAGGAAAAACTCTTTGGAATTAGTCCGGTACACGATTATTCACTCAAGGAAACGGGAAAGGCCTGATTTCATAATCTATGCAAGTGTATATACACACACACGCACACACATGGTATAAACAGTTTCTATTTCCGCAGATAACTAAGAGTTCGGTCTAATCGTTTCAAATTTTTTATTATTATTATTTTTTTCAATCATTCTTTCCAAATAATTCCGAGTCATAGGTATAAAAGAAATTCGAATATTCCCTTCCAGGTGATAATTGATAATTTTTTTTCATTTTTTTATTATTTCGGACTATACATAGCTAGTATGTATATGTCGTATAAGAGAGGACGTAGATTGAGAGCTTTAACACTTTTCTCTAGTAGTAATATCTCGTTTTGCCTTAGGGCGTCGATTGACCTACGAACTTTTGGGTCTCATATTTCGAGGTTCGTATCTATACCTGAATATATATATATATATAATACGGCTATATAATGTAGTAAGTTTCTCTTTTATTAATTGAAAAGAAGAAGAAGAAGAAGAAGAAGAAAGAAAAAAAAAATAACATTTTTCACCGTTTTTATTTTAAGTAAATTATTATTACTACTGGACATTACATAAATGGTCAGTTAGATGAGGGGAGGGGGACGGGGGACTTTAAACACGCCAGTACTTCTTTTGTTCTAATACATACACGCACATGTATATAATGTACAGAGCTTTCGCTATAAGCGCATATTAAACATTATAACCATAAGGTTTTATAAATCGAGAGAAACCTCGATTCACTGATCATTATTAATCAAATCTTCTATCGAATAAATTCACTTATGTATTCAATTTACAACATCGTTCTCATCCTCCTCCTCCTTCTTCTTGTTACCTTCTTCTTAAACGATTCATATACCTATATAAAATAATATATAGTATAAGCATATATATGTGAAATGAATAAGAAATTTCTTTAATCGGGGTCAAATATCAGTATTCGCATTATAATGTCATATATATATATATATATATATATATATATTTTTCGCTTCCACAGTGTACGGGTTATGGGTTAATATACACAATATTTATATTCGATGTTTAATAAAGTATTCGCGCTAATTCCGCAATACTTGTTTTCTTATATATGTATATATGATTCCTTAACAGCGGATCACGCTCTTATAGAATTTTAATGACGAGTCATCCGTTCATCGCATCAATAAACTGAAAAAAAAAAGGAAAAAAGAAAAAAATAAAAAACCCTGATCATTTCTGAGATCAACTCACTATCTTGTCATCGCGTGTCAAATATCGATAAACGAAACCGATCCACCGCGATTTGTACCGTTGTGAGGCCGGTTTGTCAGTCTAATATATCAATGATTTCCTTTCGTTTAAATCAATTTATTTAATTTATTTAATTTATTTAATTTATTTAATTTATTTAATTTAATCTTTATAATTATCATTATAAACTGGGCTATGGCTACGATCATGAACGTGATTAACGCACGATATCTGCATAGGTCAAGAAATAAATAAATAAATTAAAAAAAATAAAATAAAAAGGATATGCGAATTCGTGAAAGATTTAATAAATTGGTCTTCTTTTTATTTTTTTTATTTTTTTTTATATTTTGAAGAAGAATAAGAAGAAGTAGAAGAAGGAGAAAAAAAGCTAAGTACATATATACATCGGAGGATCATTATTGTACGAACTAACATAAGTAATTAGTGTATGAAAATAAGTTCCCGTGAATTTAAGAGTACGATTCACGTCTACGATGACGACAATATATAGATGCACGGGGGATGGGGGATGGGGGGGGGTTTTCGCTTAATTGTAAGCCTCGGCTTATATTATTATAACGGTGCGACAACAATTGTGGCTAATTCGTTCATGGAGATGGTTTACGATCTTAAAACTTTCGACTAACTTTAAATTGTCGACTTCATAAGAACGAAAGTGGGATTGTCCAACGATCGTTTGGTGGGGGGTAATAATTCGAACGTGTGAAAAAGTCCGTTTATTACGCAATATATCACAAACCTCGTACATATATGTACTTATATATATATATAAATCATATCTATGTAAAGGTATGCACACCGTAGACCGTGGCTCTTGATTTTTGATCGATGTAACGATTAAAAGAGGACAGAGCTGGAGGACGCTACTCTCCACGCAGATTATTAACTATAAGAAGATGATCAAGAAGGTGAACATTAATACACACATGTATAACGGTGACCATCACTAAAGTGAATGTGAATGTGAATTTGTTTGCTCGAATAAATAAATCTAACACGGTTTTATCCTCGTATGTATATATATTAAAAAAAAAAATAATCCATTATATAGGATATATGATAAGAAGAATTTCTAAGATTATGTGAAAATTATTTATTGAATAAAATTGTTTAGAAAATTTTTGTGAATGGAATATAGTAAATAGTTTATACGTGGTGGTATTATATATAGTAGGTATATATACATAGCGTATCGTAGTACATAGTAGAGTGTCAACCGCGGTTGTAAAACGAACCTTTTATATATATATATATATATATATATATTTTCTTTTCATCTACGAATGTATAAGTAGAAAGGATTTCGTCGGATTCCACTAGTCGTATGGATAGATACTTTGACACCACGTGCCCTAAGGCCATTATCAAACATATTACTCCGACCTGTAAACGAATAGAGAACTTTCCTATACCTATTCTGCGATTGCTTTCTTTTCCTCTCTCTCTCTCTCTTTTCTATAATATGTTTTCAAATATAAAATCGAATGATAAAATATATATACACGCATTTATCAAATTTTTTTCACCGAAATAATTTTCATCTGACGAGAAAAACTTTCGCTATATGGGACAGCAGGTTGAATTTTTCATGGATAGTAGGTATACGCTTTAATCCCGGGTCGCTATGGGGGCCATCTCGTAAACTTATACATATGGGTTCAAGCTGCAGGTCCGTTATTTATATTCATTCGTTTCATTCGTCACCTTTTTTGGCAACGGTCTATACAGAAATTACAATTAGGTATACCTTATACTATATAGGTATATACAACTACCTTAGCAATAAGTAAGACGTTGGTAATTAGCAGGAGTCGTTAACGCGTTGGTTCTTTTTTTTTCTTCCACCTTTATGAACATTTTCATTTTTTCTTTTCTGTTTTTTTTTTTTTTATTTTCGCTTCACTCATTTGACTTGTGTTTTTTTTTTTTTTCTTTCTTTCCATTTCATTAACAAAAAAATAAAAAATAAAGAAAATAAATTTCAACATCTATAACTACTACAAAACTACTTTATTATCGCGTATCTTTTGATGATAGAAATTTTCACTTCTAATAACCCTATAAGATATTATATAGAAACGTTTCGATTCTCTATAGTACCTATCTAGGCATATGGCTACTAGATTTTTGAAATTCCACTTAAACCTCATATATAGATATACCTATATCTATATACCTAGAGAAGTCGACGCCTTGGTCAGCTCGATGTTTCCTAAGGCGTGCGTGAGCGACCGTAAAACATCTCAGCGGCAGGGTCATTCTCGCGGACAACCTCATACGACCTCAAACGAACTCTCCCACTGTATATTTATTACCTCAGTGAATTTTAAACTTAATTTTTAACTAGGTATATAGGAAAATATCTTCAATTTAACCAAATTCAATATTCTGAAAGAAATTCATTCATTCATTTTATATATTATACACACATAGTTTTTCTTCGTCTCATATATATATATAATATATTCTTACGAGAGTATATATAGATTGTTTATGATAAGTCAGAAAATTGCAAGCTGCATACGGGTATATCTTTCAACGACAGCTGGGGTTTCACTCTTTTATGATACTCGACGACAATAATGGCCACGTACATATATATATATATATATATATATATATACTATATACATATACCTATACGCGGTATATGATTTACGCAAAATTATCTCATTACGATTCGAGAGACGGTCGTTAGCACTTCAGTCTGCAGCAGGAGGCCAGCTTAATACGTATATATACATACATATGGTATATATATATATATATCGTTTGAGATGAACGCGAGAATTGCATAACCGATTATAATATCTATACGCATATTCGTTTCTCGACTATATATATATATATATATATATATATATATATTCATACTTACAAGTATAATGATGAATGAATAAAATGAAATAGAAATATATAATGAAATAAATTTCGTTTTTTTTTTTTTTTTATCAATTGTTTCTAAGTTATAAATAATATCTGTGTAAATATAGATCTTCAATAATTTATATTGATCGATGATAATAATAATAATTAGTGTAAAGAAAGCAGAATAAACTATTACATCGTATAATATGTTGGTAAAAAGGTTTTTCAAATACGGAAATAACATACGCGTCGATGATTGAATAACCGTAATAACAGCCTTTCCGGGATAGCCGTACTTCATATTGTTTACACATTTCTTTTTCTTTTTCTTCTTCTTCTTCTTCGTATTTCTCTTAGGTATTCTTATTTTTTTTATCTATTCAATTCCTGACGTGTGTTATATACAGAGTTAGACAGGTTGTAATAATAATAGTACATTATACAACGTGGGAATAAAGTGGAAGATTATTCCCGAGGGCGAGTTTACTGCCCGAACGAAATTCCCGAGGGTGGGTTTACTGCCTGAGCGAAGCGAGGGCAGTATTCACCCAAGGGAATTTTCGCAAGGGCAGTCAGCCCGAGGGAATGATGCACTTTATTCCCATGTTGCATACTATGTTTTATTCACTTCTCAACTGTAACCACTTTATCAATTCTCAGAAATTTTGCGGGAAATAATGTAAATTATTCCCGCAAATCTGCGGGAAATAATGTACATTATTCCCGCAAATCTAGATTTTGCGGGAAATAATGTACATTATTCCCGCAAATCTGTATTTGCGGGAATAAAGTAACATTATTTCCCGCAAAAGTATAAGAGGGAATAATATGCTACTTTATGCCCGCTTTTCAGGTCAATAAAGTGGCGATTACAGTTGAGGAGTGAATAAAATGATTTTAAACTATAAGAAACGGTGATAATAAAGCGTCGGTTTGTTGTACGATCGTAAATATAGTAACAACGTTCTAGTTGCAGAATATATTATTATTATTATTATTATTATATACAGGGTGATTCAGAATTTTGTAAATTGAAATTTTTGGTAACAATATATTGACAAGGATTAACCCCCTCCATCACCCTGTATATATTATATATTATATATATATGATATGTAATTAGCGATCTTTTATATTTAATAAAACTACAAGTTATTAACGACTCAAGTTGAAGGATTCAAGGGTCGAGGTGGAGAATCCCTCAGTGTCAGAAAATTGATGAAGACCTATAAGGCGCGGTCCTGCACCTTACTGCATACTCATACTATATATACTATAGCTCTTCGTACCCTGATTACACGTTAAATGATGAATGCGTCTTAATCTTTTTCTTTTTATTCATTTTCTTTATTAAATACTGCCATCCTTAATAAATCGCGCGAGTATTTCGCTCTCTCTTTTCTCTCTCTCTTTCTCTTTCTCTCTCCGCGGTATATAAGATCGCGTGAATTAAACGTCCGCGTAAACGTTCTTACGCATTAAACAGTTCGTAATTCATTCCTGCTCCAGCTATAATACGCAGTATAAGAGAAGTTAGTCTATTAATTATCCGGTCTTAATTACACATACAGGTGTATCCTATATAGTATGTAACCTGAGGTTTAAGTTTGAAATTAAGTCACGTATGTACAGTGGCGTTCTGTACCTACCTACGGACACACGCCGGCCGTTTGGTAACGGCGCGGTGCAGCGCGGCGACACGCATTTGCATACCCCAGCGAATGCGCATCGGTCCGTGAAGGAGATACATCTACATCTACCTATATCCAAAGTAATACATAGGTAGGAGTTAATACTCACCTGTTTATACCATATCGTATTTGTACACCAATATCTATATATGTACGATAAATATGGTACATATTTATATGAAATTCTAAGAGATTGATTTACAATTAGACGAGATTGAAATTTACCCATTAGCAGCGCGATCGATTTTATACCGATTTTAGATTTTAGATAAACCGAAGAATCGTGCCTTTCCTTTCTTTTCCTTTCATTTTCTTCCTATATTTTTATTTTTTTCTTATTTTTATTTTAATTTCAATTTATTTTTATACCGATTTTGTAAATCGGTAGCCAGCAACAAGTTCTTAAATTCTTGGCTATGTACAATATGGCTACACTTAGACTATATAGCGGGTCGCGTAATCTTATGGGTAGTTTAATTTTCACATCCCAGTACTATAGCGCCTATGACTGAGGCTAATGGAACGGGCCCAACGAACAATTAAATAACGCTTAAGTATACGCAAAGGCTTCTATTACGCTATCTCTTAATGTCCCAGTAAATGCAGCCTCAACCGCAGCTCGGTAACTTATCCTTCTCAATTGCACCAGTAGGTAGGTAGGTAGGTAGAACTGTGAGGTGCCCATACCGGATCGACGATAAATTTTCTATGAAACTTGAGACCGTGCTAAACAGAATTAATCCATCGTTCTCTGATTTGATGTAATTATAGATTTTTTGCAATCATTTATATTTTACTCTATTTGTTTTTTTTTTTTTTGTGCTTTTTGTAATCTTATGATTAGCTGTTATATATCAAAGCCAAAATACCAAAAGTTTGGTACACGGGATCCCACGATTTTGAAGAACTTAAAAAAACACCTTAGGGATATATATATCTAACATTGCATGCTTACTCGACATTCGTTTTATGCCCTTTTTTTTTTTTTTTTTTTTTGCCACTTAATTTCATGGCGTGCTTCAATTCATCACCTTTTTAATTCAATTATAAATAACAATCAAGCATCCATGGTCTTTTATATGGGTAGGTATATAATTTTTTTCTCATTCAATCTTCGAAGGCTTTATACGCAACGCTGGTATTAAAAACAAAAAACAAAAAAACGAAAAAAAAACTTAGTTAAACGTGATGTGAGATATGATTTAACTCGGGTTTTCGCGGATTTTGAACTCTACAATCTCAGTTTTATTTTTACCTCAACATTTTACTCACTCAGTGAAGATTTTCTTCATTCAACCGTTTAGTTTTGTCCATGAAAATTTTTGAATTTTATTAAGAATCAAAATCGTTCCAAGTTTCAGATTTCTCGGAATCAAATATGAAGAGAAAATATATGTCAAAAATCGTGTTTTATTAAAATGGAAAAAATTCGAACGCTTAAAGGCCCCCTGGCCAATGGGAGCATTAAAATTCAAAAATCATGAAATCAATGACCACCTAATATAATATTTCGCCAATTAATACCCCAGGAAGTTGATGGTAGACTCTGGTGCACACGGGTAGACGAAATAAACTTCAGCCTTGAAGCAGTTTAAAACATCCTTTTAAATGCAGCTGAAAAAGTAATGGCTAATGGTGGTTACAGGTGTTAAAAACTTATGAGGATTAGTCAAATTTTTTAAAAGCCTTGTATTTCATCGATTTACTCCAAGGTTCATACATATACAGCAAGGTAATAAGTTACATATATACAGAGATCCGATTTCAAATAATCTCACACTACTATATATATATATAGGAAGTTGTTTCTTCTGCTATGATGCTCGATTATTCAAGTAAATATGATTTTATTCTATATACCTAGCAAGATATATTTTTAGCCGATGATTTTATAGATCTCGACTTTTGGAGAGTTGGAATATTAGTTTTTTTAGTCTAGACGCGATCACCGAGGTCCTGCGGGTCAAGGCTGCAGCGGAACTGTTGGTATAAAAAAACACCTACATAACAGGTACCAGTTTATTTCATTTATTTTTTTTCTTTTTTAATCGTATTTTAAAATCTTATTTCATAGAAGTAATGATTCTCAAACGATTAAGATATCTGTAACGATTTCTTTATTTTTTTTTTCGTTCTTTCTTTCTTTATTTTCTACCGAACGATTCTCGCTTCAGCTCTCGCAATGAAAAATAAGAAAAATTTGCCAAGTCTAAGTTATAACGGTCCAGCCAGCCATACGCCATAAGCCTTAAGGAAAAATTAATAGCTCATGGGACCTGGGGTACTGGGGGTCGAGGAAAAAGGTTTCTTTATTTTGACAGGATACAATTTATAACTACATTTTGGGACCTCGCGCGTAGTTTGCGCCGTGTCTGTGCTGCTCGGATCCTCTTGGTCTTCACTGAATTTAATCCAGGTCACTTTATGCAAAGAAGAACAGCTTTGCATAATGCCTGTGGCCGCTTCTTCACAACGAGCAAGAAATTAATATCATTCGGTGCATTCCGTGAGGAAGAAAAGAAAAAAGTAAAAAAAAATAACAAAAATTTATCGCATTTCTGTAGAAAAAAATAAAAAAAAAAGGAAACTAAAGAACTGGACGAAAGATACACCCAGAAAAGCAACACCCTCTTCCTTCATCTTCTTCTTCTTCTTCTTCTTCTTCTATCCGTGATCATCGTCCGTATATAGTGAATTTCCTTTCCGAGATAAAAATAAGTTAATTATAACACCGTGAAACGCCTGTGGTATTCTCTTCATTATAAATCTTTCGAATGAAGGTGTTATTAATATTTTTTTTTTTTATACACCTAGTAGCATATGCCATTAGTAGGGCCCATCATTTATAACTCATATACGTGTCGCGTGGTTATTTCTATTATACAATAACCTGTACTAGGATGTAAGTATAATATGTACTTAAATATATCGGCATAGGTATATACTCTTGATAAAGGTATAGGAATACATATATATATATATACGAAATGCTAAGAGAACATTCAGAAACAAATCTGAAATCCGGTTGGTAAAACGAGCCATTGTCATCCGCACGTGAAAGCATAATGAATGAATGAATGAATGAATAAATAAATGAATGAATGAATGAATGAATGAATGAATGCTAGGCTTCCGTGTTACGTTATGTTGCTTCACAGTACGGTTGAATATATAATGATATTTATTTAACGGACTAATATACGTGAAGATTCAAAAAGAGAGACATATTGGTCACATATAAGAAGATGAAGAAGAAGAAGAAGGGTGCGCCCTAAAAGCAGATGAAGATGTCCATACGGAATAGTAAGAAATGAAAGGGTCGAGTCTCATCATCGGTATAATAAAAGACCTGGGGACATTTAATTCATATCAAAAAAAGGGTTCACTCTTCTCTTATGTAGGTATACCATATACGATACACACACACATACATACATACATATGGCTAAAGCTGGTTTGACTTTAGAATGAAAATACACATTCGTCAAGATTATCTACCTCGATTACGAACCTCGCTGACACAGGAGGGTGTCCACTAGGTAAACGGTACCGAACTACCAAACTGACAATAAGAATAAAAATAAGAATGAGAATAAGAATAGTTTTTGCTAGTCTCTCTCAGTGCGTATCAGACAAAATAAGAACATTCTTATATCTGGACAGGATGATCTTACTTATTAAAATGATTGATGAAATTTGGCACTTTGTAAATTCTTCTTGATAAAATCTGAGCTAATTTTTCGATTTTTTTTATTTTACCAAACAAGGAAATATAAAATTCTTTGGATACATAAATAAATACATATGTATGTGTATCTCTATAAAACACTCATATTCATATATTTATATATATATATCAACGTGATTAAAAGCGTTGAAATGACAGCTCTTTATCACATATACATATATATGTTGTGTTTATTTTATTTTTTTCTCCATCTTCTTCTTTTCAAATCTTGAATGACAACGATTATTTGGACAGTGAAGACAACCGCGTAGGTGGTGGTGGAAGGGGGGGGGGGGGGGGGGGGGGGCGAGGGGGGAATAGAGATTTATCTCATTAGTAAATGTTTGAAATTGGTTTAATTGGCGCGCCTATTTATTTGCTAATAGGCTCCGCGTCGATCGTTACAAGTATATACTGTCGGTCGTTTCACCTCGTCAACTATAAGGACCGTTGTTTTTTTTTTTTTCTTGTTTTTTTTTTTCATCATCATCTTCTTCTTTGATTTTTTTTATTTCTCTGATATAAAATTATGTAATTATCTCGTTCGCTCTTCGACTGATCGCGCGTCTAGCTTCGTATATATATATATAAGGTAACTGGCGCGTTACTTCGGTCACCAAAGAGGTTTCGATTAATTTAAAAGCCTATACAACAAAACAGTTACGATTGAGATTAGTTAAGATTTAATTTTATCTAATGATAGATTAACGGTCGTATTATCATCATTTATGTATATTGTATATAGGTATACCTATTTTCCTTATCTAGAAAAAAAAAAACAGGAACATGCCTGCTTTATACACTTTCGTAAAACTATAGACGCAGCTAATAGAAATAGAAATAGAAATAGAAATAGAAATAGAAATATAATAAAAGCAAAGCCTTCGTTATTGGACTTGAAAAGTTGGATAGTGGGGACAAAAAATGAAATAATAAATATAGTGAATATAAAACCCACGCAAAGGCCAACGATGATCGTTCAATTCAATGGGTACTAAATTTTTCGTTGGACAAAGAAAATCATCTCGTCTCTCACAGATGCATATATATACACAGATATACGTATATGACCGTCAAAAATACAAATACTAGTAAAAAAAAAAAAACATATATATATATCGAAATTGTTTATTATGGTGTGAGTGTAAGTTTAGTCTAAATTCAACTGCGCAAGAGTGAGTGGACTCTATTCGAGGCTGACTGATTATGAGGTGAGACGAGCCTCAATTAAAGCAATTGTTGAAGCAAGGTCAGGATCGAAAGACACCTTGTAAAAAAAAGAAGAAGAAGAAAAAAAAAAAAAAAGAAAAAAAATTCCAATTCCTCTAGATCTCAAGAGATCATTTCAACGCCTGTATATACAAAAACCTTACTCTACGTATTATATATGTTCGTTTTAGACTTAGGTGTAGTACACCCATATAGGTGTGTAAAACGTTGCCCTCGGGCTGTTAAAGAAACAGAACATGCTAACAGCATAGTATATATATATATATATATGTATATATATATATATGGGTATCGAGAAAAGAAAAGGAAAGATGCGAACGGTTAAAAAAAATAAAATAAATAACAAGAAGAAGGAACTGAATGATTAACGTGATCTCCGTACACTGGGACTGGACCAGTTATAAAATCACCGTTTCGTTAATTAAGTTGACATTATGTATATATATAGTATAATCTACAGCCAGCTGAATTTCATTTTATATATATATATATGAGCTAAATCACAAATACGAAATATGTGGTTGCCCAATCCATAAATTTGACATGTCAAAGAGAATATTTTAAGTTGTCGAATGGCGAAAAAAAAAAAATCGAATTTTGACTTGCAGAAGACGGTTCAACGGTACGTATTTTAAACTTTCGGTTATCTGCGGCGCATGAAAATATATTTGCAATGAAAAGAGCGGAAAAATTTCCATCGAAAAATGTGTTGAAATTTTTCAGTTATAAACCATCAACTTCTCTGGTGTTCTCAAAAAAAAAAAACCGTTAAAAAACGCGTAATATCAAAAATAGCACGAGCTGCACCGATAAAAATTATATTGTGGTGGCTTCCGACTCATTTCCACGGAAATGACCCATTAATGACAAAAAAAAAAAAAATGATCGAAAATTTTGAGGTACAAAACCACACCGGGAATTTCTGATTTAGCTCATATATATATTATATTAATCGAGGCTGCAGATAATAATGAACGATTTAAAGATTCTGATATTTTAATGAATAATATAATGATCGTATTAAGAATTTTGATCAATTACCTAGAGATGGAGATATATGATATATAGTTTATATATAGTTTCATATTTTGCTTATATATACTTAAATAAGACGCCCACGCGTCTATTCTGCTGCGCGGTACCTAAACCGCCTGTATATAAACGTATAATGTATTAAAAAGTCAATCGTTTCAAGCACGCGCTTGTTCGTTGGTATTGGTATACTATACATAGGTATATAAGTATTATATAGGTTTTACCTGTGGTTTTGTTTCACTGAAGTACTAGCCAAGCTAGGCTAGGCAAGCAGCAAGGCACGTCGCTAACAAGCTCGTAGGTACGAGATGTACACATAAATATGTACTATACGATAGTTTGTACATCGTTCTAGGTACTACTCTACTCTAGGTACATATATATATATATACGAGTGTAATTCAACTTTTATTTATTTATTACTTACTTTTCATATTTCTCTTATTTTCTTTAACGTCAATTTTTAAACCGCTATATATTACGTACATACATACATATATATATATATATATATATATATATATATATATATATATTTATATCTCGTACCTTACTCTTATACTCGGCGAAGAGTAGGAAAAGGAGGCTATCCGATATGATTTAATAAACCACTCGTGGGAGCCGCCGCATTTATTAACCCCAACGAACCCTAGACCGCGCCACGTAGTACCAGGAACAATTTCCGGTTCAATCTTCACCACTATTCAAATACGTGTATTTCTCTCTATATACCTATAGACTCGCGAGATAAAATAATATAAAATTTCCTTTAATCTAATGAACGCGTTTTTTTTTTTTATTTATCATTTTTTTCCTATAATATTGAAATATGTTGAAAATTTTCGTCTATTAGGTAAATTTTAATTTTTTTTTTTTTTTCTCTTCCTCCTATTTTTGTTATTCTTGATTTATATCACAAATCACGTTGTACTATGTATAGATATAGTAGTAGTAAATATTGTAATAATAGTTGGGGATGCGAAGGCGGTTAGATTGGTCTGCATCTAGGCCGATGAATCACTCGAACAGTATATTCTATAACGTACGACCCACACGTTAGAGAAGCAACGCGTTATTTGATCAACTGCACCATACGGTTATAATAATAATAAAAAAAAAAAAAAATAATAGAAAACAAAAAAAAAAAAAAAAAACGCTACAGCACCTTATGTGATATTAGTCCGTGGATAACCAGGACCAATTAGCCTGTGTCTATGAACTATGATTAATGGCTTTAAAAAATGAAATGAAATTAAATGAAGAAGAAAACGATACACTCCTTCATATAATAATTTTTCATCATTTCTAAACGGCTCAGGATTCAACGCAAAATCATCCTAAACGAATAGTGAATGGAAAAACCGAGAGAGAGAATGGAAATGGTCGCGTTGTCTCCTGATGAAGAATAATAAGAATAAGAATAAGAAGAAGAGGAGGTGGAGGTGGAGGTGGAGGAAAAGCATTTGTATATTGTACGTGTAAATGTTGCGCAAGATCTACTTCCGTTATGATGATCTGCCGTTCTCTGTACAATCCAAGAACCTAGGTATAAATGTCGCAACTATCTAGCCGCTAAGTAAGCAGGCAGGATGTCGACGAGGCTGATGCACGGTTCCCTGCCCATGGCGATCCCGATTCCGGGGATCACGCTTATACATACTTTGTCTACTAGATATATAGAAGAACCTGTGAGTCGGTTACCATGGCGTTTCTTTGTACATTAGACCAAACAGTAGAAAAGTTAATGCAGCCGGAAATCGGTGGGAGGAGACATACACATAGTAGAAATAAGGCAACGTTTCCGGCGACATCCAAGGACATTTATAGACCTCGCGCCCGATGTGATGCACCCATCGCTGCACATGTGGACAGGACTATAACTATAACAATATTCGAAGGAACTATACCCACTACTATTTCGTTATCAAAACACATATATATATATATATATATATTAGGGTGGTCCTTAAATACCAACTCGACGAATGAAGCATGGCAACCTTCAGACAAAAAATCAAAAAAAATTGTCCCTAAATATTAGATTTTAAACAAAATTCCAATAGGTGCCTAAAGAGGTTCGAAGTTTCTCGTTTAAATAACATTGGATCTTATGATTTTTTTTTCTTCCCATTCGATTGTTGGGTCAATTTTGCTCCAAAAAATTCCACTATATAGAAAAAAAAATCAAGGAAATTTTTTCGGTCAATCTGTCTATGATGTTAGCCCCTGAGCTTGATTTTTTTTTGCACAATTTTACGCGAAAATATTAGAATTTTCGATTAGCACCCTTACGATGGGATTTTTTTTTTATATTCTGAAGGTCGTTTCCGAAGTAAAATTTCACGAGGAAAGCAGGAAAATTGAAAAAACAAAGAAGAAACGGGAAAACTTCAGGACTCTTTAGGCACCTGTTAGAATTTGAAAAAAAATCTAATATTTGGGGAGAATTTTTTTTTTTATTTTTTGTCTGAAGGTTGCCATACTTCACTCTTCAATTTGGTATTTAAGAACCAGCCTAATATATATATAGAGAGATTTTCGAGGAACAAATTCTCTATGGGATAATCTTACGAGGTAGAGAGAGAGAGAGAGAGAGAGAAAATTACTTTCAGGTTTAGACTTACAAGTATTCATTAATGCGATTTGATCTAGTTCGTTAGCGTAGCCATATACGTCACGATTTATATTCTTCTCAACTCTTACATCGAACATTCTAAGTCAAAGTAATAATACTAGTTAATATTAGTTGAGTGAGAGCCCCTGCATGATATGCTATTAAAGGCGAGCCAACAACGGCACATTGTTACTAGGACATGCATATTCAAGGGATCATCGAAGCCCAAAGACCAAGAGCTTATATACCTGAACGGGAATCGGCTGTCTCATCTCGCGAGACAATGAGATCACTTCACGCGGTCTAAGATCAGTGAGCTATGAGACCGCGCGTAGTGCTTCACATAATAATATATATATATATATAGGAATAA
This sequence comes from Tenthredo notha, assembly GCA_914767705.2. Classification (NCBI taxonomy): domain Eukaryota; kingdom Metazoa; phylum Arthropoda; class Insecta; order Hymenoptera; family Tenthredinidae; genus Tenthredo; species Tenthredo notha. The sequence goes on along the minus strand of OU611920.1, from coordinate 3,633,025 downwards.
GAATGAAATGATATATATATATATATATATATATATATATGTATTACACTTTTCGATATCACAAAGGGATTTAAGTATGCGGATCTAAAAATTCTGCAAGCAATATCGTCGCATCGTATAACGCGTCGCGTCCTCTCAAGGTACGATTGGGATGCCTGGCATACCGGACCAGAGATTAATGGTAGTTTAATAACGTTAATTGAACCCCTTAGAAGAATCGATACGGTCTGAGATACCGATCGATCTTATGATAAATAGTCAGCGGCACCGCGGGCGACCGTTCCAACGCCTTCGCGGCCCGCCACGCCATGCCATGCCATGCCATGCCATGCCACACCACATTGTGCCGCATAACGATATTTCGCGTCTCATATATATATACATATAATATAATATATAGTATATACACCTACTGACCCGGACCATTTTTCTATGGTATTTAAATCAGCGGTTTTAAATCCACTTTTCATTTCCTTTTAAATATATGATATTTGAGACGTAATGAAAATGAAAGGAAAAAAATACAATTTTGATAACAGAATTAAGATACATGAGTCAACCGGTGTTATAGTATGCGGTTTAATTATGATCACCTTATCTTATATATATATATATATATATATATATATATATAGGTATGTATGAATGTGGCGGGTAATTAATTCGCGTAACAACCTCACTGTATAGTATGTATGTATGTATGTGCGCAGGTTAAACTTGCGTAACGCCAATTAAAGACAATACTTCAACGGGTATACAATTCGTATGCACGCCTCTCCGGGATTTGCGTATGTGGAGCATGGGATTCTTATTGTCCATTGTTAGTGAACCGCTTATCTCGGGTCATGGTCGAGCCTGTTTCCTTTTTAAGAGATCAGCTGACAATGAGTGGTAGCTCTCGCCTTGCTAGATTTGTATTATCAAAGATCAGAGATTTTTGTCAACCCTATATATACACAGGGGATGGAAGATAGGGGTGCTTGCTAATATTCCCGATTTTTATTATAATAATTTTATTATAATAATAATTATAATGATATTAAAAGTGATTTTAGTTCTTTAGCTTGCACCTACGCACGAGCTTTTCACGCCTTCTATTCGATAGGTGTATATATAATATATAGGTATATAGATATAGTTTAGGTTTCTTGCCTTATAGAAATACTGAATAGAGTGAGTGAAGCAGCTCTATAGCCTATCGTTGGGGGTTTGGTATCTCTTATGACTCGAATGGAGAGGTGAGATAACACAATGGTTCTAATACGCCGCATAACGAATACACACATATATATATATATACAGAGGCTGGTTATAAAGAAGAAAGGGACATAGACTTCACAGTCGATAGTTAAATGCGAAGGCGGCAACGATGAATGGGAACCGATCTCTGAGCTTCGAACTTTCAGTCTTATCTTATCGGATCTTTTCACTCTTAACTTCGAAGTTAACACCGCGCGAGATAGACGCCGTTATATATATATATCTCTCACTGCAGGTGATAATTTGAAGTAGAAAAGAAAAGAAAAAAAAATATTTCGAAAATTATTGAACTGCAAATCAGAAACAGAGAGAGAGAGAGAGAGAAAAAAAAATGATAATAAAGTAATATCTAAGGAACGGATTAAATTTTGGAATAGTAACGGAAACCGACGCCGACGCCTGAGACAAGGATCGCGTGCGACGTCACGGTCTACGGATGTGCGCCTCCGGGGTCTTGGGAAGAAGACCGTAAGCGAGACAGAGGAGGCAGTGCATTGAGGATTGGCTAACGAAAGTGAAATTCTCTTCTTCCTTAAAACAAGCTAACGGTATAACAAACTCCAATACCGGCTACAAATAAAACCGTTAAGGGTCTACGTAATATGTATGTGTATGTGTGTATATGTATGGATATAAAATATAAATTTGGAGTCTGATTATATACAGCACCTACTACTGCAGCGTGTACACCCCAATCCTTTAGTGGAAAATAAATATCATGAGAAGCGTGTCTCCGTTGATTATATTAGTCACTATTATTTCATATGTATATATATTATATATCATACTCGATCTTATTCTCCAAGGACTAAAATAAGAAGAAAAATAAATAAATAAAGAAAGAGAGGAGCCAGGAGCAAGAAAAAAAAAAAATAATAATTCAAAACTAAAACAATAGGCTAGATTAAGTGCCCGAAGTAATCTTGATTGTTAAAATGAATTCATATACAAGGTCTCTAGCGCAGTTTCCCATAACCGTATATATATACGCATATAAGTACATACGTATTGCCGTTTATATGTACCTACATGTGTAGAAGTTGTTTTAACGCGCGCACGCGAGGAGGAGGATCATGTACTCCGCAAAGAATTGAAATATCAGAAAATTGTGAAATATAGTTAATGTTATATGAAAGTGGAATGAGAGAGAGAGTGAGAGAGAGAAAATTTAAGTTAAAAGAAAAAAAAAAAAACGGTAGGAGTCTAATACCAGGTTAAAGAATAGAGATGAGGAAAGGAAGGGGGATAATAATTTGCTTTGTTGAGGTACCCCCACGCCAGTGTACCTCATACACAGGTATAATATATGTAACTCTGAATCTGCATCATATGTGGTTAGATTATATACATATATACATATATATGTGTGTGTATGTGTGTAATATTCTACTATACACTACATATTACGGTCCTTGTCCATTGTTGTTTCTGCCCGCGTCTTCCTCGACTGTTCAACGACCAGTACGTATCACCATGGTACACCACCGTGAGCTAACTTGACTAAGGAAGGTGTCTCAGGTGGGCAGAACTCATGGGTGAGTCACCATAGGTATACCGCGCGAGACTCGCCCCAGTCTGCATTGTGATATACGTTAAGGACTTGTCGCTGAACTCGACACGCGGTGGACGTGTCCCGCCTTCAAGACCGGGATATGTCATAACGTGCATATAATTGCACCAAGTACTATGCGATGTGATCTCTCTCCTACTCCTTTTAGTCTTGTATAGATAGAAAATAATTTTGAACGGGTCCTGTGGTTGCTGGAAGTTCGAAAAAGCAATAAAAAAAAAAACCTTTTTATTTTTTTTTCTCTCTCTCTATTTTTTTTATTATTATTTACCATAGATAAACTCGCTAAAACTTATTACTATTATTATTATTATTTTTTCTTGCTACTGCACCATAAAAATTCATTATCGTATTTTTCTAACGATAGTAGCGCAGCTATGCTGCTATACTACCCTTAAAACGTTTTAAGGGTGTTGGTGCGCGGTAGCTCACAGGGTGTTCCAGGGCCTTAAATATATATATATATATATATCGGTCTTCTTTTCAGGTCGGTTTTGATTCAAGGCGGTATATTCACGGTTGTTGAAAGGCGCCCTAAGCACACAGTCGAGACAATGGACGATGATTTTAGTCTTTTGTCTCGACCACCGTTGAGCTACAGGTGCCGATCCCCTCCCACACCCCACTTCGAATATAGGAAATAAAGTTTTCCTTCGACCCATGAGGTTCAGGTAGGTGAAATTTGGAATAAAAAGAAATGTGAAAAAAAAAAAAAACGAGAAAAAGAAGGAAGGAATTTGGGTTTACGATTTTATTACTAGACCGAGACTTTTTCCCTGCATTATAAAGGGAAAAAATCAAATTCAAAAGAAGTTTAAAAATTCATGAAGAAAAGAAAAGGAAAAGAAAAAAAAAAATCAATTCGTTTCTTCGAGTTCGTAGATCTTAAGAATGACTGACTGACTGACTGTTGCAGCAGGAAACGAGACACGAATCGCTACTAGCTAGTTAAAGTCCTTAGTGTGGTTAAGATCGATAGATAAAAGAGTAGAAGTCGCGTACTTCCGGTTGTCAACGAATGCCAGTAGGAGCTTGTGACTTGGGGTAGAAGCTAAAGAGCTAAACACAAAGAACTCGAGTGACTCGCTGAGCTGTAGCACCCTGTTGCATATATATATATATATATATATATATGGTATACATATGCGCCACCCACACCTCATGAAGACAAATACCTACAGCTAACTCAAGATATATAAGTATATATAGTACCTGTGGTCATTCTCGTTTCATATTCCTCAGTGCACTGCAGTGGATCGAGTCGAACCCCGATGCCATTGACATTTTAAATGCATACCTACTTGAGTCATATATTATGATTATTGTTATTTATTTATTTATTTTTTTTATTTCTTTTTTATCATCGCCGTAGTGCACTGCGTCAGGGTGAGCTGTCTGGTCACGTCCGCGGAGGAACCCGAGGTTGAATCGCGCTTTCTTTCTACGCACATAATAAACCTGCTCATGCGTAAGACATACATCAAGTCATACTGCTGCTGCTGGATGGATAGATGGATGTATGTATGTATGGATGGATGGATGGATGGGCTATTGTTTGATCGAAATAAATTTAGGAATAAATCGGTACTCATTTAAATCGTGAATAACGAATGAAATAAAACGCTATACATAATGCTGCGATACGTATGTGTATAAGGTACAACATATACGTAGGGTATAACATAAAGTAACAATTCGTAAAAACTATACTACCACCTTTATATTAGTCACGATATATTATAGATTAAAACAAAACGTAACAACGGAATGTGAGAGAAATAAAAAAAAAAAAATATCACTACGTCGACGGAAGACAAAACCGCGTAGCTCACACTATGCCACGTGCCGAACACGGTGCACCGTGCGTAGCGTACGTACGTACTATTTCACGTTACGTTCATAACACCATGACGTAGAGTTTTAGGTATAGGTACTAATATATTATATATATACATGCGTGGATAGGCTTTACCTATAACAAGATTTATTACACTATATGTCATTGTATTAGGGGTCTAATCTATGATTTATACACGGTAAGTAATAATATTCGGACATGGTTTGTCGCCCACCGCAAGATATCGGGGATTCTGTAAGATGTAATGAATTCGTCGGTTTTATTTGACCAAAATTGTATTTTTCCAATCGTTATTAAAGTTCAGAATTATTATTCGCATCTCCGAATGTTATAGAAATCGCGAATTTGTTTCAAACGATTTGACAAGTTTTTATAGTTTTTATCTCGAAACTTATGAATGAAAAATTATATTCGTTTGGGAATTGAATCACCCTTTGTTAACGATTTTTTGTTGTTGTTTTTTAACCATTTTGCCAACCGTCTATCCATCCTTATCCCTGTTACTCGAATAAATGGATGAAACTTAAGGTTTGACTTTAATTCCAAGAGTACATTGGAGCCGTTCATCGCCGGATACGTAGACCTCGCTCTCTGCATCTAAAACGAGGTTTTCATACCAGTGTAGAGTCTACACATATGTTATATGTACCTTGGATAAAACTTAAGTCGAAACGAAGGCGTGGCGTAAGGTTTAACAGTGGCTTAAACAAGGGGGTTCACAAAGGTTCAAACTTACTTAGAACTTATGGGAGGTTTATGTTTTAAACGTACGCGGTATACCGAAGAGTTTCGTACGCCATTATTGAGAGCTCCGTGTGAGGCGGAGGGACATTAAAATGCTCAACGCAACTTAATGATTTATACTTTACGAGAGGCGAGTTTGACGAGGTGGAACGTCCGATCTATCAGAACCTGCACCGTGGAGAGAGAAAGAGAGAAAGATATTAATCCAACGATAAATAAAGTAACATGTTAGAAACTGATCAGATATCGATGTTTTTCTATACATCGTGCGTAAAGTTCGATTTTCCGTACGCTTCGTTTCTATAAAATTCAACTCTCTGAGCGTTTCGTTAAAAAAACAAAACAAAAAAGTCCAAAATCCATACGTGCGAAAAGTGATTCTCGACTCGTGGAAATCTAAACCTTCGCACTAGGGTCGAAAAGTACTACTATTTCGTTTTATCTAATATCTCCTAGCATCTTATCACGTTAAAAAATTGTTCTTGCACGGGATTAGGGATTCGCGATTTTGCTTGCCGATATAATAAATCGGGTCTACAATCCAGATCTCGTCATATATATATATATATATATATATACCGAGTGAAAAAAACGTGTAATAAGTACTGAGACAAACGATAATATATGAAAGAAATAAAGGAAAAAAGGGTGAAAAAAAAAAAACATTAGCATAAGCAAAAGAAGACAATGCCTGATTTGAATAACAATGCTCGCTACTGTGTGGGCTTCTAAGTTGAAACTATGGATGTGTGGTGTCGGACTATAATTAGTATCGCGACAGCTGCACCGACCTGCGGCGATATTCGCACCAACCATACATACCTACTGTTTTATTATCAAAAGATATTATTATTACATTAATCGATTATGGATTATACGGTTCATTTCCTCTGCACTCTATCTCTCGTAAGATAAAATCCATGAAATCTGTCGTTTCTATAGATAAAAAAAATGAAACAAAATGATAAAGAAAAATCCTTGATTTAACAATGAAATAAAAAATAATGTTGATTTTTTATCTGATGATAAAAATTGAGGCTTGGAAAAAAAATTTGCGGTATTCTATAAGCACGCTTGATGGTAAACGACCTTATAGCGTTTTATATTATTTATGAGCAGATCATTGCCACTTGTCGCCCTGGTCACGTGCAAACTATATTTGTCTCACGCGCGCACAAAGAAGCGCGAACCATCCATTTCAGGCGGGTTTTGAAGAGGGTGAAGAACACCTCAGGGTCAGACATCTGCGTATACCGATACGTGAATCCCGTACTCGAATACCGTACCGGTTAAATTACAGTCCTGATCGCCATATTCAACGGACGAAAAAAAGAAAAAAAAAAAAAAAAGAAAAAAAAATCACTCGAATTCTTTACTTCACGATCAGTTTCGGCTTTATTTTCTGAGATTATGACTGAAAAAGAAACTATGAATAAATTTTTTTCTCTTTCTTTCTTTCTATTACATCGATTGATATAACACGTGACTTACGTTTGCGATCAAGATTTACTCTCTCTCTTTCTATCTCTTGCGATTTGCGAAAATTTCTTCAAATTCAGCAATTTTTGTTCTTTTTTTTTTTTTTCTTACCCCTCCATACGCATAAAAGAATCACGTAAGTTTGTTGACTTATATACACTTATGAATCGGTTTAAATGTGTGTTTGTGAATTATTCATACGTGTTTATGTATATAAGTATATATACAGACCATATAGTATTACTAGATGGATTTAATTTCACAACGCGACATACATCGTTGATTATATTATGTGGTTTTGATTGGACGTTGAGTTTGACATAGGTTTGCGATTGGCTTATATATTCGTTACACAGTGAATCTTAATTCGTTTTTTTCTTTTTTTTTCTTTTTATTTTTTTCATATAACTTTATATACCTATATACAAGATCGCAGCTGTTGATATATACCTACATATATATAAAAGTAATATTATACTTACATATATGCGAGTGAAAGAGAATGGCTCTCGTCGCCATCTGCTTATACGAACCTAGAAACTGATAATTATCGGATATGTGAATAAGCCGAGACTGTCCCATGATGTATTGCTAATCCATTGATAAATTATATTACCTATATATAGGTATTTCCCTTTAAGTTGAAAAATTTTTCTACTCGTTAAGTAATTCTCGGTGTGCAGATTAAAAATAAAGCGTAAAAATAATATATAAAGAAAAATATATTATGCCTTGCGTTCGCGTAGAGAGTAAATAAGCTTTTTGCAATTTCGAAACAGATATTGGCAAAAAGCAAATACTTAATGCGATTTAAATTTATTCGGAACTGTTAACCGACGGTTAATTAGCGCGATCCGAAGAGCGTTTTAACTGCCGTTTTAATATAAACAAGGCTTAGTTAGCGCTAATTTAATTATTACGTTAGATTTGCTAATTCGATCCGCAAGCTTTGCGTTCGGTCTTTTAGTAAACGGGGCGGTGAAACATGTTTTTTTCATTATCTTATATACGATTCTCATATCCTTTTCCGAAGTTTTGGGGCGGATTTGAAAATTAGGAGGTGGAATTCGGCTTTCAGAATCGCTAACCAACGAGCAAGATTCTTCAACGGGTCTTTTTTTCTTACCCTTATAATTTTTTTTTCCTTCTTCTTCTTCTTCTTCTTCTTACCATCGAGGTTGAACTGGTGTTCAACAATTAAACAGCCATTAATTAACCAATTAATTGTTCATCCACCTTTTTGCTCTCTCTCTCTCTCTTTCTCTCCTCGCTTTTTCTCTTCTTCTTCTTCTTCTTTTTTCTGTTGTTTTTTTTTTTTTTCTTTGCAGTGAAGAGTAGCGAAGAGTCGTATACAAGAGAGTATGAACGTTCATTGCCAGTTGACACACAACAGTAGGTTGGGTTTGTAATAAACCATTGTACAACATCGGTGAGAACAATGTATGCAATAACATAAACATCGCAACGTACTGGATTCGATTCTTCGCCACGCGGACGTCGTCATCCACTATACGGTGGTAATAGCAACAGCAATAGCAACAGCAATAGCAACAGCAACAGCAGCAGCAGTAGCAGTAGCAATAACGGCAAAATAGACAACAAAAATATATACTTGGTGTTTCGCCAAGAATATATATATATAATTATTTCTCAATAGGCGTGGGTGTAGGTAACTCACGTCGCTATCGACGCGTTACCATTATACAATTTACTACTACGTAACAAATATTTCAACCTTAACTTAAATACGTGACCATTTCATTCTGACCCCCTCCTGTCTCATGTAGGAAAAATAAAAAAAAATAATAATCCAGAAAGAATGAAAGAATTGGTCAGAACTTTTATTCGCATCCCCAACGATTCCAATTTTCTTAAAAAAAAAGTGTCAATCTTCGTATAAATGACGGAGGGGTTGTTATATTAAATTGCCAATAATTTGCCAATAAGGGAAATTTCGCGATTGTAATGATTGTGCGTGTCTTCTTCGTGACACAATTACAATATCGAATAAAAGGAAATTGCTGTATGCGTCCGCGGAGTAGTGCTTACTTATGGTGCGGTATATACGGTGCGGTGCGGTGCGGTGTGCCGGTGCCGTTGCTAGTGCTGGTGCCGGTGCCGTGCGTTGTCTAGATTACAAATGCCCACCCGTCTCGGCTTTTATGTCATTACGTAAGATTATGACATCTGTACAATGACACAATATCGCACAATTGTGGGAGTGCAACTTTTGCCTCCAAAGGGGCGCGTAAACGTCGCGTTCCTATATATTAAATATACATATATATTTATATCTATCGTTTAATTCCGGGACAGAGACTATAGAATTTCATATGTATAATGCATACTTTAGGGACATCAGTATACTTTGAGGACGGTCCTCAAAGAATTCATCTATCTAATGTATTGTTTGAGGACGCTCCCAACAAATACGGCACTGGGGCCACAAATTACTTTTTATACTGATCGCTAACTACGGAGACCATACCACACACCAAAAAATGCTAGCTAACACCCGGTGGTTGTGGCAGGACCGTGACTAGGCTCCCAAAAAGTCGATGTCCTCAAAGTATACATTATGGATGTTTATATATATATATATATATATATACACGCACGTGCCAGTTTCCGCAATTCAAAACATTTGACGCATCAGTAAATCTGCACCTAATTACCTTATGTCTTATATTTAACATAATTTATAATATTTAGAAAACGATATGGTGCAGGGATTTCGGTTTCTTTTTTTTTTTTCTCCCGCCCTTTTTACACATCGGCGACAATTATACCTACGATTTTTTTACATTATTCATTTATTTACGGATTATTTGGAAAAAAAAAACTAACAATTATCCGAAACTTGATGAACGGTTATCGATTCGTCGATTCTCTCTTTATGCAAGTAATTTTCTTTTTTTGTAAAAACAATAATTTTGAATGTTTCTTTTATCGCGAATATACGTGATGAGAAGTAATGAAAAATTAAGGGCGGGGGGGGGATGATGTTGATGCTGAACTCTGTCATAAAACTCGAGTTAGAGATCTGCAATTCGATAATTCGTAGTAATCTGATCTTTATGAGGTAAAAAAAATGCAGCGGTTGTAGGTCCCCAGGACCGCGCGTATGAACCGGATACGCGTGCGCGTGTATCTCCCCCTGACTTCCGGTGGGGTTTGTTGGTTCCCTGCTCACTTGCAGGTTGCTGCGGTCCCAGTCTTCGGTCGTGTTGCGGGCCTAGGGAGCCGTGCCAAGACCCAGGGGCATTCTAACTGTTTAAAATGCATGCCGGATCGTCCGCCCCCGGAATATGAAAACCAAATCATATTCTCCGTTAGGAGATTACTGATGAGGCCCAGACCTGCGGAGTTCTGGCTGTCCTAACAGTGCGCGGTAAAACTTAATGCGTAAAATCGTCACGTTTTTTTTTTCCTCCCCTTCTCTACGGGGTAAATTCATACCGCATTTGCCTTAACGCAGCCATCCGGTTTAATAAATCTATATTCAACGATCTATTACCTATACAAGAAGAAACGAATAAGAAAAAAAAAAAAAAATTATGAAATTTTTGAAATTGTCGTTTTTTTTTTTTTTTTTTTTGCTAAATTAATAAATACGAATAGGGAAAGGTAAGAATTTTCAATCCGAATATGTTGTTATATATTATAATTTCACACCATCCCCGTCCTATGTATTTATTTACCTGTATTCTTCTATATACACTCGTGTAAATGATATATATACGTAAATCTTCACGCGTGGATTCGTACGCTATTAACATTATCGCACGTATAGTAGCTTGGGTTTATATCGTTTATAATTCATCTGACGCGTCTTTATATGAGCGGTTTCAGAGTCCCGTGCGTGATACCGATCTATACGGTTACGTTATAGATTTTCCCCTTCGATATAATTACATAATATAAATTTCGATTTCAATTATACGATTTCAGTATCAATGAATTTTTTTTTTTTTTTTTGCAGAAAATTTCTAATTTTTTACTTAATTCAAAATTCAAAATTAAACATCTGAATATCAATGACACATAGGTATATATATATAAAGTCTCTAGGATCCCTAGGGCTTACGAGAGAATAGCCGCAAAATTCTACCTAATTGATGATCGAACTGACACTGAAAAAAAAAAACGATTAAAAAAATAATCCGAATAAAGAAATGGAATAACCGCATTATACGATATTAATTTCTCATAGATCTTTCGGTTATCAAATCGCGATTAAGGAACACGTATAGTAGTCAAAGTGAATATCAAAAGAGGAACCTTATATTCACACCGTGTATATACATCAAACGATATAATACAATACCGATCTATATGATGCATACATATACATAAATATATATGTATATATTTTTTATGTATATAGTTATACACGACCTTGTTAAACGCGTAACTGGTAATTAGCTTGGATATATGAAGAACAGGTTATAGATTACTTTTTTCACTAATTCGCACTAGTGTGAGTAGTCGGTCGATTTAGCTCCTTGAAAGATATTATATATATATATATATGCGGTATAACGTCAAAGCCAAAACGTTTTGAAACATATCTCGCGCGCCTCTGAGATGACCCGCGGCCTCTAGCTAGGGTCACAGGCATTTGTGTGAGGTGATATTACGACACGAACTTTTAACGTATATCAAGAATAGATTAAAACTATACTATACTATATATATATATTATACATATCTACCCGGAATATAATTGAATGAAAAGATAAAAATCTTTGAAACAGAGAAAAAGAAAAATAAAAAAAAAAAAACTGGTCAAAAATCTAATCAATTGACAAGTCTAAAAACACCTATGCGTTAGATCTGATTAACTGCCTTCAAAAGATATTAGTTATTAAAGTTATAGTCTAAAGTATACGCAGGTACGCCTCAAGCTATGGATTTGATTGGTGCTGTTCTGTTTTTAATTTTTTTAATTTTTTTTTTAATTTCAAGACTAGCCTTAATCTGGTCTAACTCGTACGTCTAATCACTAATCACTAATAACTAATCAGCTAATATATCCCTACCGAGTAATTTGTTGGTACTTCGAAAGGCAACGTGATGACAGGAAATATTATGCCACTAATTAATTACATCTGTGAAAAAAATGTAATTAAACTAAAAAAAAAAAAAAAAAAAGCGCGGTTTTGCAGTAAATTATCTGATGATAATTACTTCTTTCTTATCGTTTTTTCTTATTATCCTTTACTCGCAAAAAAAAAGAAAAAAGAAACTCAAAAAAGAACCATCGGACTTTCGATTCTCACAAATTATAACACGAAAAACTTATGATCAGGTTCTTTGGTTCTAATATCAATTGGCAGGGTCTTGTTATGCACATATATGTAGGTATATGGGTTAGATGGATAATTGAAGGTAATTCATCGGTTTAGGTATAAATGTAAGGTGTAGGTACTTATAAAAATTGATATATTAAAAATTTAAAGCCTCGTTTGTATATGTGCATCGATTTGTATATATATATAGTCTAATATAGTATAAATAAAGGTATATAATATATATGTGGAGAGAATGATCGCGGATGAAGAATCTTTTATTACTTAATCGTTGAGTGAAACGAAATTGCCTAGGTTGTTGTATAACGTAGTCGAAGAAGTAGGTTACAGCAACTTGGAATCCATGCCGATTCCGCAGGCATCGATCGCGTGAGACAGTACCGGACAAATTGACGCAACTATCTTCTATAGTATCAACGCGATCTCGTGTCAACTCGAAACTGGAAACGGGAAACGGGAAACGGGAAACTTACACTGGAGGACTCGAACCCCCAAGGGTCTAGGATTCTAATTCCACAAATTTACCGATCGTTTACCTTATTATAAATTTTAACAACTTCTTTTCCTCTTTTCTTTACCCATTTTTCATCATCTATTAATTATAACAAATTTCATAATTCTAGTATAAGGTATTATTGTATAATACTGTATGGAAAGTTCTTACTTTGTGAAACGAAAATCGTACGTAAAATAACAGATTATTGATCATCTTAAAAAAGTACACAATGATACTAGTGCGAAAATTTTGTGATTACCGATAAGTGTGCTGAAAACTTCACACTCATCGGTAATCACCAACTTTTCGCACTGGTATGATAATATATTATTATTCGTATAGGTTCATAAACGAATGATCGGTCTCACGAACTAACTAATGTCTTTAAGGTAATAAATAAAAGTATATAGAACCGCGCATAGTTTGGCTCATTCGTTTCTTTTCATACCTCGAATAGAACAAGACTTTTTAAAAAGTTTGTTACGGCATTTCGTTTGTAGATATAGGTAGTATGTATGTATGTATGTATGTAGTACCTACCTACCTACCAACCTTAGTAAGCTAAGTACATTTTATCGTAGATAATAAGTGAGACGCGCAAAGGTGAACCAGAGTCGTTCATCACCCCGCATTATACGATGGTTACCTGCACACAGTATATATACACTAACGATATTACCTATCCTACGGGTCTTGGTAGTACCTCAACCTGATGAATCTAACAAACGATAAATCTTCGAAGCTTATTTTCACCCGTAACTAGTTATCAACGTCGAACGAAGTTTGTTTATCAAATCCAATCATTCATTTTTTATTTAGTTACTTATTTTTATTCATTTTTTATTTTTTTATTTTTTTTTTTATTTATCTATAAATAATTCAAGTCAGGTTTATATATATACAAAACGTACATCAATTATCCTTCTATAAAATCATCATTTCTTTTTATCATCGACATAAATTATTGCCTAGAGAAAGAAACGAAAGAAAAAAAATATATATATATATTTCATTCACACATCAGTCAGAATTACAAAGTTTTTGGTAATATTTTCAAACCGTGAGACCCCGGGTTCCACATATCTAAATATATATATCTGTATATATATACATGGAGTTGTTGAGGAGGTCCTCGTCCGTTGGTTTTTAAACTCCAAGGAACGGAAATATTAAAATACTGCATCGCTCTGTACATGACAATAAGCTCTTCTCTATACTTCGCTCCTTTCTTTTATTTTTTTATTTTTTCTAATTTTTTTAAAATATTTTTTCTTTTTTTACTTCCACTCCCCCCGTAAACAATTCTCATTCACCGCATTATCTGTCCTTCCTTTTCCTATACCAGTTCCCTTCCTCCATCCCCCGATGTGTGCTGGAGAACTCCTGGCAGTACTGCAACAGCTTCAGGACACGAAGACGAGAACGTGCACTGGATACTACGCACAAAATATTATCTATTCTTTTTTACAGATATATATATATATATATTTAAGATTTTTTATTTTTTCTTTTTTCTGTTTTTTTTTTGTGTCTTGTTTAGCGAGCTCTTTGCCTCCAACTTTAGGATTGAAATGCACATAATGCACATCCTGTTCAACCACCGGTCGTTGAGTATTAAAACTTTCAATTTCCTTCAGCGACGTTGACTTATATATACTATATGCGTGCAGCAGCATCACTGTCTTTATAGACTTTATGAATAAGGTTAATGATCAGAATTATTATTATTACTATTATTATTATTATTATTTTTTTGCACAGTAAAAAATTCGATACTTTCGATGTAAATGTTAATAACATAGAAACTTTTAACATCGCGATCCATTTTATAAAAGAGAAATTCTGGAATTTTTACAGAATTAATGCAGCCGTGTATTATACATGCAAAATATTGGTATGAGGATAAAAAATAATTTTCCCGAACAAAGAATATTTTTAATAAACTAAGAGAGGATATGATGTGTGTGTGTGTGTTTGAAAATTGTTCTGGGGAAACGTTGAATCTCATCTATATATATATATATCGGTTCTCTGGTCCTTGGGATATCTTTGCGGGAAAATCTCCTCTTCTTCTTCTTAATCTTCCCTCCACGCGCCATTATAAATTGTCTGTAAAAAAAAAGAAAAGAAAAAAAAAAATAAGTTTGTGCAAAATACAGAATATCCATTTACACGATCAACGATCACCTTTATATATACATATAAATTATATATATAGGTATGTATAAAGAAAGAGGTAAGTGTGTGTGTGTGAAGGAATCACGATGTAACGATCGTTCGCCGATCTTAAGATTGTCGGATATATACATACACATACATATATATATATATATAGGTACACATCGACAAGTATTAATGCAAGTATTATAAGAGGCGAAAGATATCGAGCAATACATATACATATACCGAAGGTTATGGTTCATGGAAGAAATGATGGTGTGTATTATAACTACTGATGCAGTAAACCATATAACGCGGGGGTGAATAAGAAGATGAGGAATAATAATAATAAGAAAACGAAGAAGAAGAAGAAGAAGAATAATACGCTGTGGCTATTATCAAATTATTCACTCATACCCTGGGCACCATCTATCTTCGACCAAAGCGATCATAACGTGTTATTATTTGATCCTCACTTTGTTAGCGATCTGACTCATGGGTAAGTGCTCGCGATCCATAAGGGAGATCGTGAACCCATAGATTCTAAAGATATTCAAGATCTGGAGTAGCTGGCACTAATTCTCACGACCCTCAACCTTACGTAGTAGTAGTAGTAGTAGTTATACGATTTTACCTCATAAATAAAGAATTTTATTCACATATTAATAATAACGATATTATTTACACACAGAGACACGCATATAATTCATAAATATATAATTAGGGGTAGTCCTTACCTAGGATTTGGACAGATTTTTATCTCAACTAAGCTAAAAATTCATTCGACGATCTAAAACTAAAATTAAAACTCCGTTGGGGAGCTGGATCTTCGTTAGATTTTTCAGGGATGAAAATTTATATCATAAATCAATCACACTTTTCGATTCATATATTAGATCTAAAATCCGTTCGATCTATAGATTTTTATAGATCGAAATGAGATACTTATAGAAAACAATAAAAAAAACATAGGAAATGACTAACTTAGAAACAAGATGAGACCGTAGTTCTGATTAGATTATAAAGTGGTATGATTTAAATATATATATATATACAGAGAGAGAGAGAGAGAGATATACATATATAAGAGATTTTGCGGTTAATCTCTTATTTTCTACTTCCAATTATAATTTTCTTAGATGTGCAATTTGCCGACAATAAACGCCGATGAAGGAATTATACCTTGAGTGTTTATATTTCAGTTATATAGATACCATTCGTATATATATATATTTATAGGATAAGATTGTATTAGATGAGGATGAGGATGAGGTAGATAGGTAGGTAGATATAAGACATAGGTACCCACTTCTGTTTATGCCGAGTGGCTCTAATTGTCTTGTGTAATTCTCATAATCGTAAATACACGCGTTCGGAAGGTGTTGAAATACATATCTAGTCTTGAGAAGTCAGGCTTCGAGGTGCCGACGAGTAATAAATAAATCACATATATATACATATACATACACACACCGATATATATATATATTATACACATAATCTAATTCAGCGGTATATATATATTTAAATGGCGAATAAGTGATCAGACCTATCGCAAAACTTTATAATTATTGCCTCCATATAATACAAAACTCGCTATACCTCTCTGTGTTTATGTAGATTGAAAATCCCTATAATTACATATATACCGATTTGTGTTTATATTCAATTTAATATCAATTCGATGTATATATACCTATCTACCTTCTATGTATAAATAATATATAAGAGGTAATAGAGGTCGATCATATTGAAAATCATTAATGATTAAATTTATATCTTATATATATTTTTTTTAAATAATTTATTTTCCAACAACTCGACCATATCATAAATATAATAATTTTGTCCAATATTTTATACCTATCTTACATTAAATTATAATTAAGATTGTTGCAGATTGAACCGGAAAATATTTAGAACAAATAAAAAGTAAAAAATTAAAAAAAAAAAATGGGCAAACTCCGTGATATATTATAAACTTGTGTCATATTAAAACTGATCTAAATATAAATACATACTTACTAGACGCGAATCTTGGTTAACGAAGTGTTAAAGATTCGCGACTACCGAGGTCCTATATCCTCCTCATTTCTTGTATATATAAGCATATTGCAATAACTGACTAATTACGCCATGTAAAGTTACTATACAACCGACCGACTAAATCTTCACGCCTTATTGCACCACTCTGTTTAAATACACACATAGTCTATATCATCATTATAATAAGATATTTGTCAATTTCTGTGAAACTAATTAAGAGAGAAATTGAAGTTTTTTTTTTTTTTTTTGTATCACCCTGTAAAAATTTTTCAACGAACGTAGAATAGAGAAAAAAAAATAAAATAAAGCGTTTTGATTAAATTTTTTTAATTTTTTAAAATTTTTTTTAAACTGAAATTCGATCATTTGGATCCATAATAGAGATAAAATAGGGGTTTGTCTTTAGCGACTTTGTTTAATACTATATATAATATCCTAGGTTTAGGGAGTGTTGCGGGTATATCAAAGCTGTGTTTCCATCCAACTCGACGTTTCTAATGACAGGTTGATGGTTATAGGAATGAGCTGTTGGTTCCGCGGAGAACGGTGTGAGAACAAGACTCTGTAAACCTCTCGCGGGTTTATGCGGCTTGCGTCAGGTGTGATCACTGAGATCCGAGTGATCTTTGATCCGGTGTATTCGGAAACCTATGACGTCACTATCGTTCAGAGGTCTCTATATCTATCTGTAATATTTCTATATATCTAATAAATTGCTGATGGTCAAGTAACACTATATATAAGAAGTAACAGTGTAACCGCAGCAAATCCGCGAATCAAGGAATCTACGAATCTACGAATCCGCGAATCGCTAATCATATTCGCGAGTAAGTAAGTTCGTTCGTTCGTTCGTCTGCGAGGATATATATCAGCGAGAGTGTCCGAGGTATGGCTAATTGGAAAGGCGTTGTAAAAAGCTCGAATGCTACGCTAGCTGCTATATGCTTGATTTATGTAACAAGAATTCTACAAACTCCCACGTTGCTAGGGATATTTGCTCGCGACCATGTTGCATAATCGACCGAGATGACCTACGCGGTTAAACATATCAGCTCTATGTTATAAAGAATTCCTATATATATACCGCGATGATTCCTTGAAAGTTAACAGTCAGTCACAGCCAATTCGACACTACCCGAGTTTTTCGTCTGTTTTTCGCAGGCTGGCCATCCCTTTTTTAATTTGAATTGTGAAAGGCCGTCAAATAATTTAAAATGAATAAATAAATAAATAATCAAATAAATAATCAAATTAATGTATGGATAAATGGATGGATGGATGGGTGGGTGGATGGGTGGATGGGTGGATGGATGGATGAACGAATGAACAAATGAATAATTAAATTAATTATTTACACATTTTATTCATTTTAAATCATTTGACGGCCTTTAACAATTCAAAATTAAAAAGGGGATAGCCAGCCTGCAAAAAACAGACGAAAAACTCGGGTTGTGTCAAATTGGCTGTGACTGACTGTGAACTTTCAAGGAATCATCTCTGTATATATACACTATCAATTTAACTCGAGATAGTATATTTCCTGAAATGTTTATATAGGAAGATTTTCATTAAAATTATAATATATATTATATTATATTATATTATTTCATTTAGGTATGTTTTTTTATGAAATGAAATTTTGTATTAGGATCTATAATACGTACTACTATATATATATTTAGTTTATAGTTTTGACGTAAGTTAATTTTACTGAAAATATAAACATGTTAGTTAATTTTTTGTTATTTACGTCAATAAGACTGACATCATTTATTAAACGTCTCATTAATTCTCAAGTCTTAACTTTTTATCCCTCAATTTAGATTTCACTTCTTTTTTACATATATTCAAATATATTCAAACTGTAATTAATCAAACGGAAATAATACGAGCCCCGGAATTTTTATTCGTCGCATGATTTTTTTTCTATTAAGAAATTGAATTTCCAAAAAAATAAAAATTCACTCCAAAAGACAGTATCGTGGATATTATACTATATAATATATATATGATCGTGTGTGGTCCCTATGTTAGAATAAGAAAGTCTCGCTCGTGTATAGATGAGAAAATAAGTTTTATGGTGAATTGAAAATATAAAGGGATATACTGATACAAGAGAGAGAAAAAAAATGGTAGCCATATGTATAAGGTACCTTCGATAAATTAAACTTTTAACATAAAATCCTATAGTTTTTTTTTTTTGACCATAGCACACACCCACGAATTTATACTACAGCAGGTTGTTTTGTATCAGCTCCCAACCTACCGGAGTCATTGATTACAGACGCAGCACGCGCTCTGTTCCGTGTAAAAGCTTGGAAAATAAGACGTGATAAAATTTGACAAAACCCTAAAACCCACCACGAACGTGAGCTATACTATAACATTTCAAAAACGAGCTTGGAATCACAACGAGAGGGTTTTTTTTTCTTACCCCTTTTTTTTTTTTTTTTCTGTCGTTTGAAATTTTGATTTTCAATATTTTCAATTTTTAATAAATATTCAATGAAAATAAATAATTCAATTCACGATTCGATAATCGATGAAAAAATTTTTCTTTAAGTACTTGAAGAAAGAAAAGAAGAAGATGAAGAAAAAAAAATAAATAACTAATAATTAGCTTCTATAATGACAATTTAAGATGAAAGTGCATCATGTATGTTCAGGAGGTTGACGAAGTTGTATGATCTCGAAGAAAATTAATTGATATGTGTCACAGCATCTGAAAGCTTCCTTGAAAAGCGCACCGGACGTTGGAGGAGTTCGTGGGCGACGGCCATTGTCTTTAGGCGCCTCCGCATCTCTTTTATCCGACCGACATGTCGAATGCTGGATGCATTTCAATTTATGCTTAACATCACAGTGCAGCATTACCTACATACATGTGTATATATATATATATATATATATATATATAATACCCCTAGTATTAACTTATTAAGCTGTTGTCTCGAAAAAATATACCAAGTAAACTATAATAAGAACGAAAAAAAAAAGTACCTAAATGTTGCCTTCGTTTTTTTTTTTTTTTTTTTCTAGATTTTTGAGGTAAAAATCACTCTCGTACGTTTATCCATTGTTGAAAAAAAAAAAAAAGAAAATTTCCTTTCCATTCAACGTTTTTCTAAATCTGCATTGCAGACTCTTGTGTGTGAAGAAAAAGTTATTGTCCTTTGGTTCTTTTCGAACTTTCTTACAGTACTTTTGAACCGTTGAATTTTTCAATTGAAAATATAAAATAAATTAAAATAAAAAAAAAAAAAGAGATATAGGGATGTATGTTGAGAAGAAGAAAAAAAAAATGTTTAAGAACTAAAGCGAGAGTGGTATCGAATTCTAGGTAATAATTTACATGAGAATGAATCGACATTTCATTTTCTACGAAATGGTTTTGTAATTCTCATCCGTTCAATTGCGAGCTAAGAATAATAATAAGACCGAACTAAGATTCGAGTATATATATATATATATATAGGTACTATTTACTTAGTCCTACCTACTCTCTATATACACGTATATGTTGTATATTTTATATCGTATATATATATATATATATAAATAAACCAGGTAATATCATATAAGAATAATTAAATAAAGAAATATTAACTAACGATCAAATGAATATAAACAAACAAATAAACTTAAAGAGATATATATACGACGACCGCCTCTTAATAACTTTAATTACCAACTGTTGGTTTAATTATTGTTATTCAGCGAAAGGTTTAATCATCGAAGATGTTAACAGATGTGGGTGGGACAGCCTGGGGGCTGTATCGCGTTGCAGGGCTGTTAGATTTTATTTATGAATTACCACGTCGCAATATTTCAAAAAGGTTTTCTTATTATTATCGATCGATCGATCGATAGATAGATCGATCTACCATAAGAAGCCTCAGCTTTATCCTCATCCTCATCCTCATCCCCCCTCCCTCTAGTCTTAGCCTTAGCCAAAGCGTAAACAGTTTTGAAAATGATCTTCGATTTGATCGACCAATTCACTTTACAAAGCGGGAGGAACACCGCAAGAGCTTAATTGCTGTGGCTTAAACAGATCTAAAGATACGATCCGGCTAATTGGAATCAGTTCGAATTGGCTTGAAGAGGTCCTAACCCGATTACGTATAGGGATTTTTAAGAGTAAGAAATCATCGCCTTGATTCTCATTTTTTCTCTCTCTTAATTCCTTTGCTACCTGCACCTTAGTTTATTATTTCGTTATTAAGTACGTTCACCAGTGCAGTAACTTATTACGATGTAAGAAACAAGGAGATCTTCTCTAAGAGATTAAAAAAAATAAAAATAAATAAAAAATAAACTACTAGGAGTAAGTAGGTGGGTATCCCGTGAGACACAATCGAAGGAAATGGCAAAGCAGATCTGTGCTAAGGTCAATTATTATATTATTATTTTTCTTTTTTTTTTTCTACCTGTTATTTTCGAGGATTAGGCAATTCAAACTGTATATATATATAGCGTTTAAACGATACCGCAACTAGGATATCTCTTGATATTTGGAAACCTCTTGAAACAATCTTTCAACTCTTTATTAAAAAAGAAAAAAAAGAAAAATGTTGCAAAATCTGTGCTAAGGTCACAATTCAAAACTGGGTATAATTAAGGACTTTAGGTAGTATACTACAAAAAAGAAGAACTTCTTCTCAATTCTAGTTGATTAATTAAATCGTTTAATATATACTTATGAGCTTTGTTCTTTATTACAGAATTATTTTAGCCACGTTTTTCGCTGCTTTATGTTAAAGAAAGAAAGAAAGAAAAAAAAAAAAAAACAATTAAAAAACCTTGAAAATGAAACGACTCTTTGATTTGTACAGGTGGATTCGGTATAAATATATAAACCGTGAAAATCCTGATTGATTTGAAATTTTTTTGTAAAATTTGAAAAAAGATTAGGAAAATTTTCTATAAAACTTATCCGACGTTTATATTCATATAGGAAATTCATCACTGACCAAGCGAAGGTATCATCATCATCATCATCATCATCATTGTGTATTGTGATTATGTAACCTCGTGGGAGTTTGTTTCGTGGATCAGGAAGTGGGAGTTTCCACCTCATAAGTCACTCAGTATTTCAACGTTCATTCTCTACATCATATCTACAAGAACAACAACAACGCTCCAGATAGCCGGGGGAAGAGATGAAGACGTTAGTAGTGTTTTTGTATAACCTGTCTTATATTATTAGATGATTTATTTATTTTTTTTTAATTTTATATGATTTTTGAAACGTTTTGTCTTATCGTCAGTATCGATTATCGTATCTTATTATATATATACCACCTAGTATACTGCGGGTCCAAGTTACAATATGAAGTTTAAACGCCTTTGGATGCTGTATAAGATCTTGAATTATAAATCAAATAAGTTGAGCTCGGTTCTCTTATATATGTAGATCGCAGGGCTTTCAGACCAGACCATACCATACCAGGCCCATAGAAAACGGCCGAACCTGAAGTTGAAGTTGAAGTTGAAGTTGAAGCTGAAGCTAAAGTCTGGATTGCGCGCGGTTTTAAGCTCATACATCAACCAGGCAGGGGATACGCCCCTGGTATTTGTTCAGTCGTGAAGAGGAGGCGAAGACTTTACGGCCGAGAGATCAAACAATTAATAATAACCATCGCGGAAGGAAAATTGATCGTGGTAGTAGCGCGAGGTTACTTATATATATATACCAGAACAAGAGGCGCTAGAAATCGCTTTCGAATCCCTTCAGGAAGCTCAGTTCACCCTCAGAAGAAAAAAAAAAAACAAAAAAAAAAAACAAAGAAAAGAAAAATCCTATGAGTATTAAAATTAATTATCGATGATTAGGAATCACGGAATCGCGGAATGTAATCGATGTGTAATCTTCTCTATACGAAAGAAGTTATATCATCGCAAATCCGGCCTGGGAACATATCTATCCTGTATCCTGTTTCTTGTTGATCGAGCGCTTCTTATATACCCCACATCGTAGTGATGCAATCGAGAAATCGAGATTAAGATCATTTCAGGAAACATAATGATCGTCATCGGGCTATATCTCGACTCGCCCACGATAATTTACCCGCGAAGGGGGGAAAAAAAATACGATCGTTTATGATAAGATCTGTACGATTATTACAACGCGTGTCTATTGTGGTTAATCGATCTATATGATCGTCAGTAACATTGCCGTCTCTCTTTGTTCATAGGTCAATAATATAGAAGCAACATATTTAAAAAAATAATCGACGATTGAACCGGATTTTCAGAACACTTTAATTTTTTTTATTTTATTTACCGGACAATTTTGCACCTGACTTTCAGATACATGGGTATAAAACGTAAATTTTCGTTTTTTTTTTTTTTATTTTTTTTTCCATGAATAAACTGAAAACGCCAAACCCATGATATAAAAGCAGCACTTTACTCGCCCGAGGGGGATCACTCCCGAGACTCCCTTAAAAACTACGGTTCAGATATGCGAACGGTAGGCGTAACCGTAATTAATTTTTGCCTGATAATTAAGATATCCGGGACGGTGCGGTAAGGTGCGGTAAGGTAAGGTAAGGTAAGGTAAGGTAAGGGTAAGGGTACGGCGTGCTCCTCTTATATACATCAGGCTGCAGGCGTCATCTTTCACGGTTCTTTGCCTCTATCACGAAGCTTTTAATTCTGACGTAGGTATACTCATCTTATACGTTAGTTAGTTAGTTAGTTACAAGTAATTCATAATATTTATAGAAAGAATGAAAAAAAAAAAAAAAATAGAACCGCACAGTGATACGATGATAAACACATTCAATCTGAAACTCCTATATAACGAATAATAATAATCCATTCATCTTACGTCATATTAACGGATAACAAACCGTATGACAAAATTATTCATTGATTAGATTATTATTTTTTTTTTTGTTCAACGCGGATTCTATGATCACTATTTAATTATTTCCTATTTATTTATTTATTCATTCATTCATCTAATTCACCTAATCTACGTATTCGATTGGCTTCAATCAATTCGTGTCAAATACATTTTTTACCTCCCACGCAATATTCCTTGAGATATTGGATGATCAAGCAGCACACACACACACACACACATATTTATTTATTTATTTATTTATTTTACCCTTTTCCCATAATATCGGCGTGAAAAAAATCATTCCGTTTTATTCTCTATACTTCTGAGAGAGTAAGACAGAAAAAGAGAGAGAGAGACAGAGAGAGAGGAGACGTGAGAGTTTCAGAGGCGAGTTTCTTCAGTGTGGGAGTCTTGGTAAAGGGTTAAAAGGTTTCCGATTATAACATTCCGGGCAGAGCCATTCGTGTGCACCAATTTTGTACGCCAGTCCTCTTTCTCTCTCTCTTTTTATTTTTATTTTTTTCCTTCGTTTTCTCTTTCTCTTTCTCTCTCTCTCTTTCTCTTCACGTTCATCTCCTCATGCAGGGAGGCGTTCGTACATATATATACATATATATATATATATAGACCCACGTATCCGGGGCGGCTTTATGAAAACGCACGAACATTACCGCGTGCAGCACGTTTCTTACTGAAAAATTCTCTTTTTCCCCGAATCGTGCAACGATATTTTTTTACACTTTTCATTATTATATTATCTTTTATCTTTCATATTGCACGCATAAACCGATGATGCTGATGTAGACCTATAATTCGGGTGTTATTAAATAAAAAGTAAAAAAAAATAAAATCTCCATAGTTAATATCATTTTTTTTTTTTTGTCCCCAATTTCCATATGAATAGAAAAAAAGACAACGTTCAAGGACCTGGACCAATAGATTAAAGAATTATTTGCCGTTAACCGTGACACAAACCAGAGAATTAAATCTCCGCAGGATCTTTTTTTTTTTCTTCTTCTATTATTTTTATTCCATAACTTCCATAGATACCATAGTCCAATACCATCAGACGACGGGACAATGGGCGCGATAAACTTGTTCATATAAGAATTATGAGGGCAATAAATTCAACGTTGATCTAGTTTAGAACACGGTACATACCAATATACAGATATACGAATTACGTCATATTATTGTCATTTCAACCCACACAAATTGCTACTGGCTCATAACGGTTCCCAGATATTATAACTAGCGAATAATAAATCGCGGTAATACTTAATAAATAGTAAAGAAAAAAAAAAAGGAAAAATATATATATTTTTGAAGTTGAATAATGAAAGGAGAACTGAACGAGTATGATGATGAGGATTATTAATCAGAATTTTTCAAATACCTTTTCCACCTTCGTATGGGGGAAGAAAAAAAAATAAAAAAAATAAAATAAAAAATGTGAAAGATTTATAAGAAATGACGATATTATGGAGGAAGATTAAAGACAAGAGACTTGAAGCTGCTAATTGTGGTTACGTGGAGTGGAACGACAGCCTTTCGAAGTACCCAAGAACGACCGGTCAGCACGTGCCCTTGCATATCGTAAGGAATCATTCATCTAACGAACGATAGTATACCTTATAACTCCCTGTAGCCTTCATCGCTATAGGCCGTCGCGTTCGAATAGCATCTGCCTGACAAGGCGTATAATTAATCCTTAATGACTTGGGTATAAAACCATCGGAGGTGTGCTATTCACGGTTTTACTAGCGAAATCAACGCTTTGTCGCTGTCATAGTTTTTTTTTTTGCAATTTGTTGCAGCTCGATAGAGAAACTTCTCTAGCACTGCCCTAAATGGAAACTTCTCGATGATCAAAACCCGAGGGTTTAAAAAAAATTCCAAGAAGTCATTATCCGGGTTTCAGACACGTCGCTTAGTACTGCAGCTAGTTCTTCTTCTTTTATTATATCATGTTTTTTATCAAAGCGTAACTTCCCTCCTTATCGAAAGATTCCATTAAGATTTATAAGATCGATACCCGATGGCTTATCGTATATAAAGTTTTTCAGTCGAAAACTACGACATGTGAATAAATTTAATATCCTTTATAGGAGATGATGATGCGCGCTTCCTAAGAGATCTTTGAAATGTTGTATTGCACTGCGGTAAAGTCGACTTTTGCATGCAAATATTTCTCAGAGGGTCATGGGAGATTCTGGGCCCTGTTTCGATCTTCACTTTTGATAGAAGCTTATAAGGCAAGAAAATAGACGTTGCAACTCGCATTAAGGATGTACGTGAGTTTTTAGTAAGTTTTAAAAGGCCGTATCCTTCCTTGTGTATATTAACCTGCACCGATCCTCGAGAAATTCACCTTTCATTTAATACCGAAAAGAAAAAAAAAATATTTCCCTTCATGCTTAAATATTCGATATAATTTTCTAATACTATTTAAGTGCAGCAATTAACAACATCCTGATCAATATCCTCCGTTATTGAATCGTCGAAGTTCGATTCTATATACCGAAAATCATCATTTCGCAGGTGAAGTTTCGGGTTTGGATATATAGAAAGAGGCCAAGTATAATAATTAAAATTCGATTAGTGGTCTACACCCGCACAGTATTTCAATAAATCAGTTTTCACCGCCCAGCCCTCTATAGTCTCTTTATATATATATATATATATTTCAGCTGTATGGGTTCACCCACCTTGAAAAGATTATTTTTATTTTTTAATTTTTTTTTTTTCTTACAAGAGGAAGTTATCTTCCCTGCATAAAAAGAACCTCGAGGCTATATGAATTAATGACTAATGTCGAGTTAGGGTATAACCTGTTATTATACACGTACTGATCTATTTCTCAATTTTATTTTTCAATACATATTATATCCTATAATCCAAATAGATATAAGATTTAACCGTAGTTTTGAGAAATATAAAAATTCTCTATATATATCAATCGATATTTAGAATGTTGGAACCGCGTTTCATCGGCTCATCTTTTTCACACGGAATAAAATGTATAGTGGAAATAGCCGCGGGTTTTAGAATGCGAATAGGAATAGGAATGATGAACGACAGTTATAAAGGTGCGATGCGTCACTGTATAACAGAACGGGTAGGTAGGTAGGCGAAATATGCTGGGCATTCAAGCTGGAGGAGGTTGGTTGCACCGGGTTTCTGTTTCCCGTAGAACAAACTCTGCTACGTATCCACGGTATTATATGAACCATGAGAACGACCATATACACATATAATATAGTATATATATAGCGTGGGCGAAGATCACGCGAAATATAAATTCCTAGCTTCCACAGAGTGGATCACACGCTTAATATCATAGATAGAAGATACATATATATATATATGCATAAATAGATCTTATAAATATATAGTATAATTTCATTAGATTATTACATCATTATACGGTATTGATTTCTCGTTCGTACTATAAAGTAAGCAATTAAACTTTGATCAAGATATCTATAAAAATTTCAATATCTATGTTATTGCTATCGAAGCCGGACATTTCCGCGGTCAATCTTCGTTTCTTTTTTTATCTTTTTTTTTATCACTTTTTTTTTTCTACGCGGTTATACCGTTAACAGTCTATTAGTGACACTCCCGGTTGAAATAGAAGCAATTAATCTTTGATCGAGAATCGATTAATCGGGTGAAATGTTTTTTTTTAAATTTATATCTTCTTCCTTTTTCCTTTTTTTGCTATAATTTTTAACGAGTAATTCTTTACACGTATTAATATAACTTATATGCGAAAATTTGTTGCGAAATTGACGCGAATGACTTAAGGTTGGGCAGGGGGATGTCATGCCTGCTGGCCTCTGAAGAATAGGAAAGTTTTGCGGTCGAATCCGCGAGACTATAAGAGTTTGTATTTTGCTACTGCTATCTGCTGCAAACAGCTTGAGTCTGTCTTTGCGTCTTGGGGACCGGAGGTCGGATACTAAATTGGCATGAGAAATCTCGAGATTACCGAAACCCACAGTTTAAATTAGAAGTGTACAAACTACAAATTGTGTCCACAAATTGCTGCTCCAAGTCGTTACTCAAATTAGCTCTTATAGTATACAGCTCGCGACTTACTAGCGGCAACAAATGCAGTAACATATATATATATATATATATATATAACGTACCTATACCTTTTGAGAATCTAGTTTCCGGAAACAAGTTTTACTTTTTGTTCATCTTTTTCATTTCCTTTCTCTTAATTTTTTTTTTCTTATTTTTTTGTAATTCTTTCCCCTTTTCTTTCGCATGGTAAAACGTGATAAATTTTAGGTCGAAAATTATCAGAGCTGTGAGAGAGATATAGACGGATATAATCTGGGCTCTGCAGGTACCTAATTATCATTATCGTGTAATTGTATGTAGTGATGATTTAAAGAATTGAGAGAGAGAGAGAGAAAAAAAAATATGAAATGAAATGAAATGGAAAAAAATATTATCATGTATACGTATATATATATTGTGGTACCTACTAAGCAAGGTTCCTCAATCTTCGATGAAGTTATCCCGGCCTCCTAACTCTGGAAATGTTTAATGGGATGCCAAATTCTAAGAGCTAGTAATTGCAAGGTGTGTAACCGCTTATTAGAACGCTGCAGGACGCCTCGTGGGTATATCCTAGGGAAAGACTTATTGCTACGCGTGAACTATTCCGATAGCGTACTAGTTGGTATAGACCGTACATACATTTATATAATATATATATATATAGATATATATTTATGGGAATGAGGGAGGGAGGGATGGGAAAAGAAGGATGAATAAGGAAGAAGAAGAAGAGGAGATAGATTCTATTCGAATAGAGAATATACTATATCCTCGAGGCGTGCGAAGTGTAATATTATTGCAATTGCAATTTTATACCTATAAATTGATTAAAAAATAATAATTATTCTTATCTTAGTATATATATAGAAATTGTAGAGTTCGATCGTTTCATCCAATTAACGAAATCAATTAAACTGATATAATAACCGCGATAAATTTTTAAATGCATAAAACAGTAAAGAAAAAAAAAAAGAAAAGAAATTCGCAAATTATTTTATATACCTATATATTTAATTGGATTAATGTTGCTGAATCTCATTTATCTTCTGCGGTATTTCGAAAACAGTATCGTTAAGCGACAAATCAGAGTCGCGTTAATCGACGTTACGACCCCGCTTGGTGACCCACGCGCTCTTATATATATAGTGAAAGGGTATATCGAGCGCGCGACTCTACTAATCGTATAACCCGACTCGAGTCTACTTTACAGTCTGGTATACTATATTATATATACTGTCGCGTCGTTGACAAATGGAGATGTTTTGCTCCTAATGTAGTACGTATAATACATCTACCAATATATACATAAACATATATATACGGATAGTAACAGAAGGTGTTAATGAGTTAACCCAATCTATAGCACCGATTTTAATCTAAAGAGAATGGGATAAAAAAAAAAAAAAAAGAAAAAGATAGGAAATTGATTAAGAAAACGGTAAGTGATTGGGTAATTTAATCGTTTATATTTATATATTAATAAATCAGCGATTTGAATCAAATGATGTGTGTTTTTTTTTACTTTTATACTTATACTTCGCAGATTTTTACTTTGAAAAATCGTCTTATATACCGGAGTGTTAATGATCAGAACGTATAGTTATGATCGGATAAAATGAAGTCTAATCGCGATTATCGATAAAATTTTATTCGTATTTAAGAAAAAAACCGCGGGGTTATATCATTAGCACGTGAAATTTAAATGATGTTTTTTTTTGTGTTTTTCTTCTTTTTTTCTATCGTTGTTTAAAGAAAAAAAAAAGAAAAATTATAGTATTACCGGTATAAATTACGTCATATATACCGAGAATATTCTGTGAGAGTAAACGATCCCCTTCCTACGGCAAAACCAACACCGGTGCGGACCGCGTGCGTGAGGCTTGTTCGGGAGGGGATGCAATGCTAATGACACATCATTCCCTCCCGAACAAGCCTCACGCACGCGGTCCGCGCCGGTGTTGGTTTTGCCGTAGGAAGGGGATCGTTTACTCTCACAGAATATTCTCGGTATATGCACGAAGATGTGGGAGAAGAAAAAGTATTCAATTTCTATATCCTTATAAATTATAATGGGATCAGAAAATAAATCTTAATACGGTAAGAAAAAGAAAAGAAAAAAAGAAAGGAAAACTCCAGTTTTCTAACCGATCATAAATCGATACCCCTTCGATATCGCTACAGTCTTCTTTAATGGTACCAATCATGAACGAACCGCACTGCGCGGGGGCCCTAATTTTCATGCGTAAATCCCTCGTAATGCATGACGTCATCGTACATCAGACTCCGAGCACCCTGATTGGGTGCGAAAATTGGGCCTTGCCAATTACCAACTGACCCCTCTCGCGATTTATGGGGTCAGTCGTAACTCACTTGGATAACCTGGCAGTATATATACTCTTTCTCTCTCTCTCTCTCTCTCATCTCTTTCTCTTTTACAAGGCTACGACTTCGACTTAAACTTCTTCTTCCTCTTCTTCTTATTCTTCGTCTTTTGATCGTTGAAAACAAAAAAAAAAAAAAATTTTGTCTTCTTATTCATCTTCTTAGTTTCATAAAACAAAAAAATAAAAAAGCAAAATCTTTGTCATCGTTTAAGTAGGGTTTTAACACTATACCGGTTAAACGAAACTCCCTGAGGTTCGTCTATTCCCTTTTTCCCCATCTTCTTTCTCTTCTTCTTATTCTTCTTCTTATTTTTTTATTTTTTCTTCTGCATTACACTTTGCTCCTTGATCATTTGATACTCTGTACTGCAGTACGTAGTATATAACAACTGTAGTCCGCGCGTTCTCGCAAGCACGACTTTACCGTGCACCAGCTCTGTAATATCGGCGGTATAGAAGAATTTTACGGGTATATACTGCAGTCTCGCGGTTGTTTCTGTGGCGTAAGCCATCAGCCTAATAAGATATCTCATCCTCACCCTCGTCCTCGCGGTCAACGTCACGAACTATACGCGCGGTTTGCGCGGGACTATCCAAAGGGAGTTTATCATCGCATCGGTCTCATTACCTCAAACCATTTTTTTTTTTTTTGTGTTTTTTTCTCCCCACATTATTTCAAGCTACAAAAAAAAAAAAACAAAAAACAAACGTTGACAAAATTTCACACCCTCATGCAAAATTTCTTGTTTATTAATATGAATGATGTTTTACCTCTTAAAATTTCATCGATTCATTAAAATACGTTGAAAGGTCGGATATTCTGGGGTCACGCCGGATGAGAATATCTCGCGCTTTAGCTCTTTAGCTCGAGGCGAGTGTTTAGGGACGCGGGGTATCATAAGAGAGGCGGAGGATATACGCAGGAGTGTTTCTTGCGCTAGTGAACGAACGAACGAGTGAGTTAGCTAGGCTAGGCTAGGCTAGGCTAGGCTAGAGCTCGGCTTAGTATAGAAATTTTTCCAGTTGGTACTAGTCTGCAGGTTGCTGCACGCGGCAGGATTGCAAGCATGATGATCGGCGGCCAGGCAAGGCCCGCGCGTTTGCTTCGTTGAGCTCGGTGACCGACCACCAGCATCCCACCATCTCCGTCGCCTGGTTGCTGCTTGCTTGCTTGCCTGCCTTCCTTCCTTCTTTCTTTCTTTCTTTCTTTCTTTCTCGTCGGTGCATCGCTGCAGCCCATGGCGTCCCCGTGTGGGCGAAGAGGTCACGGGTCGCAGACACACCGCAGG
The DNA here is from genome assembly GCA_914767705.2 of Tenthredo notha. NCBI lineage: Eukaryota > Metazoa > Arthropoda > Insecta > Hymenoptera > Tenthredinidae > Tenthredo > Tenthredo notha. The sequence goes on along the minus strand of OU611920.1, from coordinate 3,601,497 downwards.
GGTTCTCAATTCGTTTGATAAAACACCCCCAACCCCTGCCAACAATTTCTTATCATATTGTATCATACATCCATCCTTTTTTTTATCTTCTTTTTTTTACATCCCTTGATCGTCAATTTTTTGAAAAAAAAAAAAATAACTAATTTTTTTTTGATTTCTCGTTAAAAAGTTTTTTTTGTCATTTTTGCCTTTGTTTTTTCTTTCTTTCTTTCTTTCTCTTAACCGACTAATAAGATTCGTGAAATGAAAGGAACTGGTCATCATCTCAAGTGACTAGTCGAGAGTATCGCGCGAAGTTTCTCTTCTCGTAAAATTAGAAAATTTTCTGCACAGCTTAGGCGTGTCTATTAAATACTATAGGCTATTGAAGAAGTTCCTTAAACCGTTTGAGTGCAGCAACGCGCGATGTCTCCGCTCACTTTCTCTCCTTCTCTATTGGGTACCCATCCTCTTTAAATACGTTAACGTGTGGGTATCCTATATACCAGTTTCCGGATTCGTTGGGTAACCGCGATGCGGTTTTTTTATTTTATTTTATTATTTTTTTTTTTTTTACAACGCGAGTTAATGAAAACGTATACATCTTAACAAAGCGAGGGTATAAATCGGTGAATTAAAAATTGAAAATTTCAATTTTTGTTTTCATATATTATATACACATATTTTTTCGTTCATTTTTTCTTCACCGTATATACGGAAAGGAAGAGAGAAAAAAAAAAAAAAAGAAAAAATCACGGCTATATTAAGTCTCGTACGAGCTTAAGGATATGTGGGATGCGAGATACTCGTCGGGGTTGAGGGAGGATATCAAGGAGGGACATTTGTACCGGTCAGGCGACAATGCTCGCACAATTTGTCGGACCGGTGACAACGCCTCGCTTCGTGGAGTCCAAGCTTATAAACTTTAGAGAAATACACGCGCACCTCTCTCTCGAGAGAGAGAGAGAGCTGAACGCCTGAGACCGACTTGGTGCCGCGGAGTGCCGAGGTAAATAAAGTGGATGTAAATTAATCAAGGGTATAATATAAGCGGGTAAATTTCTTCTTTATTTTTTTTTAATTTTTTTTTCTATTTCCACGGAATATTTTATCAGCTCTTTTTTACACACACAGACAGACACACACACATGTATTTAATTTGAGAGAAATTTGATTACAAGTTTATTTTCTTATAAATTTTATTTTTATCGAAATTAAACCAGAATTTTGTTAATTTTTATTCAATAATTTCGACAGAAAAAAAAATTATGGAAAATAAATTCAGGTACGTTACTAGGTAGCACCTGCGCATATCGCTATATAACTGAAATTTAGAAAGATGAGGAAAGATAGGGGTTCGAAAAAAATAAAAAAAAATAAAAAATGCAGTTGACGCATTTATGCATGAGAGAAGAACGGGAAGTTAGCTTGGGCCTGCCTCCCTGTGGATAATCTAGAGATAAATATCTCCGTCCTAGCTGTTACCCTTTTCAGATTTTTCATTTATCTCTATATCCCTTTGTTTTCTATCTTTTGGCAAAAAACTGTTTTCTTTCTATTTTTTTTTTTTTTGTTTGTTCTTTCTGTGCTTTTTACCTCCCTATTCTCGTATAATTTTTCAATATTCTTGGCGCAGATTGTCAGCTCTGATTTTATCCTCTGATACCGTCTAGAAACGTGACACGAAAAACTAGACCTTTCCAGAATTGATAATGCAGAAAGAGGAAAAAAAATGAATCTAAATATAAAAAAAAAAAAAAAAAAGACAGAATCCCCTGCCTAGTATAGACAAATGACGAATAAAATATGATACTAGTAGACGCAAGAAGTACGGCATTGCAGAAGCAGTTACACTGATTGCCGTGTTCGCAAACTGCAGCTAAGTCCGCAAAGTTTCATGAATATATATATATACGCGTATGTAACTTACGTATCTATAACGTGTGTACGTAGGTCTGCGTGGGAACCCACGACGACCATCAGCACTTTGCTCTTAACCGTACGTCTATAACACTGTATGGTAAGGTAAGTTACCACGTACGACTACGATGATGCTGTATGAAACAGAGAAGTTCGAGCCTGGAGCCAACCTTCACTATAGTCCACTACAGTCCAGTCCAGTCCAGTGTAGTTCAGTTCAGTTAAGTTCAGTTAAGTTCAGTGCAGTGTACAACCCCTCGGGAAGTCGAGTCGAGAAAAGGCGAGATAATTCTCAGCCGGCTCATCACTCGCGAATTAGCCCAGCTTCCAGTATAAGAGCTGAGTTCTACACAACACGCGCGAGCAAATCGACGAGCACCATCTACCTGATGAGAGTTTATGGCGTACCGCGAAGCGCGGAAGCTTTACAACAACTCGATATATTCATTTTAAAACTGTTTATTATTTTTTTATACACAAATTTAAGAAAAATATTATAAGAATTTTATACTTTAAGGTAAAATCCGAAAAACCTCTTATCTCAGAAATTTTTCAATATAATTTTTATTAACTTCGTATTATAATTGCGTGTACAGTATTCAGGATGTTGTAGTACTTAACTATACCTAGTGGGAGACGAGACTCGACGCTTATATCGTAGAAGATGACTTGTCCGAAGGAGGAAACTCCCACGGTGAATCATGGCTCTGGGGATGGATGATGGTGTTTATTAATGTCGGTATATATGAGTATATATTAGTACAAATACTAATACATGAAACACACACGTGTGTTGGGAAAAAAAAAAGTCGCGAGTTACCTGCCCGTTGACGGGATACTGTCTGACTATCCAAGTGTCGGCTGATTAGGGCAGTAGTTTCCTATACATAGAATATGGCGTAAGTTATAATATTTATTTCGCATACATAGACTGAGCTAGACACGTCACACACCATAATAAGCTATACCAAGTCGTCTACGGCCCACCCTGAACGTGGGTGGACGCCCATAGGCTTCTATTACATCTAATACAAGTTTCTCTATTTTACATTCTATGGGAAGAAAATCTAATAATTAGATATATACTGTCTATCGGTCAGATTTATCCGAAAAAAAAATTTTTCATCCCTTATCATAAATGAGAGAAATAAGACGAAAAATATTGATTAAATTTTTGAATCTCAACCTGAGTAAAGAATAAAGTCCTTTTATCCATTTGCAACGTGGCCGGAAGTTCGATCATAAACTTCTTATCACCTTTCGCCAAAATCTTTTAGTATTAAGGGGTCGATTTTTATTATTTTAAGAAAAACTGCAACGTTTCGATTATCACGGTTCTGGTTTTTCTTTCTTTCTTCTTTTTCACTCAAACATTCGGAGGGTAAACTTAGATATAATTTTTAAGGGTATTTTTCGGTCTGTTTGAAGAGTTCCTTGGTTTTATTACCCCTCTAACAAAGCGATGGTATTTAGGTTTTAGGAATTCTTTGGTGAGGGTGGTTTTTTTTTTTTTTATTTATTTTTTTTTTTTTCTCGCCCTGTGAATCTATATACGCCGTTATTACGTGGAATTGAATATCGTCACGAGGTATTGAATGAACAATGGGAAAACGATGCGCTGATACTTAGCCAGAACTGCATCCTGCAGCACAGTTGGTATAGTATACTAACTCCTTCGCATTTCCGATTTCATCCGTTGAATTATATTTGCATAAATCGTCGTGGGAGGACAATGAAATTGAGGTGAGTGAACGAACAGTGACAGTGGCAATAAATGTGAAGGTCCTTCTTGCTGACACGTCACTTGAAATGCATCCATCGTCATTGCATAATACAGTATATTATAAATTTTTACGCGTTCTTCGAACAGTGGAATTCATCCTTTCGCGCGCGACTTGATAAGAACGAGTTTTTACAAACGAAGGATAATTCTTCGTCCTTGTAATATAATATTTCGAAGATCGTTACCCTCCAGGATTAAAAAAATTTCCTCGGGAAAATGAAGCAGGAGCAAGAAGAAGAAAAAAAAAAAAATGATAGAAATGGTTTATTAAATTGTTATGCCATTTCTATGGTATATTGTATCTGTACCTTACATATATTTACATATAGCATCACTTGTGAAAGCAGCGAAGGATTTTACGAGTGTATGACTCCCGGGTCATACATAACCCGTTAACACGCGCGCTTAACTTTATTGAGTAAGAAATTACATACGCAAATTTATAATCAGTTTTATCTTTCCCGTATGCCACTCTTTTTCATTTCCTATATCCACGTTTGTATGTATGTGTATAATGTATATATATGTAAAATTCTGTCGTATTTCAATTACTCGCATGATCGTGACACAGAAGATATTCTCTAAATCTTTATAAGATTCGTACGATAATATATATATATATATATATATATATATATATATATTTTTTTTTTCTTTTCTTTTCTCACTCAATGGAGAAATTATTGATTATTAATATTATTGCCAGTATTCATACGTTTTTAAATCGCTTTGTTATCGATTTTCGGAATATTCCCACGTTCATTAGTCACGATGTGAAAGTAATGGTATTTGGTATAGACAGAATAATTCCTAAATTCTTATCATAGCTGTGTTATATAAATCGTGTGAAATGATAATAAAATGTTAATCTTAACGAACGTTTTGAGAGTTTGTTGTATTAGTCCTGGGACAATGGGTCCTGGACCAAAGTACGTCATTGTATTCAGTATGAAAGTTCATTTCGTAAGCCTTCTTAAAGTACGTGTGCTGAAAGCTCTGGATATCTCTTTAAGGATTCGTGTATTCGTAACGAGAGCGGATGCTGCATCATATTATATGCTTGCGGCTTGAAGGAAGAAAAGAAAAAGAAAAAAAATATATATATATAAGTATATTCCCTCGTGTCTGGGTTTGAGGAACGTGTGCCAGTCTAAGAAACGACGCCGACGCCCACGTTCTTTATACCTCCTAACAAGGGACAATGTGTAACAGTTTCTTCTTTACGGCATAAGAAAACGCAAAATTACGTATTAGTCATCACATTTAGTCTCAGGGAATTACAAGCGACTGAATTTATTTTTACAAAAATTAGGGTCATCCTTATTTCGGTCATATTCAAATTCCAAAGCTCCCATGGACCAGAAGGTTTACTATAATTATTTAAAAATCCGTTTCATCATTCACACAATCGTTTTATAAAGCATTTTGTATCCTGGAATTGCGGGAGAACGACTTGAACGATTGGGACAAAATTTGGGATAAAAACCGAGTATCCGGTGGGGATGATCCACGAAATTTTTCAAGATCTTATAACTTCCGGTTACGAAGTTGTGAGTGTTTTATCATTTAAATAAGCCCGAGGTTGATTTTTTTTGTTCATTCTGCTAGTTTTCCTGATCTAGTAATCAGGATATGATTTTTTTTTTCTTAGAAATAATTGTTACCGTTAGTATTATCCCTTTAGTATAGATAGAAGAAATGAGAAAAAAAAAAATGAACGAAAAGGAGAGAGGGAAAGGAAAAAGAAAAACTTTGCTTTAGACTCTTGGCTCCGGAGGTTCAACGGGGGTAACTCAATTTGTAGTTACAAACGAGTATAATATGATAATATGCGAACGATCTCTGGTTGCCTTGGTTCCTTAAGTGCCTTGTAGGTCCGCCCCCCCGCCTGTGAACTGTCATTTGTTCACGTCCGTCAATACGTCACTGATAGCTAAAGGTGTATATAATATACTAAACCTCAAACTATAATATATAGTATTGGATTATATTTTTTGACTATTTTAAATTTGAAAAGCTGTCTCCTGACTTTAAACCGATTGCGTGTCAAATATCATTTTTCTTTTATTTTTCTCAAACACCAGCTCAAAATATACCATATATACATATGTTATACACACATCTATGCAACGCTCTGGTAGCAATTAAGTCACTACTAATTTTCAACCTTATAGCATATAGCAAGATAGATATTATTAACGTTCAAACCTTCTATATATGATTTGACGTTTCTATATTATACTCTGGACAGCCCCTCGAGACTTACTATTACAACTGTAGTGAATATATATAGGTAGGTAGAAGTACCTATTAAGTGTTAGGAAAAAGAAAGTACCTGTAAAATCATTTTTTCCATATTTAATTTCAATTTTAATTTTGATTTTATTACTTATTTGTTAATTCTCTTTTTTTTTTTCAAATTGTTTCACAAAAATTACATCCATCTATCTATCTATCTATCTATACGGTAATTATAAATACGGACACAACTGTAACGTCAAACTTTAATGTCAAACTTCAACTTCAATCAACGACGAGAAAACAATAAATCATTAGTTTCATTAGATATGTATATACATACATATATACATATATACATAAAATACTACATAAGCTAATATTTTTTTTTTTTTTTTTTTGGCACATCGCGATTATAGTTTCTCCTATATTAATTGACTGTTCGTTTTAAACAACATTTATCCACATACAGTTTCACCCGCTGTGAAAGAAAAAAAAAAAAGGCATTCAAACGTTTACTCATCAATTATCGTTGTATTAGATTGCATAAAGTAGGTAGGTATTCGTTATTTCCTGGCGGGTATGAAATTTCGAAGACAAAAAAAAAAAAAAAAAGAAACGTAAAAGTAAGTAATACGTAAAAATTATCCATTTATCGCAATTTATGATTTTATATATTCTTTTTATATATATATATATGTAATGTATTCGTATCGATGTCGTATTATCTTGAAACACCCTTATAGTATGGGGTTTGTAATAATATGGGATCATATCGACCTCACGCTAGGAACCCATTAGTCAAATTTGGAATTCACGTCGACGTATGGTATATAGATAGTCATGAGGAAAGTATCGATATAAAAATCTCATTTCCAATCATTACCGAGTACCTACATCCACGGTGCAGTCCTATATACATATACATACCTATATAATGTATATAATACAAATCCTTCGGGATATAATAAATAATAACAAATCGCCTTTGGGGTCTATTTATTTTCAAACTAATTTGTTACAATCACGCGTCTCATGCTTACTATATAGATACACAAGAACCTTAGTATACGACACGTACATGTAATATATATGTACTATGTAATTCCACGTATAGATCTTAAGACGAAATCGGGTATTTGTCAAATCGAATCTAACGAGTCTAATTTTAACCATACGCAGCTTTCATCTGTCAATTCCTCTCGTCACTGAAGATGCGCGCATACCTATAACATATTATAGAGATACGTAATGTACAAAGTAACATAACATATATATATATACCAAGAAGATCTCTAACACCGCGAATAGTATCGAGTGTTGAGTTAATTGCTTTAAGAAATATTAATAACTTTACCTATCGAACTTTTTTCTTTTCTTCTTCTTTTTTTCTCTTATTTTGCGCCCAACGATCACCATAACGCCCAAACCATCGTTATTTCTATACCAAAAAAAATCTCTTTCGAAATTTCATGGGTGAAACTTTGTCCCAATTATTGACGGGGGGGGAGGGAAAGGGGAGACTAGGTACTAAAGGGGATGAACAGTGAGATCAGCGAGACAATAAATTTCGGTAATGAATAATATATACCAAGACTCTCTCTATTTCTCATCTTCTTCGCTCTCTCTCTCTCTCTATTTCTCTCTCCGTCTGTAATAAAGTTGTCGTTGGGACTTGGCATTATGACGTTGTTGTACCCGGTGACACGAACACCCTAAGACTCTCCCCACGTAGCCGTTTTCAAGATGTATAGAGAAGTGGAAGTAAAAGTGGAAGCACATTTATGGGACCATCTCGGTTTACGAGGTCCCCGTTTAGGCGCGCCCTCGCTGGGGGGCGAGGGGGGACGACGACTCACACAGGACCCTAAGAGCAAGCAGTGTCTCTCAATTCTGTGAATAAGAGAATAATTAAATAAAAACTATGAGATTTATACAGTAATTTGAATTCGCACTAAAAAGAAAGAAGAAGAAGAAGAAAAAAAAAAAAAAAAACTACCCTTTATGGAACAGCTGATGATCAAAGCCTATAGGGGTAGGAGATCGTTAAAAATAATCGATAAATCGATTAATCAATCGATCGATGGTAGAGCAGTTATCAATCATAAGAACATATGACGTCATTGACGAATATAATATATGCCTGGAGGTGTTTATACATGATTAAATATACATGAGTGTTTAACCATATGTAAAAAAAAAACAAAAAAAAATAAAAAATAGTTATATAATATTTAGTTATATCAAATTCTATCATTCTATTTCTATATACATAGTGTACACATAATTATTATGTGTATGTAGATAGGTACGATATACATATACTTATAGCGGATTTTTTTTTAAGCGGATTTATATATATATCGGTATCGGTATATACCTATATATATATATATAGCGTCGACGCGCGAAGACACCCGGACACCAGGACACCCCGCAGGGAATTTCGCTTCGTTGGTAGATATCGATATCGCGGTTGGTACGGGCGCCCAGGGGGTCAACTATGAACCACGTGCGTGTCGGAACCGCGTCTTCGGTTTACTCGTAGGACCACTGACTGCGCACAATTAGGGTTCGAACCCGAACAAATTCATCTTCGTTGGTTACGCGCGCGGACCGATATTCCGTTATCAATCATCGAACATCCAACCGCTCGATCGAACCACCTTATTTCTCTAGCACGGTATCTGTCTTATATATACGTATACATCATGTACCAAAGAATCAGAGAAGAGAATAGAGTATATAATATAATAAAATAAGAAACAGGGAAATGGGAGAAAAATTCTTAAAATCGCATCATTTTCAACACTGCGTGCGCAAAGTTCGATTTTGCGCATGCTTCGAGTGAATAAAATTCAACTTAACGCGTCTTATGTTGAAAAATCAAAGTCTGATACTTGTGTTGCGCTCGGGCGCAAAAACTTCATGCACTAGTCCGAGAATCAACACTTTCGCACTAGTACTGAAAAGATTCGTATTTGTCTCTTAGTATCGACGTGAACAATATTGGTGTCATTGATTAATTCTATTCGCATATTATATATCGGGTCTTTAAATCTCTCAGTTATTCCCACAGCAGAGTAAATTTTCTGCCCTTTACCCTCCCACGTAGATCGAGTCATACTATCCTCAGGACAAGTGGTTAACAATAAACAAGTTTTTCTCAAAGTTTCACAATATTTAACAAAGCAATAGTGAGTATGTTGACACCGTACGTATGTTCACGTAATTCTCTATATAATATCTAACTAAGCAGAATTTGCATACGTTATCAAGGTCTGTATTAAATTGAAGAGATTTTTCAATCATTTTATCATCTCTAAGTGCAAATCAAATACTTTACGTACTAGTGCTTTTTTTTCGCGCATGCACACTTAAAAATAAATCGAATTTTACGCACTGTGTCATAGCGGTGGGTTAGTAGCGATGCGAGGGTAAGTTGATTGATCAATTTGTCTCTTAAATCAAACCTTCTTTACAGGGAGTTTGATATTGCCAACCCTTCCGCACTAGTATCACAATATACAATTTCATAATATCTCAGCCGATTATTTGGATTTGCGATTGTTGCGATTATATAGTGTGATAATAATAAATTAAATTATACATATGTATATATATATATAGTATATAGTATATACCTATATGTATTATATTTATGTGTAATTTATTCATCGTCAAAGTTTCTATGTAACTCCGCGCTTGTTACGTGATTAAATTTAGCAAACGACACGCGTGATGCTCGGTCGTATGTTGGCGTACGAATAATACCTGCATCAGGTACGAATTGAAGCCGGTAATTGGTCGTGGCTAGATATCGCAAATATACAAGCTTACCCAACCTGGCATTGCCTATGTCTATGTCTATGCCTATGCCCATGCCGTTTCTGTTGCCGTTGCCGTTGCCGTTGCCGTTGCAGGTGATGCTGCCGCTGATGCAGAGACAAGTAAGTATTGCGAAGAAGTTCATACACGCCAGCGCGCCTGGGAGAGTGATATTTCTATCTCTTGGTAAGATACGACGTGATAATAATCCGCTGTGGCATTCAGAAATTGATGGTTAGAGAAAACGGGATTTGTTATGCCCCCTGAAACAACATTTCTACAACAGTACGATCCTCCTCGAACATATACACACCCTTCTTCATTTATATTTTCCATATTTACATTATTATATCACTTATTCCGTTTCAAATTTTTCATTTCACCGTGAAAAAAAAAAAATTTACCTCCCCCCCCTGCCCCCGCATTTGGTTATAATTATGTATAACTATGCTTCTTCTTCTTCTTCTTCTTCTTCTTCTTCTTCTTCCTCAATCGAATACATCATCTGTGTAACATGAATTAATAAAACTAGTTATAAAATCAAGGGATGAAGCTGAAATGAATAAAAATACAAAAAAAAAAAAAAAAACGAAAATTAAATTACAAGACGGGGGAGGGGTGGTGCTGATGATAGAAATATAGAAAAGGAAATAACGTCGTGCTTTGAGTAGCAGCACCCAGCAGCAGCAGCAACAGCAGCAGGTCGATGTCGAATCGCGGACGCCCCTCACGTATATGTATAGGATATATATCTACCTACCGGCGCCTTTCTATTCATAATCTCACCATCCTTGTATATAGTGATGTGAGTAGTTTTGATTATTGATTATACGAAGAAGAACGAAGAAATATAATACCAACAGTGCATCGTGACCAGAGGGGGTGTAAAGGAAAGGTAAGGAAAGAAGTAGACGGGGATGAGGACGAGGTGAAGAGTGCGAGGGTAAGAAGGGGGAATGAGAAATACGCATAATAATGCACCCACAATACATCGCGGCGTTACTTCAAAGCTGCAACGAGCGAGAACGTGAGCGGACGCTGCAGTAATGGCGGCCGTCCTCGACGCCGGTAGGAAAATCTTCACGGCGTCGGTTATTTAAAAAAAAAAAAAAAAATGATTTTTTTGATTTTTTTGAAATTATCTTTTTTTTTCTTTCTTTCTTCACATTTTCATTTATTATTCCTTGATACAATATTCGTCATTGTAAGGATTAAGGAAGTAAGGATATTATGTTAATTAATTTAACTATATGTACTTATTTTTATTATAAATATAAAAAAAACAAAAAAATTATGATATTAATATAACGTTGCGGTTTTATTACTATAAATATAATATTGGAAGCGAAATATTATACGAGTTTGGTAGGGGGTTTAGGGTTTGGGGGTGAAATGAATTAGGATAAAGAAAAAAAGAAAAATAAAAAGAAAAAAACTAAATAGACGATAGGATTTTAATCGTAATAGATGGTTAAACAATTTCGCAATGCGGCGTTATTTGTTGTCTTGTCTAAAACTAATATCGAATACGAAACCCCCTATTATGTGGTCACGAACCATATTTCGCTACTGGGAATTTAGAACTGATATATTTTGTCTTAATGGAAGAATTATTCAGAGTCTTATATCCGGGCGTTGTTCGGTTAATATAAGGACAATATTTATACTGCTTAAAGGACTAATTTTGAATGCCATTAGTTAGCACAAGCCGACTGCGGGATGCGCCTTGGTCGGATTGTTATTTCGAGTTGTATTTTCTTTTATACTACTCCTCCTCATCCTCATCCTCATCCTCCTTCTTCTTCTTCTTCTTCTGCTCTTAGAGAGCGATCATTCTTCTTCTCCTGCAGCCGCACGACGCGAAAATACACCGCGATGGCGCTTCTGTATTACTATATAACTGCCGCACGCGGGACCAGCTATATTACAAGACCATTCGCGAGCTCCTGATGGCGCCAACGCAAGTGCACAGACGCGAATTTGATTGAATCCACTAGCTAAGGCTTATAGCTATAAGCTACTGCAGCTGATGCTGCAGTTGATGCAGTTCATGCAGCTGATGCATCTATACATCTATACACTATATCCTACCCCGCGATTCTATATACCAAACTACCGCAATTTCAATGGATATAATTATTGTTCTTCGTATAGATTTACCCGAGGTAAATTCTACCCGCTATATGGGTATATATTATATACTACGTTTCACATAATATCTCAATACATACACAATATATATATATATATATATATGTATATATAAATGTATACAATTTTTATTCAAATTATTTACGACGGGGGTTGAGGCAGATGGTTTTTTTTTTTCTCTCTCTCTCTCTTTCTTCAACCCTTTAGACTATATATTATAGGGTTTATCGATGTAGTATATCCAAATCTGCAAGAATAAATATTTCTTGTTTGTTATAGATTTTTAATCAGTTACCGTGAGAATTATAAGTTTCGATTATTATTATTATTGATATGTTATATGCCGTACCGTACCGTACCGTAACGTACCTTCTGCGTTCGTCAAGGAAGACTACAAGACGTGAGAAGGAATGATTGACTTGCTCTGATTGGGTTTTTTCGGTGATCGACGAATAGTTAATTATAAAAGGTATAACCGCGCTGCGGGGTAGGAGAAAGAAGAGGAAAAGGAGAAGGAGGAGGAGGAGTGCAGTATAACATAAGCTAACGAGTATTATCTTTAATTTGTTGCTGCCGTTGGTCCTATCGTTATTCTATATATATAGACGACGACGACGACGAGAATTTTTTTTCAATAGGTAAGTTATTATAACGTTCGGGGATAAACTGCCTTAAGGCAGAAGCGTAGGTTGCAGTTTAACGTCCTCTAATGTTCCGTTTTTTTATTTTTTTAATAATAATAATAATAATAATAATAATAATAAGCAGCTGTAAAATTGTAACGGAATAAATCGTCGGATATATGCCCATCATCTATACTAATTTTAAAAAAAAAATTCAGTTTGCTCTATTTAGAAACGAGCTATCCTTCCTCGAAATCCATTTATCATTCACAGAATCTTCATTTTCATATAATATATGTACTAAAAAGAAAAAAAAATCTATGTTAAATATATTCAAAACGTTTCATGTTGCAATCATTAAGATTTCAATTTTACTATAATTATATATAAATCGTATTTTCAAAGATATTCTAACGACGCGACGCGACGCGACGCGACGCTACAAAGTGCATTTACCTGCGCATGTCACTAACATCGTGTATTATCAGTTGCCTACCGCTAGGCTCTGGTAGATAATAATGTTTGCTGTTATTATACGTTTGGTATAGGTACATATAACTAAATTATATTGAATAAAAATAAATTTGTCATATAGGTAAAAATATGAATAGAAATATAACCGAATTTTAGTTTGCGATTATAATAACGAGAGCTTTTTTTCATTTTTTTTTTTCTTGTTTCTTGTTTTCTTCAAAAATTTATCTCGGATTGTAATTAAGATATAATTATGGAAAGAGAGAAAGAGGGGAGGAAATAGAGAAAAAATTAAAATGATAATGGGATAACGTTGAATAACTGGAATTAGCGTTTGACTAACTTTGCGGCTGATCCTATATAACATATATTCTGTTAATAATATTTATACCGGAGCTATTACTTAGATTACAAATTTCTGTGTATTAATCGATTATCTCACGCTCGTATACCTACCTATATGGTTGAGAAAAACCGCATATATATATATATAAGACTAGAGTTTTAACGATCTTATTGGAATATTTATTACTATGACGTACGATGGGCAACACGTGTATTATAATATGTTCCTTATTCGATCTATGTATTGAAAATAAAAATAACAAAATATAGAAGAAGAAGAAGAAGAAGAAGAAGAAGAAGAAGAAGAAGAAGAAGAAGAAAAATAAAACTTATCCGAACCATACGTAAAATCTATAATAATATATATATATATATATACTCTTCGTACACATACGTGATAGTTTTAGCTTGATTATATTAAGGTAAGAAGTAGAAGAAGAAGAAAAAAACGAGATGAAAAATAAAAAAAAAGAACTTGTTAGGATTACGTCGGATGAGTAATGGAAAGAAAAAAAAAAAAAAAAAAACGAACTTCTTCGAGACCGAATACGAATCACCGCATGATCAGTAATATAATTCTTCTTCTTCTTCTTCTTCTTCGTTTTTTTTTATTTTATTTTTTTGCTTTTTCTTTTTCTTCATTCTCGGCTAACTAAACTAAATATGAAATTTGCAATTCTTTTATACACATTACCTAAACACCCGCACGTACGTCATCCTTCGAAATATTAATCAGTATAGATAATCGAATACGTCGAATGCAAATTCATTCGTAACATTTTTTTTTTTTCTTTCTTTCTTTTTCGGTCAATATCCGGACGTAACATGTAATACCTATATAATTAATTTCAGATCTGAAGAAAACCTCGGCGATTAATCCATCTACTTATATGGACCAATTTAAGAGGCGATATAATATTGCCACAATTTGTCAATGAGAGTGCGTCGCGACTGTGCAGGTGGTCCGTGTACCTGTGTCAGGTAAATCGTGACTTTGGCTGTTACAGAGTCCTCGAAGCTATGTGCGATGACAAGAAGATCGATGCGACACTTTTGACCTGCTGTGGCGTTAAGAGATTGTAAATTGCGTTCGTTGATGTTGTTGCTGCTTCTGCTGCTTCTGCTCCTACTTCTGCTACTTCTGCTTCTGGTGATGCACAGGTGTATATAAAATATATATATATATAACATTTTTTTACAATTATCTCCCGATTCATGAATTTTTTATTTAGCAACTATATTTTTTATTTCTACAAATTCCTATATATACATATATAATATACATTAGGGTGGTTCTTAAATACCAAATTGACGAGTGAAGTATGGCAACCTTCAGACAAAAAATAAAAAAAAAATTGTCCCCAAATATTAGATTTTTTTTTAAAATTCTAACAGGTGCCTAAAGAGTCCTGAAGTTTTCCCGTTTCTTCTTTGTTTTTTCAATTTCCCTGCCTTTCGTCGTGAAATTTTACTTCGGAAACGACCTTCAGAATATAAAAAAAAATCCCATCGTAAGGGTGCTAATCGAAAATTCTAATATTTTCGCGTAAAATTGTGCAAAAAAAAATCAGGCTCAGGGGCTAACATCATAGACAGATTGACCGAAAAAATTTCCTTGATTTTTTTCTATATAGTGGAATTTTTTGGAGCAAAATTGACCCAACAATCGAATGGGAAGAAAAAAAAAATCATAAGATCCAATGTTATTTAAACGAGAAACTTCGAACCTCTTTAGGCACCTATTGGAATTTTTTTTAAAATCTAATATTTAGGGACAATTTTTTTTTGAGTTTTTGTCTGAAGATTGCCATGCTTCACTTGTCGAGTTGGTATTTAAGGACCACCCTAATATACATATATACCTTAAGGTATAATTATGTAAATAAATTTGTAAATTTTGTTGAGAACCACTGGCGAGAATATATACCATCGCTAAGACATAGACCACTAGACCGCTCTCAAGCACGGAGGCCCCATTACTTGTGTCCACAATGTCGAGATATTAACCTGCTTCACCTGAATGCACGGGTCTCTCCTCCTCTCTCCTCTCTCTTCTCTCTTCTCTCTTACTCATCTCTCTTCTATTTTCTTCAACGTTTCTTCTTAGTTATATTGGATTTTATACCTATATACCTATCTCGAAGCACTTGTCCTGGAATTTACCCCGCGCAAAGTGCGGCGTTCGAAGATATAAGGTACACCTACCTGTTTCCGCGTTTAGATCCTTACGGCTACGCGCTAGGAAAGGACGACTTTCAATATATCTTTAGGTACCATAAGCAAAACTAACATCAAGAAATAAGAAGAGACTAACGCATATCTCACCTTATTAGGGAGACTTTATATTTCTTATTTCAATTTTTTTTATAGAGTCTATATATATATTTCAGACTCGGACTCGATGTCATTAGAAAATTGGTAATTCGGTATATTTCTCAGGGTTTGAAGCTAATGTAAGAAAATAATCCAACCCCCGTCTATCGCATTTCCGATCGAATCAATCCTCAAGTTGTTTCCTGATCCTCATCTTTAATATGCAATCCGCGAATTTGTCTCATACGACCTTTCGAGATCAGGATAAATCGCGGATAGTTTATACCAGTAACCAGACCAACCTGGCTGCAGGTACAATACTAAGGAAGGCGTAAACAAACCGTCTACATAAACCACCGGCGTCGATGCGACGTACAGTCAGGTTTAAATATGAAATTAATTTCCTGGACCCATATGTGTGATCGTAGATCGCTGAAATGAGAAAAAGAAAAAAAAAAAAGGATTTCGGATCCTGAGAATTGAGCTAAGGGTTTTATAATTTTTTGGATTTTATTTTCTCTTCTTTTCCTTTTCTATCTTTTTCATTCTTTCTTTCTATTCGACATAGATAAACGAGAATAGGAAGAAGAAGAGATTTTTATTTTTTGCTTTTGCAGAAAATTTGTCGCGATTTGTGATTAATTCCGTTATTTTGTTCACGGTTTGTACATACCTACCTACCTACCTACCTACCTGCCGGTGTCGGTGTTACATATTAGTGTTAATAATTCATGATTTTACGGCTGCGGACTCGTGAAGTTGGCATTACCTCCAAGGCCCGGGGGTATAACGTAGTACCAACCTACTCACCTCCGATCTCCTTTAGCGGCCGTACCACCAACGGCCATCCCGCACCACCTACAACAACCATAAAACAGTTCTCACGCGGGATAAAACCGACGTTGGTTAACAGAAATGAAGGGATAATCCCCCTCGCCTATATGCCTACGCAATTTATTCAATACTCACGTCACGATAACAATATTCGAGGTGCTTATTTACTCGTTATTATTATATATATTACAGGTTCATTCAAAATTTTCTCTCTCTCTCTCTCTCTCTCTCTCTCTACTCTACTTTCTCTGTTACTTTTGCTGTCTATTCTACTAATTGTCCAATATTGTCATGGTCAGAAATAAAGCATCTATCTATCTATCTATCTCTTTCTCGAGGGGTTTAATCCGTGGAAATATTCGGATCGAAAGTACCTCACCCATTTTTTTTTTTTTCCGAAAATTTGAATCTTGTGATTTTTCAAAAAAATTTCATTCCATTTTCTTTGAATGTTTCGATAGTAAAAGAACTGATCTTGTCTCTTTGTACTATTGTATAATAATATTCATTTGGTATTTTTTTTTTTTTTTTCATACTAGGTATGTCTCGATATTTGGCAAAGGTTTCGATTCAAGTTTTGCGGGCTATTCTTTTATTGAAATTTTATACGTATCGTTATAATGCTACTGTGAATTATCGTCTGAATAAGCTTTTATATTAACGTTATATATATATAGTTGAATGGCTATACGTAATAACGCGTTTTTGTACTATATACTTATATTATAATGTATTCATATAATTAGTAATAAATAATGAGTAGCAGTATACATATAGGTAAAGAGAAAAGAGACAGAGAATATTATCCTTGATCGAATTGTATAATAATTTCAATTTATTAACATATTAGCAAGTCATCATTCAGGATTTAGCTACCAAATTATAATGGGAATAAAAAAACGTCAAGTGTTTGTCTCATATCGATACATAGTACGTGCTATATTGTATCTTTATTATTATACAATGGTAAGGTACAAGAAAAGAAAAAAATAAATAAAAAAATAAAACACAAAAAATATAAAAATCGCTTCATTTGCGAATAATAATGAGAATATAACATATAAGAGTAAAAAAACAAAAAATGTTTATTAAAAATTAGATGGTATTTCGTACAGGGTGATTTCTCGTCTGTCATATTACGCGATTAGTAGTAGTAGTAGTAGTAGTAGTAACAGACGTCAGCCAGACGTGCATAGTGCTAAGCCACGGGAGTAAACTGCAGCAATGCGTCACTTGCATTCCGGTTAACACGTAATTAATTTTAATTGAACTATAGTAGTCTATACACCCAGAGAAATGGGTTTCTTGAAATTATTTAATCTAAATAAATTTTATTTAATCTAAATAAATTTTATTTGTATATGAACCAAATAGGTTCTTATTAGGTTCATATACAAATAAAATTTATTCAGATTAAATAAAATTTATTTAGATTGAATAATTTCAAGAAACCCATTTCTCTGTGTGTACCCATATATATATATGTATATACATTTGAAAATCTCGTTGGTTAACTCGGTACAAACTTTTTCCTTTTTTTTTTAATTAATTAAATTTTATTTTTTTATTTTTTATACAGTTATCATATATATTATCAAAGATCTCTTATTTGGATATGAAATCAAATTACTTACACATCTCAGTATACATACAACTAACTCGATAATATATCTACCTTCGCATAATTCAACCAACTTTTTGCACCGCATCCTCGCGCGCTAACTCGCGAGTCAGGTAGGTATAATCTGTCTAATTGTAGTAATTAGCGTCTATGGTTGATGTCGTCGCGAAACAACTTTTCATTCTTCTATTTTCTTCTTCTTCATCATCTTCTTTCTCATTCTTATTCTTATTCTAATTCTAATTATCAGCGCATTATGTATATTGCGAATCGTGAATTGAAAATTAAATCCTTTTAGGAAAAAATTGAACGATTAATTATTTTTGGTAATAAAATTAATCTAAATCTAAACTGTTATTAAATTTATGAATAATTGATATGATATTTGTATTTTATAACAATCGAAACGACTCTATATATAACTCAAGATATTTATAGATATTGAGAAGTAGCTACATATATATATATATATACCAGTTTGCGTAATCTTATCTCTTCTGATTCTGATTTTACTTCCACTTTTACTATACTCTCTCGTGATACATGAACGACGTTGTATATATGTACATCGGGTCCACTCAGGTACAGAGTAAAAAATCTATAGCGCACCGGGTAGGTACGTTCAGTCATTCTAGATCGGTAGTATATCCCGGTAGGGAGAGAATAACCAAGAGATCTAGAGGATCTAGAAGATCCATAGATAGATAGATAGATAGAGAGAGAGAGAGAGAATCGCAGAATGAGACAGATAAATATAGACAAAAATAAGAAAAAAAATAATAATAATAATAAAAGAGAAGAGAGATTTGATTTGCCATCTTTTACCATCTTTTGCCTTTCACTAAAGCAGAATAACCTATACATTACATACTATCTTATGAATATATAGGTACGTAAGTGTATAGCGTTAAATTTATTAGTAGATATTCGATCGGACCTGATCGTCTTAACTTATACAGATATTCAAATTTTTGGTGTATTTTATAAGCAATAATTTTCCGGGTTCAATACGTCGACTAAGGTCAATAATGATCAGAAAAACAAGAAAAAAATAAAATAAAAAAATTTGTCACCACCGATGTTAACTTTGTTAATTTATCACCTCTTCTAGATTATTATTATTATTATTATTGTTGTTAGTTTTTTTTTTTTCGTTAGGAAAAGAAAAGAAAAAAACAAAAAAAAAATTAACACGACGTTATTGGTTTTGACATTTGATAATCAGCAAAATATTTCAAGTTTTTATAAAGAGAAACTTATAGAAAACGAGTGAATATAGTAAAATTGGAAGAAAAAATTAAAACTTGTATTAAAAAGATTGAGATTTTGAAAATTCTCTAGTAGTACTACAGTAACTTTATTACACATGTCGTAGGTAGTATTACTATTATATTGCTTGAGGATGACGTACGGTTTCGAACTCGGGATAAAATGTCTTATTCACTGCATGCGAGGGTAAAATCCGCGTATACATCCATCATTCGAGTTATGACATTATGACGGAAGTTTTAAAGAATCGTTCGGTCACCTGTAAAACCTGTATTATAAAATATATATAAGTATATAAAGTAATAATTTCGCTGAATTTTGTGATGGAAAAAGAAAAACAAATTGAGAACAAATTCGATGGGAAATATATTGAAATCAATGGCATAGGGTTTGACGGGCTGATATTTTATCAGACCTTGTTATAGACCTTTTAATCTTGAAACTAGAATCTATAATCTTGAAACTAGAATCTAGAATCTAGAATCTAGAATCTAGAATCTAGAATCTAGATGAGTATATCGCATGAGAGAATCGTCCAGCGGTACAATTCGTCCCGTATAACGCGCGTGAACCAAACTATTACGTATTTAATGTGTCTATTTCTCAAGCTAATGTAGCTGCTTCTCGGTTTATATGCATTAGAGGCCAAAAGGCCTTTTGGCGCGAATAGTATAATCGGCGATATTTAGGTGGAAAAATTGTTGAAATATTGAATTGGTTTTTTTCAGAAACTATGGGAGAGACTATGGGGGATATAAGAGCGAAGAAAAGAAAAATAAAAAGAAAAAGAAGAGAAATAAAGATGCGGCTACTGTTCGAAATGGTAAAACTAAATCGAACCAGATTCCAGAAGTTTTGTATTCTATTACTTCGAAGGTATAAGATTTTGGCCGACGCGATTCCAATGCAAATTAGGTATAATTAATATCATGTGTGTTAGGCGATACGAGACCTGATCGCAACCGCACATAGAAACGTGCTGGATACGAATAAGAATAAGAATAAGAAGATGAAGAAGAAGAAGAAGAAGAAGCAGAAGCAGAAGAAGAAGAAGAACCACTTAAAAGTTAATGCGTTATTTTTTCTGATCGGTAAACTGAGTCTATCGAGTAATTTAGCTGAATTTATCTGATCATAAATTACCATAAATGTGTCTAGTTCAGATATTAAAGGTAGATATTTATTTTCGTTACAAAAAGCAACGCGATATACATACATAGATATACATTTATACACCTACTTACGTGTCACACACATTTACCCATATATATATATATATTATATACCTATATATCTGTAATGGTCAGCACCCCGCTTCTATGCCGTTGGTGCAGCAGCTTCGAGGTCTGGAGCAACTGAGGATGTTCGCAGACGTTATACCTAAAGGTCACTTGCGGTTCGAACGATGTTCTACATTTCAATGATTTGCGCCATTTCAGGTAAACGCAAATTGCGTAAATCATTTTCTTCTTATTCTGTTTTTTTTTTTTCCTTCTTTCTTCATTTCGGTCATTTCTGATAAAGAACATATCGACAAGTTTCTCCTATATTCCTATTCCCTAAGTTTTACATCAAATCTAAAAAAAAAAAAGAACGGAAAAATCTCAAGAGAAGAAGAAGAGAGAGAGAGAGAGAAAAAGAAATAAATCGGTTCCCTAAATGACGTAAATAAAATTACATACATATGTATTATACTGTATTATGAAACACACATGTTTAGGCCGTTTAGGTATATACATGTACATAAATATGTATGTATATATATATATATATATATATATATATATATTTACGACCAAATAACACTTTCTACATAATTTTTACTTTACCGCAACGGGGAAGATCGCGCAAACGAATTCTCTCGATATATATATATATAATATATACACCGGAGATCTGAACGCGCGGGTATTCCCTGACTCGCTCATACTAGTTTGTTAAATGACTAGCTCACTCGCTCGCTCACTCGCGGATCATAATCATTTATAACGATCTTGCTATAATTCCAATCGTCAAGGTAACCCGCACGGTTGCGCAACTACCTCTACACCGAATCGAGTCCATCAACTCATCTTACGTTCAATTTAAGCCAATTTTTATCGCTTCCGTATATATTATAGTATAGATATATACATACCTATATATATAAAGGTATATAACTCGTTAGTATTAGTATAGAGAAGATCATCAAATCTGATTAGCCCATCAATGGTGCAGAAGAAATGAGATATAAAAAAAATTAAAAAATTAGCTCATAAAAAGGCCTTTCTCTCTCTCTCTCTCTTTCTATCTTATCTCTTTATATCTATCTATCTATCTTTCTCTCACACAATTGGACAATTGGTGTATTGATACGTTGTCAATATATCTATTTTGTACTTATACCGCTTTACACACACACACACACACACACACGCACACATACATTTATATCATGATACTTTTCTCGAGTATCATTATCCCTCTGGCCCTACGAAACGCGATTATAGATTATCGCATAATGTGTAGTTTAAAGCGTATTACAAAAAAAATAAATTGTAATATGATGCGGGTGGTATAGATATTTGAAAAAATTATGCTCTCACTTTTCAAATAGGTTCTTATAAAGAAACATTCGCGTATTTCTCGCGCTATTCGCGCTCTGCAACCGAAGCAAATGTCAGGTCGTGACTTTCATATAGGCTAGCTACCACCTGCCACAGGTTGCAAGTGCGTTGTTATTAATGGGCACCTCAGACCGCATCCGGAATAGACAGATTTTTTATTTTCTTTTTTATTCATTTTTTTTATTCATTTTTTTCTTCTTCTTTTCATATCAATTCTTTCTCTTTCTTATTATTATCATACTACGAATGAGTATAATACTAAAGAAAATAAGAAGAAAAGAAAAAAAAATATATATATATATATGAATCAATTTACAACAATTCGCATATAATATAGAAAAATGTCAAACTATTCCCAGGCCATCAGATTGATATATAGACGATATGTAGGGGCGGGGGCGTAGAATTGTGACCGATTAATACTATTATTATTATTATTAAGTCGATATTACACAGAATAACGCAATCACATATATACATAGGAATGAATGATGATAAATTATTTTTTTGTATAATCAAGGGATTCGATCGGTTTTTTTTTTTCGACAAATTCTATATATTGGTATATACCTACTAGGTATATTTTATATATTAAATTATATATATATATATATATATATATATGTAGGTATATAAAGATCGCGGGTGGAGGAGGTGCGCAAAGTTGCGTCACTCCTGCGGAGGTACGAACAAGATACGTACGAGATAGGAAGAACCGCAGGGAGGGAAAAGAGGGACGCAAGTGACTAGGGAAGAGGTCGGCTGAGAGGTCGCCTGGTAAATTGGTCGCGGCGACGTTACCGTTGATGTACGACTACAGACGAGATAGTTATGGAAAGGTTAGCTTTCGCGCTTTCGATAAAGCGCGCGTCGCTAGGAATATATATACATACCTATATATATAATACCCATCCTTATAGCTATATACTTGCGCCTATATCCTCCTAACTTCACGCGTCCTAGCTGAGGGCGCGTAACGGGGTCTTATACCTTATACCAGAATACATAATATAATATAAAGAAAAATGAAAAAAATTAAAATGTCTAAAAATAATGATAATAATAATAATAATATGGAAGAGACGGTGCGTTAAATTATTTATTTATTTATTTATTTATTTATTTATTTATATATTTATATATTTATTATAATATACTATGTCCTGCAGGTCAGCTTCTTCCTCTAGGTTTTAAGAGATACGATGACAGGGAAAGAGCGCGCGCCGTTGATTTATTGGTAATCGAGATTTGCTCAGTTTGCTTTCTTTATAAGGCCGAGGTAGTCGATGATCTCGGGGACATATACGACGACGACTACTACGACTACGACTACGACTACGACTACGACTATAAGTACGACTATGAATACGACTACTCTGAAACATGAGGGAGCAAATGCAATAGCAGTGGACTGCATGACAAGGGGAAAGTCGAAAGTCCCAAGTCCCAAGTCAAGTCCCTATCATCGAACATAGTAGTTTAAGTTCTGTTACTTATTCTACAGGCTGCACCGTACTGTGCAGAAGGTATAAAAGCTGAGCATAAGATGCGATAGATCGATTCTGTTAAATGCTAAATAGTCCAGCATCGTTGGTTTCACTCGATCCCTACTACTATACCTTACCTCCGATCCCTACGTACCTCGAACTCCTCTTCTGCACCATTACCATTCCTACCTTTAACTTGCCGGGTAATTCGCGGTCTGGAATTGATCGAAAGTCGATCCGCTTCGTGTCTCTAAGATTCTGCACAACTGTATATATATGTCGTCCTAGTACCTAGTATCGTACTTCTCTTATACGAGTAGGTATTAGAGTATTAGAGTATATACGAGTATACGAGTACTTCTTCCTCGTCTATCGATCTCTCAACACTTTTACATTAATGTATGAGCTCAATCGTAAACCTTGACGTGTCCATACGTCTAGATCTTCAGTCCATTCCATCTAATAAACTTCCATTCCCCATATATATATATATTATATATTATATAGAATAAACGATAATCTACATTTTTTTTATTTTTTTTTCTAACATATCAAATTTATTATAAACAAACATATAACATGTATATCTATTCTGTATAATATATTATACTAATATTTCTTCAAATTTATCTTCTCTCGATCGTTATATCAAACTGTATATATATATCCTTTAACAGGCGTAACATCTGTTACCGATTTTTTTATTTTATTTTTATTTTTTATTTTTTACTAAATATTTATATATATATATATATATATATAATATTTATGGTATATATATCACCTTATTTCATATCGTCGTATAAATTCGAGGATTTTTTTTTTTTTCAAAAGTATTAGTGATCGCGAGCTCGTGAATAAGTGCGTTTGCCTTTAGGCTATATAATAGCGCATAAGCGCGCGTGCGACAGAGATAAATTTATAGTATAGTATATATGTGTATGTATGAGGGAAATAGTTAAAAAGAGAAAAACTAAATAAGAGATAAAGAGAGGGAGAGGAGTACGAGCCGGACGAAGAGAGACCAGGTCGTCCGGTCACCTGCTTAGACTCTTAGCTTCTCTCGCGACCAAGTGTCCTCGAAGTGGTGCTCATTTGTCGATTACTCATTTTTCAACGATAACCTGGATGTGTGTATATATGTATATATATATGTATATATATTTCTATACCTTTAGCTACTATAGCTCGCTTAGCTTGATCTTACTATTTACAAGGACTAATTAGACCCTGGTGTTAATTACATTATCGACTTGTTGTCGCCGAGTCTTTACGGTACGGTACAGTAGGTACGGTACATCGTACAGGATCCCTCTAGCTACGGTGTGCTAGAGCATGAAGCTACTTTCGTTACTCTAAACTACGACTATACGATATAGATATAGTATGATATATAGTATAATTGTGAAAGTGATATAATTTATTCATTTATTTAATTACCTGATAAGAAGATAATATATATAAGAAAATCGAAATTGATTCATTTTTTTTTTTATATTCTTAACCGACTAATTAACCAAGCTTTCAATAATAATAATAATAATAATAATAATGATAATGATAATGATAATAATTAAGGTCCAGGTCGGTCCAGGTAGATTCGTTAAGTAGATCGCGGTACGTTTAAACCATTAACGCGTCGCAAGCCATAAGAGTAAACCAAACATCCTGTGCGATGGTGCAGGCAGGCAGGTAAGCAAGGCGAGTATAGCAAAGCAAAGCAGTGTCAAGGATTACAGTAATCAAGAGTAGTAACAGCAAACAACTTGACTCATTGACCTTATTCGATTATACATATATATATATATATATGTAAATAAATTTATGAGAATTTGATGAGTACCGAATATATGTGTACTAGTATATGTATTTATATATATATATATATAATACAGGGTGATTCAGATTTCGTGTCGAATCTCTTAAGTGGTTTGATACTCGCCAAAATTGTGATCGAAAGTTCGTCAGTCATTTTTGCGAAATATGATTTTCTTTTTTATTTTTCTGTCTTTCATATCGTTTGTCAATTTTGAAGAATCCCAAATGATACCAATGTGTCTTTTATTTTTATTTTATTTTTTTATTTTTTCTAAATATTAGAGAGATTTCACGGTGAAAGTTTCTCATTTAGTATGAAAGATGTTGAAAAAAACAAAAAAAAATCTGCAGAAATCATTTTTTCGGAAAAAAATGGATGAGGAACTGTCGATTCTAATTTTTTGACAAGGTTCAAAACCCCCTTTGAGAGAGATTCGTCACGAATTATGAATCATTATAGTCGAAGTCGATCATAAAATTGAGAAGCAAAAATGAAATTAGAATATGAAACGTCTAATATATATATATATTATTTTTTATTTTTTTTTCTGCACACAAAAATCGTTCAGCCGGAGATCTACTCGGGCTATAATTCGTGTGTATATATATACCTATATAAAGCTTGCAGAGTTAATAAGTTGAGAACCCTGATGTCATCTTCGGCGCAAAGCCGCACGAAGAGGTCGCCGTGTTGCGGAGTCTCGGAGCTCTATGATCCCATGGATATATAGTCGAACCGGTTGTCTTTTCTTACCGGTTGTATATAGGTATAAGCTTAAGAAGACTCGCGTGACGCACACACACCCGCGTTTTACGCCCGTATTCTATGGATATTACGATATACATTATATATACACCTACATATATATACCTATATATATATATATACACATAATATGTATCTGTTAATCTCAAGTTTATCCACATAAGTCGAAAAATGGGAGTAGAAAGAGATTTTTTTTTTTTTTTTGGTTTTTTGAAATTTCTTTCTTTTTTTTTTGAGTAGCTAATTCGTTTGCGAAAAAAAAACAAAAAAAAAAAAAAAAAAACGAATTTCTATCCATATCGCTCGGTTCGTTGCCGAGCTGTCTATCGTTTTATAGGTATTAGGCGTGGCGTGTGAACGCGGTTACCGAGGCACGGGGGTTTTGTAATCGATAATTGACTGTAACGACTATTGGAGGTAAATTAATGAAGGAATTTAAAGACCGTAGAATTTTCTGAAATTGGACGCCCAGGTATTGCAATGTAGAGAGTATCGGTGAGGGTGAGATTTTGGTCCTTTTTTTTTTTTTCTGTTTTTTTTCTTTTTTTGTTTCAATTTTTCGAATCGCAAGATGTACCACCGTGTTCCGTGTGTCAGAGAATAGAAGAGAACAAAAAGAAGAAGAAGAAGAAAAAGAAGAGAAGATAAAAAAATAAAATAAAAATAATAATTAAGAAAGAAAAGAGAGAAGGAAGAAAAATGAAATAGGATTAAAAAAAAAAAATATAAAAAAAAAAAATAAAAAAATCTAGAGAGGCACCTAAATTACGAAATAGTCGTCGCCGCGTGGCACGTGGGAACCCAGCGAATCACATCTACCTAATTAATCGAATGCATATATATGCGCGTATGTGTCGAAAGTTTAGAAAGCTGAAGGAATGAATATCATTTGATAAAATTAATTATTACGAACGGATCGCGGGGGACAATAGACAAAAATAAAAATCGAGTACCCTTTACATGTATATATCATTCCATTATACTATATAGGAAGTACCAAGGAATTTCATTTTTTTTATACTCCCGTACCGTCCTTCGTACCATAAGATTTCAAAATTTTTGCATACTGCACGTTTAACAAATTGATTTTTACACCTTACCATAACGCACTTAAAACTATATACGTTACCCATGGGGGGGAGGGGGGGGACCACACACGTATATATATATATATATGTAATATATAGATACGCATATATGCAGTGAGGAGCGACGATACTTTAGTCGAGCTTATTGGCCGGTGTTATCGGGTCCTATTAGACGCAGGTTGTCCGCAGGTACTGATCGTATATAACAGACTATGGTCGAGGTTTCCCGGCTAACCAGTTCTCGACTTACAGGACCGGGTGTCAAAGGTTAGGAAAGGAAATAATGAAAGAAATAAATAACTGAATGAGAATTAATGAAATTCGGAGTAAAGATTAAAAGTTGGAGACCATTTTTTTGAATATAAAATTTCGTTGTTTCATTTATTTTTTTATTTTTTTCTATTTTAGATGAATGATATTTTTTTTATAAGAGGACCACAAAGTGGTACGTAGAAATGTGAAAAAATAAAACAGAGAGGCGTCGATTAAATTGATATAACAAACGATTTGGTATAAGGGTGGTTATTTTTGTTTTTATTTTTA
This sequence comes from Tenthredo notha, assembly GCA_914767705.2. Lineage (NCBI taxonomy): Eukaryota > Metazoa > Arthropoda > Insecta > Hymenoptera > Tenthredinidae > Tenthredo > Tenthredo notha. The sequence continues at coordinate 3,573,811 of OU611920.1, read as the reverse complement.
TTTTTTCTTCTTCTTATTCTTATTCTTATTCAAATCTTTGTACATATTATAAGACAACGCGAGAGTTCCATATAGTAGAGGACCACACAGAGCGACCGGTATCCTGAACTCTCGACGTAAGGTAATGTTTCTTTTAAGTGCGAACACAAATTGTAACTGAGAAGACTGGGTCCCTCAGTCCCAGAAATATCTCGGTATCGGATTTCAGAAGTTATTTGTTTCTAACACGGCGATGATCACCGTAGCTAAAAAAAAAACAAAAAACAAAAAAAAAAAAAAGAACTTATCATATCGTCCTTGATACGGGACGGAAATGATTCGTCCTTATATTATTTTATTCAAATCGCATCGTTCATAGTATAATAAAACCAAAATAATTATCAAAAATATATTCTCAGAGGTCAGGAAAATTCATTTTTTACGGGCAAATTTTTTTTTTTTTTTTTTGATAATCAGAAATTATACTCGCGTTTGAGTTTGCCTAGCATGGCGTATAAGGTAAAGGGCCCAGTTATTGACCTTTTAAGAGTCGCAGTTGAGGTTATTTTGAAATATAAATTATAAAATTAAACTTGAAAAGAAAATAACCACTTCATCGATCAGTTTCGTATTCTCTGAACAAGATAGTATGAAGGTTTCAATCATTAGAAATAAATCAATAATTCTAATTAATTTTTCAAAAATAGATCTCAGAGGACCTAGTTTCTGACCCTTGAAAATTCTCGTGCCCTAGTTTCTGACCCTCAAGTGGCCTAGTTATTGACCTTAGTCTTTTGAAAAAGATATAGTATTAATAATAATGATTGTTATCAAATTTGAACACATTAAATTCATTTTGTTGATAAAACTGAAATATTTATTATAAATAAACAAGTAATAATTAATATTATTTCTTCAAAATAGTTTTATTGAATATCAAAAGTATAAAAGAAAATAGTAATATTCAATTTATTCAATTATTTCTATCTGAACCTTTCTTATTTTTAACAAATTTTAATTTATTTTTTTCATAGCTTGACCTTTTTCTCTTCGGACTCCTAAATAAATTTTTTTTTAAAAATCATGTAATATTTATAAAATGAATTCAGAATATAAATTATGATATCAATAACAATGTGAATTCTAACGTTTAAATTATGATAACATTTATTACTTTAACATTGAAATTTTTTTTTCACAATAACACTTTTCAAATACAATTTCTTCATACTTTTTAATATCATAACAATTAAAAGTTACCCAAAATAAGAAATAATCATATAATATTTACATTTTCATAGTTTATATGGATGTAAGCAGACACGTAACTTTGATTGTAAGAGGTTAGAATTTGAGGGTCACTAACTGTAACATACCTATCAAAAGTGAGCCTAGTTATTGACCCCCATATTTTAATAATTATAGTATTTTTTATATGTGTTATTATATTTTTTAACAGAAACATAATCAATTTATGACCTATTAATATTTTACTTACTTAATTTCAATACTTACATGATATAAAATACGCCGGTACGACTTGCACGGCACTCTAGCGATACTGCTTGGAGTTAGAGGAAAAAACGGCATCTACCGTCACTTTGAGCTTTAAGATTTTTTTTTACTTAGATATTATTGAAAATTCAATTTTAATTGTAATCAATTATGCACAGAATGAATCCTTTTATTTTTTGGTACAATTCATTTCAGAATTGGAGAAGAATGTTCTTTTTTATTAAGAAAAGGAGCTGAAAAGGTCAGAAACTAGGCCACGGTCAATAACTGGGCCCTTTACCTTACAAGCTGGTGCAGGTTTGTTGTGTTAATAAATTAACAAAGTTAGCTTTGAAAATTTGTAGCTACTCTACGCAGCCGAATGACTCTGGGCCGAAATTACCATTTCTGTTATTCGAGAATCGAGAGGAACGCCATATGCCATAACTATACTACCTAGGTATATGCCAGTTCGTATGCCTCGTGCTTGGCGACGCCTGTAAGACACGACTTCTCAGGTCTCTATTTTTCTATGTATTATATTATGTTATGTTATATCTACGTATGTACACCTAACTTAAATTTTTCTTATATACCTATACGGTGATCGTGGCGTTCATCGGCACGACGCGATGTGACATTGCGTAAGAAAAAAACCGTGTGGGGGTCAGCATCCGAGCGTCTCTGGATCTTTAGATCTTTGGATCTTCGGATCTTTGGTGAACAAAATTAACAAAGTTGTAAATGAGCTTGCCGCCAGAATACCTGAGTGACCAATACGGTGTTTTCCGAAACCGGGTCCTTCATTTCAATATTTTGTAACGTACGACAGTTACAGTGATTCTCAACGATTCTTATTTTCTATAAAAATGAGAGAAAAAAAAACGGACTGTCCAATTTTCTAATCGAATTAAAAAATCTTGAGAGATTCTTATGCTTGAATATTACAATTTTATCGATTTCCGGGTTTATTATCTTCGCAGTATATTGATATAGATATATTGCATATATATATATATATATATCCTATACACAAATATATTCATCGTATATAAATATATTTTGAGAACAGAGTAACATCTCACGAAAAATCTAACACCGATAGTCTAACCAGAATTATTCCTAATCTAACATCGATTTTTACGATCTCACGTCAACATTAACTACCAAAATTTAGGATTATACATTAAAATTAGAATTTCTCTTGACTCATGCTTATATTATTAATGCAAACTTCGTATCGTATCGAATTGAATCGAATTGAATCACTCACGAATCACGATAAGCTGCAATATAACGATATTCATTTATTTTATTTCCTTAAAATTGTAAATTTTTGCAGTATTTTGTGGAGGCGGTTTTAATTTACATAATAATATTATATTAAATAGATATCTTACTGATTGGTATAAAACTTTTTATTATGCAATCTACCCAACGCACAATTATCACACCTATATACATATACCGGTCGTTCGAATGAAATTTCACCTTTATGAATGAATTGACAAAAAAATACGATTATTTGATATGACTTTCATTTCTCTCTCTCTCTCTCTCTCTCTCTCTCTCTCTATCCTTCTTTCTTTCTCTCGCATGATTATCTCCCTATGATTCTTAAAAAAACTGGAAAAGTTTTATAAACGGAAAAATTTTATCGTCGATACGAATAATTCGCGAAGCGGTACGTAGGATAGCCTCGAATTAATTGGTGAAAAAACCGGTTGCCATTTCAATGTAATGTAATATAGGTACTTCCGCAAACGACACGTGCATAGTTCCTTCTTAACAATTTGGTATTCAAATAGTTGATTTGCTTAAATTAATCACGGTGAAAAAAAAAAAATAAGAAATCAAACTAAAAAGCTTCATCCAATATCCTTGTATCCTTCACCAAAACGGTATCGAATTTATCGAGAAATAAAAGAAGAAGAAGAAGAAAAAAACAGATAAATTCAATTTTTATTGATTTTCCTCATCCTTTTCTATAACGTAGCTTCTTAAACCCCCCACGTAGAAGTGAATCAGAAAACACGATGTACCTAAAGAAAATCCAGTAGTCTAGTCTAGTAGGAGGTATGGATCTGTGCGGTAAGGTGGATATCTGGTTGCGCGTCCCGTTCGTAGATCTATGGTACCGCGACAAGTTTTTATCGTAAACGTCGGCGGTCTCGATCTGACGCGATCTACCTGCAGATCGACGTTTTGTATAGCTAGTCTGGCAGACAGGCAAGCAAGCAAGCAAGCAGGTAGGTAGGTAGGTAGGTAGGTATCGCGTATAGGTATATAGCTTTGCGGCGGCGCTATCCACCTTATAGGAAATAGCTGGACCGTACTACTACCTAGTCGCGTACGAATGAAAACCCGGAGAAACGTAGAAGACAGGACGATGCGACAACCGTAGAAAATCACCGAGAATAACAGAATGAGAGGAATGAATAAGGTAGAAAGGGAGAAAAGAGACCCTAGCAATGTTTATTGCGTTATAAATTGCCGGACCGCCGCTGCACCGTACCGCGTACCGAGTCTCCGCAGATCCTTTGCGCCTCCTTCAAGCGCTGTACCACAACCACCATCACCACTCCTTTAAGTGCACTGCCCGATCAACTACGGCTAATAGATAGTCTTAATAAATTCCTATTAATTAATTACTCGGTACAAGAAGAAGAAGAAGAAGAAGAAGAAGAAGAAGAAGAAGAGACAAGACGTTTGCGATATTCGTTTAACATTTATTCGTTCAGGTTGAAAGTGAAAAAAAAAAAAAGACCGTAAAATTGTAGACCCACCCTAGTATATATAATAAATCCACATAAACCAAACGTAGTGATTTAGAATTTCTATATACAAGCCACTGTGGAAGATTTTACATTGGGTGCGAAAATACTGTAATTCTACGTACAGAGCAGAAAGTATAAAGCCAGATATATCCCTGTTCGCTCGTATATTCTCGCGTCTGGCGGCATATGGGGAGCGCTGATCGGCTAAATATTACATTACGGTAGATTTCTATCAGTTACAACCTGCAGGTACAAGTACCTCAGAGAGCACACGTTCGCCGCGAGTCTTAAGATCATGCCGATTTACAAAGTGTTTGCGGGTCGCGGGTTATATATATGTTATAAACGTATACGTATTTGCCACTATGATTTATCGACGCTCTTTAATCAAGCTACAAAAATCACTTATAGTATACATATTACATATTACATATATATATATATATATATTAGGCTGGTTCTTAAATACCAAATTGACGAGTGAAGTACGGCAACGTTCAGACAAAAAATAAAAAAAAAAAATTGTCCCCAAATATTAGATTTTTTTTCAAATTCTAACAGGTGCCTAAAGAGTCCTGAAGTTTTCCCGTTTCTTCTTTGTTTTTTCAATTTTCCTGCTTTCCTCGTGAAATTTTACTTCGGAAACGACTTTCAGAATATAAAAAAAAAATCCCATCGTAAGGGTGCTAATCGAAAATTCTAATATTTTCGCATAAAATTGTGCAAAAAAAAATCAGGCTCAGGGGCTAACATCATAGACAGATTGACCGAAAAAATTTCCTTGATTTTTTTTCTATATAGTGGAATTTATTGGAGCAAAATTGACCCAACAATCGAATGGGAAGGAAAAAAAAATCATAAGATCCAATGTTATTTAAACGAGAAACTTCGAACCTCTTTAGGCACCTATTGGAATTTTTTTTAAAATCTAATATTTAGGGACAATTTTTTTCTGATTTTTTGTCTGAAGGTTGCCATGCTTCACTCTTCGAGTTGGTATTTAAGGACCACCCTAATATATATATTCAACGTATAGATTCCTTAATTCTATAATATACGTAAAAATAATTGGTGATGAGGGGGAGGGTCGCCCTGTTTTTTATTTTTTCCGTTAATTACGTAAAAATAATAATAATAATTGAAAGTAAAAAAGTATAGATGTAAAAATCGTATCAGTAATATTATACGAATGTGTGTTGTTGAAGAGTATGAGGTGGACGCGGCGTGTAACCTGTCTGACGCCTGTCGCCCTGTCGTTTCATAACGGCAAGGAATAACGCGCGAACAAGACGGGCCGGCGTAAAGAAAATTACAAATGTGGTATTGACCTCTCGTCGTTGCGGGGTCACGTGAGCGCCCCAAATTATATGGACCGCGTCGTCTAATAGGCCGGAATATTGTCGGGACGTGATCTACCGGGGTACCGGTCGAGCCTAGGTCTTGTACTTTGCTTGTTCCCAATAGCGCTCCGTTATTATTTGACACGACCAGCGAACCGAGCCGACCATACCATGCCATACCATACCATACCATACCATACCACACCACACTGTGCACCTAGCTCGATGATATTTTCCTATTACCTTACTTCGTACAGTTAAGGGACCATTACCAGAAGAGATATTATCTTTAAAGCTCGCTAATATTTTATTCCGAACAATATTTTGCTAACGCGAATAACATAGGTACTAAATTTTCACGCGTTTCTATACCTAGGGGTATGGGGGGGAGGGACACACACCTTGGATAATAATTAAGGATTTCGATAGATACCTACCCCTATATTGATGAAAACTAATAAAGACTAAAACGGTTTTTTTCGAGAAAGAAAAAAAATAGTGGAAAGGAAAAAAGGCAAATGAATAAATTCTGTTACCCAAAGTCGAGAGAGAGAGAGAGAGAGAGAGAGAGAGAGGTAACGTCTCATTCTTGAAAGTCGCGGAGAATAAGGTTCGAGGTTCGAGGTTCGAGGACGAAGAGGAAGGCGTATTTTTAATCCGTGATTTAGTGGCGTAAACGAAGCCAACGAATTCTCGAGCATTCTCAAGCAGAGCGAGCTGTGCAGTTAGAGAGAAAGAGAGAAAGAGAGAAATAGAGAGAGAGAGAGAGAGATATACATTCGAGATGCTGGTGAGATAAGTTGTTCCTCTTGTGGACCTCTTAGTTTCGGAGTAGGGGGCGTCCGAAATGCATAACTTAGTCGGTCAGAGAATTTAATCTCTTATATACCGGCAAACCGAAAAAAAAAAAATAAAAAAATAAAATGAAGAATCAAAGAAAATCTAGAAACTAGAGATCCGCGTAAATGGTGGAGGGAGAATTATATAAATAAATAAAATAAAGAAAAAAGAAAGAAAAATATCTTCTCGAAATATGTTCACGTCGTTCTTGAAATATAGAGCGGTCAAAGAATTCCTTAAAGCTTAACCCCGTGGCAGCAGCGGTTGGTTTAAATAAGGATGTGGTGGAATCCTGGGACCGTTCGAGAAGGACCCAGATCGAGATATCATAAGGAATCGAGGCGCCCGCTGAGCTCGATGACAAAAAACCTAGGGATGTATTCTTAAATTCTCTGCATTTACGGACTTAACGATCTTTATATTTTTACAGGGCTATGCCTTATACCTTCGTACTTTATACATTATACCTATATATATATATATATACAGAAATCCAATGCACGCACAGGTTTCTCTCTTATTTAGGAATTTAATTAACGTCGATAAACTTGTCTTTGTTAAACTCTCCCCTCTGAAGTAGGTAGGTACATATATATATATGTATAATAACGATGTGCCTGTGGGAAGAATAAGATAGGTAAGCAGCGACAACCAGCCTAGCCGGTATATATCTCATAATAATATATCAAATCTACTGCATTGTCACTTCGTATGATAATTAATGTTCAAATTAATTCCACTAGATTTAACATATCGTCAAATTATCATGTTCTAACTTATATAGCCGGATACCTGAATACCTACTATACGTTAAGTATATATGAAGAAATTCCGATATATATTATATAATAAATATGTATGTATATTCGATCGAAGAAATTCGAGCCGCAATCCTAACGCAAAATCAATTGAATTATAGACAGTCATAGAGATCGATGGTAAATACCTATATATAACGATATTATAAATTTCAAAAAAATCTATTATCACCGTCAAGAAATCGTCGTGATAGTGAAAAAAAAAATAATCAGAAGATTCACAGGATCAGAACAGGGTATTAGTAAAAGATTTCATATTTTATTGAAATCCTGCGTCTTTTCATCCCTGTGGAAAAAAATAAAATAAAAAAAATGATTGATTGATTGATTGATGATTAAATATATTATTTATCACAGCTGAATTTGTAAAGCAAATATATATATATTAGGGTGGTCCTTAAATACCAACTCGACGAATGAAGCATGGCAACCTTCAGACAAAAAAATCAAAAAAAATTGTCCCTAAATATTAGATTTTCCAAAAAATTCCAATAGGTGCCTAAAGAGGTTCGAAGTTTCTCGTTTAAATAACATTGGATCTTATGATTTTTTTTTCCTTCCCATTCGATTTTGGGTCAATTTTGCTCCAAAAAATTCCACTATATATAGAAAAAAATCAAGGAAATTTTTTCGGTCAATCTGTCTATGATGTTAGCCCCTGAGCTTGATTTTTTTTTGCACAATTTTACGCGAAAATATTAGAATTTTCGATTAGCACCCTTACGATGGGATTTTTTTTTTATATTCTGAAGGTCGTTTCCGAAGTAAAATTTCACGAGGAAAGCAGGAAAATTGAAAAAACAAAGAAGAAACGAAAAAACTTCAGGACTCTTTAGGCACCTGTTAGAATTTTAAAAAAAAATCTAATATTTGGGGACAATTTTTTTTTATTTTTTATCTGAAGGTTGCCATATTTCACTCGTCAATTTGGTATTTAAGAACCACCCTAATATATATATATATAAATATATATATATTTCTTTTTTTCTTTATATATATATAACTTATTTCTCATCCATAGTGGCGCTTATAGGGATCCTGGCGCCACGCCATTATTATACTCTTAGCTAAAGTTAGACGATGCATACTGAATACAGAAATACTGCATAGGATAATAACAGCTTAGGTATATATATCTCCTCAGTATTTTAAAACCGTAATAGTAGCCGGGTATAGTTCTGAACTTGAGCACGATCAGTCTACAACTAAACATGCTACCTTGATCACGAAGGACTTGTACTCCTTGTAAGTAGGATGTGTATATATATATATATATATATATATGTATATACGAAAGGGTATGAAGCTGGCTAAGTTAAGACGATGAAAATGGGCTCGGTTTTATTATCCCTTTATATCATATCAGGTATTATAGCTATATATTGTGTACCACATACCGAGGGGTGTAGGGGTGTGTAAGGATCAAGCAATAAGTATAATATAGCTAAGTCCTGCGTAATTGGAGCGATCAGGATCGGGAGTTGTATACCTATTCACACGGTATACCAAAGTCACGATTCACGTTCGCACCGTGCGTCTTTATAATCCAACTTTCGGCCTTAAGCAACGCTTTGAATTCTACTATATCGTAATTAGATAATTAGCGGACGCCGATGATGATTATCATCGTGCATCTCTTCTTTGGCTGTCCGTTCTTCGATACCTGTCCCGTCTCTTAACGTCCCTTGTGCTTATAAAAGTTACATGTAAGAGATGTACGTGTGAATAGAGTGTGCCTAGGTCGCACATGACTTTGAAATAAAAAAAAAAAACAATTTCTACGTGGATATCCCATCGTTGAGAGACAACGGGCTCTTGCATATACATATATATATATATATATATGGCTGCAGGCATTCCGTTCAAAGAACAAAGTCCCGTAACTCTTTATAGCTTAACTGTTATGGTATATACATATATGTCTATAAAATAAAAAAGATATATATATGTATTTATTTATTTATTTATTTAAACAATTAAAACTTATTGAAATTAACATAAAACTCACTTTTTTTTTTTTTGTCTTATTATTTTTTCTCATATATCTTACCCCGGAAGAAGAAGAAGAAGAAGAAGAAGAAGAAAAAGACACCCTATATGTATTCAATTATGATTAAAACCATATCGAATCGGTATTCCTTTATTGACACGAGCGAAAATTCATTTGCGGTAACGCGTTTCATATTGTAATTAATAATTACATATATAACTGTTATAGAGTTTATTACCGGGATATTAGACCGATAGTTATAAGCTATATTATAAGTTTACGATCTATCTGCGTTTACCATCGATTATTGATAAATTTATACAATATTATATTTATAATTCATAGATATATATATATATATAAATTATTATATTATATACTCTACCTGTATATATATATATATATGAGACAAATTCGTTACGGCATCCATTATGAAGATGTGGATAAGGGAGGGTAGGTAGGAGGGAGGGAGGGAAACTGTGGAGTGATGTTTTGGGTGGATTCAATAAGTCAGCTAATTCGATATTTTAAATCAAAGTTTGTATTGACGTCTATTAAATGGTTTAGACGTACGTCGATATACCAATTGACAGACAGACAGCACCAGGATGTTAAATACTGTACTGTATACTGTATACTGTACTGTAAGAGGGCTGCAGCGAACGGTAGTAGGCAATTTATTGAAAGTTGCAATAAACCTATCAATTGTATAGTAACTATATACAGTGAGAAATTCTCTGTACAATTTTTAAGATCCTTAGGTCAAAAGACAGACGGGAAATATTCTTCGATCTCTTTAGAATAAGAAATCATTCAGTCAAGTTTACTATTGCAATTTAAGATCGGTAGTCAATTGAATTGACTATAGGGGGATAGAGTTTATAGCATCCAATATCGTATAGAGGAAACGTCAGTAGTCTTTCGATGCGACATAACATTGCAACGTCTAGTTGTTTGCAAAATCTTTATTATTTTATACGAAGATATCATGCTAGTGGATGATTTTTTTTTTTTTAAATTATTATTACAGTTTATGCTTATCTAGATGTTAAACAACTTTCTACGAGTTACAAGATGTTATAAAATAAAAGAAGAAGAAGAAGAAGAAGAAGAAAAAAAAATAAAAAAAAATATATATATATATCTAGATCTGACACGTAATATCTGCCAGGTATATGTCAGACGAATACCTATATATGCCTTAAGGCCAACACTAAATATACTAGCAAAGAAATTTAAATAACCAAGGATCTAATTAACGTCTGTTTCGTCGACGGGTTCTATACCTAATTATTCAAGATACCAGGCATATTCTATATAAACTTATGACTGACTGATCTTGATGTCCGTGAAATATGTCAGGTCAGAACCACGAACTCTGAACTCTGTGTGAATTCAAAAAGAATTCGTGTTTTTTTTTTCCTCTGTTTTTTTTTATATATATATTTAAATCTCGTTCAGATTTTGAAAGCAAGAAATTGATCGATTTTAATTTTAGTCTAGATTATTTTTTAACTTTTCATTTTTTATTTTTTTTTATTTCTTTTTTCACTCGGTTCAAGTTGTGTTTTCTTTGAACGAGGAACGGAAGAGTAAGAAATTTTTTTAAGTACCCACCGGTTCTTTCTTGAGGGTAATATTATCCGCACTATTAATATTTGATACCTATATATATTATATATATATATATATACAGTTAATAGCTGGCAATCATAATTCAGAATAGAGAATTGATTTAAACGAAGATTTAAAACGTGGCCAATTCGACTTGGCTTCGTACCCGCCTAGTAATTTCATTAAACATAACATTTTCTATCACATAAAACTTTCTATATCTCTCTTATATTATATTATATTATATTATATTATATTATATTATATTATATTATATATATACACCTTGTAGGGCCGTCTCTATGGCTAAATGAAAAATTTATATATAAATATGCATATAGAGATGAGTGATTTTCTTCTAGATTTAGTTTTTTTTTTTTTTTAATATTACTTAAACCGCGACCTCATGATGATGATGTACAGTAGATATACGAAGTTAAAAATATTCCATGCATGGTGTAAAATAATAATAATAATAATAATAAGAAGAAGAAGAAATATAGGAGAAGGAGAAGAATAAGAATAAGAAACAAACTTAACATGAAAGCCAATCAACAATTATCAATTTTATGTTTAAGAAAGTTTATAGAAAAAAGTGCAGAAAGTAACCTTTCATGTCAAGGATATATAAATTAATCGGCTATGAACGAATACAACGTTTATTACCACTTACTTACTTACTTATACTTACTTACTAGTATATAGAAAGAAATTTTGGTTCTATGACCTACGTCGTGGTTCTCGGTATTGCTGATGATTTCTTATGCATATATATACATATATAGGTATAGAAATTGCAATTAGCTAATTAGTGATCGTCCGCATGTTCGTAATTAGGCAAATCTCAATAAAATATAGTCTCGGCTTTTCATTCCCATGATGAATATATTTCATACCCATATATATATATATATATATATATATATATATAAAAATAAAAATAATAAAAAAAGGCTGAACGGATTGAATTAACGACTGTTATTATTCTAAATTTGAAAAATATTCGTGCTACAGATTAATAAATTAAAACTATACAGTCGTGGTTATAATATTATGCTGGTCACTTATATCTTCTTCTTTTTTATTTTTATTTTTTTTATCTCATCTCTATCCATACATTTATAATATGTATTAAACTCGACGAGGTATGGGATATGAGGCACATACATGTATAATGTATTATATATCCAGTTCTTAATTGACCGCGATATTTTGCTCGTAAAGTGAACGTACCTCTTCTTCACGGTTTTAAATTCTCACTGTATGTATTTTGCTCTTAGCATTATTCGGTCGACTTTTTTTTTTTCTTTCTCTCTCTCTCTCTCTCTCTCTCTCTCTCTCTAATTAGTTGATCGTTCAAGTTAATAGCCATCGATTTTCGGAGACTTGTATACCTGAATATTAATTGATTTTCTCACTGCATGCACGATCTGGCAACAATATTTTATCAATTATTTACATATTATATTTATATCTACCCCCCTCCTCCCCCTCTTCATCCCCCTGTCTCTTCCCTCGATCATAATATCACCGTTTACCCCGATTTCGATTAACCTCCATATCTTATTCATGTACTCCTCTTGAACTTTCACTTGACAAAAATAATATTAGGTACGAGATTTATTTATCATTTGCAAAATATTTACAACGCGATTATTAAATATTTGTTAATTATATATATGTGGCATTAGTCGTTACAAAATAATAAATTTTGTTCACAAATTTATAACAAAATTTATATGGGCAAAAATGATATATACGAAGGAATTTATGAGATTTGAAATTTTTTGATGATTTTGAATTAAAATGTAGGTAAAAATCTAGTCGGTTTAATCTAAATGAATTTTATCCTTGTTAACATTTGAAAAAACACAGATTTTTTTTGGTTTTCAAAATTGTAGATAAGATCAATGCGAGATCCCTTACGTATGTATCATGCAAAACGTCGTGATTCGTAGATTAAAGAATTAGAAAAAAAAAAAAATCATGATGATGATCATGAAGCGAATAAAGAAGGTGCGACAGTACAGTGCCCATCGTGATAATCGTGTTTAATAGTAGAAAACTTCTCTATAATATACTTTATGTCCAACTTTGGGTCATATATTTGGATTTCCTCACGATTTCGTAATACTATATAGGAACTACACGTAAACCCTAACCATCCTAGGCCTCGAAGCTATAGCTATCGGGAGACCCAATATAATCCTGAAAGCCACGACGTGTCGCAAGAGTCACAGCGTGGGGCGCTATTTGGGGCCCAGTTTGGGCCTAGTTTTAGGCCCACGTGCGAGCTAGCTATGGCATCGTTATCCCTCGCGAGTTTCCAGCCTATCTAAAATCTCATCAGTTTATCTTATCTCATTTTATTTATTTATTTATTTATTTATTTATTCATTCACTTTCATTCATCAAGATTTGTTCTTATTTCCTTATTCTTTATTATAGTTTTGAGAAAAATTTATCTCTAATATAAGAAAGTGAAGATAAATAGTAAAAGAAAAAAAAAAAAAAAAAAAGGTTTGAAGAAGAACGCGAGAGAAGGTATTATCTTTAATTGCTTCGCGTGCACGCGGCGTTCACTAGTTTTTCCCCTCTTTTATTTAACAGACTTTTCTCCTTTTTCCTCTATTTTCACTTTATTTTTATTTTTATTTTTATTTTTATTTTTATTTTAGTTTAGTTTTTTTTATACTTACGGAACGCGTACCTCGTAAGCGAGTTCGGATCCCCTATAGGCAGGTATAGGTAGGTATAGGTGCATTGATATCTCGAATTAGTCTGATCCATTAAAAGTTTGATAGGAGTTAAAACTTTTACTACACCGATATCGGCCCACGAAATAGTTGAAATAAATTGATTTCTGGTGTCGTATTTAAACCAAAGTCTTCCGTATAAAATAAGTATATATATACCTCTTGGCACACAACGCCCAACTAGATAATACTGATAAGTAAATGAATCTGAATACTATTCCCATTCTACAACAACGGATACAAGAATATAGTCGAGTCTGGATAAGAATACTTATCGATGTCGTAAAACAAGAAATGAAATACCTACACGTGTTCTTTATTTTATTTTCATTTTTTTTTTCATTTTTTTTTTACTTTACCTTTTTCACTAAGGTATAAAAATTTTGGTTATTACAGTATTTATTAATCGATAATATCATTAATATCTCAATGTTTGATATACTATTATGATCGTGAAATTTTCAAGCTAAAAAAATAATTTTCATTGACGATTGATAGAAAGGTTTTATAGATTCAAGTCCAGCAATACATTACGTGTACAGTACAGGTCTTTACGGTACTTATTATTATTATTATTATTATTATTATTATTAGATACCTAAATTTATATGATAAATATCATCGGACCAAAGAGATAGTGGTCAGAATATTCAAGACCTTGTTATTTGAGAAGTTTCGACTGTTAACTAGAGGGTTTTATGAGATACGTTTAAGATTTCATTGGCTTAATATGAATGAATGAAGGCGTAATTTACGACCAATAAATTAATATACCTATATTTCCACTACCTATATATATATATATATATATATATACGGGCATTAAAATGATCGACTTTTTTTGACAGCTCGACATATGTCCCATTATACACCATACAGTTTTGGCAAATTATCCTGTCGTCACTGATTTTAAACAATTAATTACCAATATTCTTAGCATTTCTTTTTTTCGCATACTGCGTTAATAAGAAGCCATATAGGCGAAGGATTCAATATATCTATGAAATAAGAAAAAAAATAAATAAAAAAAAAATAAAAAGATCATCACGTATAAGCAGGAACAAAAAAATCGATCTAAATATTGATCGATCGCAATCGCTGACAGGTAGACTGGTCAATAAATTCTGACTATCTTTACTGCCGTCCAGGTATAACAGATTGACGTTTAAATTTATCGTCTTAAAGATTTTCGTATATAATTGAAATTCATTGATCAAATTGATAATTTATAGTTTACTTAACGATTTTGTCAAATTATATCTATAAAAGAGGGACGATTTTTTTTCAAGAATTTTAAGAATGTTTTTTTGTGATCAATTTTTTTTTATGAGAATATGTATACATAACTCGATTTTATACATATATACACCTATAGAATACGATCATGAACAATGTTACAGATCAATGAAACTCCGTCTAACAAATAAAAGGACTCATGGGATTTGCTGAATAGAACGTTGATGCAGAAGATTTTATGAGATGTTTGATTCAATTCAATGAACTGATCTTCCAAGCTATAGATATGATGCTACCAGACTGTGAGAACCGCTTATAGTCGATATACGCAAATGATTATTAGATTTAATGAATTCTCTTGGGGTTCGTTGTTCAATCTACCTATATACAGGGTAATGTACTACCACGTCTAACAAGAACCTTAGCATTGTCGAACAAAGATAGTAGAATTGTCAATTGATGGACAGTCGTATGAAACGTTTCTATTGCTTGCATGATCGTATTTTTTAAAAAATTTTTTCTCTCTTTTTTCTAGATAGAAACAAAAAGTATAGTAATCGATGAAATTGGAGGCCATCAAAATCGTGTATTATATCATTCTGAATACGTGATCAATACACGATCGTGTGATATCCTCAGGTTTATTAGATTTACTATGCATAATTTTGTATCTTGAAATCATACGGGGAAGATCGCAGAAGATTTTTTCTTCTAATATGATCAACTAAATCGATATCATAATTCGATGGACGATATAACTTATGCAATTCGTTTTTTTTTTACAGGAAATATATAAATCACACACGAATTCTACCTATGACTGACTTGGACTAACGAATGTTGACCGGAAATGAATAAGGAAAAAGGATTTATACATTCATATTATGTAATTACGCTTTTATTGTTATATCTTTTCTATAGTATTACTCATGAATTCAGGTGACGTTAAATGTATGATTTCTTATTTGAAAATAAACTTATATGATTAATTGTATTTTTTTAAATCGATTTATTTGCACACCATAATCTTACAATCGTTCCTACAATCGTTCATCCCATTATCTGGCAATCGTTTGTCGTTTGACAATCGTGCCAGAATAAACATACCGAGAATATTCGGTGAGACTACACGATCCGATACCGATACCGATATATACAGGGTGTCTCGAAATTCGCGCACCAGAAGCATACCGGCGGATTCCTTGCGAAATATTAAGACGAAAGTTGCCTATACAAAAAAGTCCGCGGGGACTTAGTTCTTCCGTAAAAAGGACCTAATAACGAACCAATCAGCGTTCGTCGATAGGATAGACTGTCTAAAATCCACAAGAATCCGCACTTTGGAATTTTCATTGCGTGAACCGACTGTCTAATGTCAATCGCTCACGGTGGCTTCAAGCGCGGCGGGCGGAGCGGGGAACACCACACATTATTGTCTTATTCTCCCTAATAAGGCGATGCGGATTCTTGTGGATTTTAGACAGTCTTTCCTATCGACGAACGCTAATTGGTTCGTTATTAAGTCCTTTTTACGGAAGAACTAAGTCCCCGCGGACTTTTCTGTATAGGTAACTTTCGTCTTAATATTTCGCAAGGAATCCGCCGGTATGCTTCTGGTGCGCGAATTTCGAGACACCCTGTATATATTTTTTTTCTTCTCTAATCGGTTGAAATAACGACAAGTTTCCTAGTCCATATAATACAGAGTCATACGTTATGGGGGGAACAAGAAGAGTAACTTTACTGGCTAATATCTCGGCCCGTGCGATCCGTGAGTTGAAGTTGAATATAAAAACTGGAATTTCTTCCTATCTATGCTGCAGCTGCATCGTATGTATACCTACAACTTACCGAGGAACAGAAATATCATTTAAGTCGTTAAAATACTTGTACAGTTACATTGGTATATGAATATCGTATTTATGTATGTATGTATCTAAGATTTATAGCTAATTGTATATATATATATGCTATGCTACTGAATAAACTGATCGAAACTGATTTAACCGATAAAATTTAGACGTATGAATATTAGGGTGCTTCGTTTTGTACGGACATTTTTCTATATTCTTGCACCATTGACGAGATAGATTGTTCTATGTAATTAAATAGAAATTCACTCAAAGTTTGAGCCCTTAATTTCAATTCTAACACCAATCTAAACAGTTTTTAAATTTTCATATTCAAAAAGCATGTAAATCTAACGATTTTTTGCTTTTCTATTATCTAATGCTCAACTGCATTTTAAGATATCGTTTTATGATGAATACTAACATCTAGGGAAGAGAATTATTCTTCAAAAGTGTTCATTGTGATCTTAGTGTAACTCGAGTTGTTTTACCTGTATTTATCAATATTTTTAATAGCTATGAATATTCAAGTCCCTATATCTTCTAAACTATTAGTTTTAGACGATAAAACGATTGAACCTTTTTTGTAGGAAATTCAATTTTCTGTAAATTCGTTTTGTACATATTTCTGCTAGCTTCAGTCGTTTTCGAGATATGAACGAAAATATGTGAGTTATGTTAAAAAAAATAACTTCTAATTATTTTTCACTTCGCGCGTTTCAAATTCCGCGTATTTTCAAATATCATTAAAGTATCTATACCGTGTAGGCTGGAAAGAAACGAGGGGAACTTAGAGGCAGCTCTGATGAGATATATAGGGTAAAAAGGTAAGACGATGGAAAATAATAAAATCGTTGAGGAACTTGAGATCCCATAAATAGAATTTCAATGTCATAAAACCCGACGATATATTATCCAAAGTAGTTTAAAACCCCGCTTTGAACGACACGTAAATTAAACTGACTTGTATGTATGTACATACCTTGCTACAGCGAAGAACACGACTTCGGAAACACATGTTGCAGCACTACAGTCTTCCATCGAGTTTGAGTTACTATCCATATACATCAAATTGTTGATTAACAAAAAAATCTGTAAAAAAAAAAAAAAATGACATTTCTCAAATCAAACTAATTAATCGAACCTAATATACGATCAGATTACGGATTCTAAAGTCAGAAAGTCTCCTAGAAATGACTACATATTATTTTTTTTTTTTTTCTTCAAATTTCGTCTGTTTGCGATTTCTACTATTAATATTTAGTCTAGCTATGCGAGAGCGGAATAATTTATCAACATATTCCATCCGTTACTTATATAGGTATAGTGGTCGGTATATATATTTTTTACTTTATTTTATTTTATTTTTAAAAAAATTTTCAACTTTAATCTAAGCAGACGTATACCTACATACATACATACATACTTAAATAATGAATTCAGCTCACGATATTTTTTGGTTGATAAAGAAAATTGACACCTTGACAAATCTAAGTGTACATACAGAGATGTTCTGTGGAAAGTGGTCAGTCTAATGGCGGCACAATTATTTTTATTCGCGAATGACAACGCTGCCGCTCGATCACAGACAATCGATCTACTGATATTTTATATGTCTGTGACTGATAATAGACGACGTAGCAGTAGCTGTCACGTCGTAGGTTATAATGAACTGTCATATTACAATATTGTGTAATTAAATTGTAATATTGTTCATAATACGACGGTATACGATACTATTTCATAAATAAGTAGTACTGAATTGTTAAATTAATTACAGATGTCAATTTCTATTTATTTATAACATTAGGTTATAAATAACTGTCTTGGTGAAATTTACGCATCTCGAAGTAATAAAGTTAATTAGGCAATAGCATACGAAATTGATTCTTTATGAATTCATTTCAGGTGTGAATTTCTGTTTATTTGCTACATTATTTACAACCGTGCATTTCGTCGGTGACTGACTGATCTGCTGCATCTCTTGGACAAGTAGGGTTACGAACATAGCAATGTGAATATCATTCATCCAGCAATGTAATATGCAATATTATGTAATTAAATTGTGATATCGTTCCTAATACAACGGTTATCTATTTCATAAATAAGTAGTCATGAATTTTTGCTTTATTCTACACAGCAATCAAATACACAATTAAATAGATTTACAATAAGAAGAATAATTTCAATTAATTTATTATTCGATGAAACTTGAACACGCATTGATGGACTAACACATCACTTACGCAGGACTATTTTCGTACTTATTAGGCTGAGAAGACATGTAGAGTATTGTTTTATTCAGCAAAGATGCCTCGTAGGATGGAACACTTTCACTGAATCAAGGGGAATATTGCTCGTTGAATGATATTCACATCGCTTTGTTCGTAACCCTACTTGTCGAAGGGATGCAACGGGTCAGTCAGTCAATGAAGAAATTCACGGATGTAAATAATGTAGCAAATAAACAGAAATTCACACCTGAAATGAATTCATAAAGAATCAATTTCGTATGCTATTGCCTAATTAACTTTATTACTTCGAGATGCGTAAATTTCACCAAGACAGTTATTTATAACCTAATGTTATAAATAAATAGAAATTGACATCTGTAATTAATTTAACAATTCAGTACTACTTATTTATGAAATAGTATCGTATACCGTCGTATTATGAACAATATTACAATTTAATTACACAATATTGTAATATGACAGTTCATTATAACCTACGACGTGACAGCTACTGCTACGTCGTCTATTATCAGTCACAGACATATAAAATATCAGTAGATCGATTGTCTGTGATCGAGCGGCAGCGTTGTCATTCGCGAATAAAAATAATTGTGCCGCCATTAGACTGACCACTTTCCACAGAACATCTCTGTATATGTATATTCACCTATTTATTAATTTAATATACATAAAAAACCCCGGTTACCTAACTCACTTACTCATCGATTCCTCAACAATTCAAAATTACAATGAAAAAACGAATTTTCGAAATCAAGAAAAAGCCGATTTCTAAATCGATCCTGACATCCTCGAAAAATTGTCTCAAAAACAAACACCCGGTCAATTTTGAATTCGGTTATCGATTCATACACTTAAAATACGCCAGAAAACTACTTCTATCGAATTTCGTAGTTGAAGAGATTGAATTTTGTCAAAATTATTATCAATGTTTCTAGATTTTCTGTATACATTAATGTCTGTTAAAAAAAAAAAAAAAAAAAGAAAAATCCAAAGAATACAAAATAACGCGATGTAATTACAACAAATTGTTATTTAATTGCTTCATTGCAACCAACGAGTGAGAGAACGATGAAGTTACACGCTGCTGCACTCATTAAACCTGGCATTAAACCATTTGAAGCGTATCTAGGTACCTATAGTGCTCGTCAAATAGTAGACAAATAATTCTGCTAGTTTTCTACCGCACCTCGTAACCCAAAGAGTATCGAATAATTTCCACGTTTTATGAAATATCTTATAATAGTGATTCTATTCTATAGATATTCTATCAGAATCGGTAATATCGATAATGAAATATCGTATAGTTTTGCGAATATTGATAAATGAATAGCGATATTCTAAGAGAATAGGTAAATCTTAATTAGAATAAGAATTAGAAATAATTGGGAGTATATTAACGGTGAGAAATCTGTAAGAAATGAGATCAAGAAAGAAGTAAAATGGATGTAAATAAAAAACAAAAAAAATTACTAAAAATTGCAAAGATGCCTTTTGGTATCGGGCTGCACCTTAAGAAGACAAAGGCGAAACGAACCATAAAGACACGATTCGCCTGATTATGATTCGAGGCAGACGTGGTGGCCGGCTATCCCGTATAATAAAACATCTAGGAATGGGCATAGCGAAGTTCAGTGGCCAACGGGGGAGCGAACTACGCAATCTTTGATCCTGTGCCGCGACACTAGCTCGCGCGACGCGTCATAGCAAAAAATTTCTCTCATTCTGAGTGAGCGAGCTTCCGGCTATATATATATATATATATACAAACTTCTAATGGGGAAAACCGTAGTAGTATGTACATATTTACTAAGAGATTTACTTGGAAATATCAAAGAAAGGTTTAAAAAGGCACCGTCGAACCAGTTCAAAGACGGTCCTATGCAGCCTCCTTCGCGCCCTATAGTATGTATAGCAAATCTTTTTTGACTATCAAATTTTTTTTTTTTTTTTTTAATCACGTTATTAGGATCATTCGACAAATATATATGTCATATGACTCGAGTTATTTATTGATTTATATTTATTTTTTTCCCTTCAAGAATAAGACGAAAATTGAATAAAAATTGAATAAAGGTTTTATATTATCATATTGATCAACGATGAAATGTTTATTTTCGAATCTCGTAATTCCATATTCTGTTAGGTAATAAGATCTTAAATATGTCCAACGCCGTACTTGGGATGGTAATAACAATGTCAATTTTATCGCAACATCAATATAGTATAATATAATAAACCGAGATGGGTATATACATATAGATATATAAGATAGATAGAGATAGAGATAGAGATAAAGAAAAAGAGAGAGAGAGAGAGAGTGGGAAAGCACGGATATACGGTGCGACACGTTTAAGAATTTTGCGAATATTATATTTGCATATTTTAAACGGCTTATTATAATTGGATGTCGCTGCAGAAATTGATATAAGGAATGCAATTTCCTCTTCTCTCTCTCTCTCTCTTTCTCTCTTTCACCCTTTCTCGTTTTTATCATTTTTTTTCTTTTCTTCTTTTTTCATTAAAATTCGTTTGCAAAAAAAAAAAAAAAAATATGTTATTCTACTTTAGTTATTGTATTATATATGGGTATTTCTCCACTAACGGGAAAACCCGTGTCCACGGCAAATTAAACATAAAAAATATCTTTTTTTCGTGTTATATTCTTATCACAGATGAAAATGTGTCACTAGTTCCAACTGAGCCACAATGTAAAACATAAAATAATAGTAGAGAAAATGCCTTTTTCTCGTTCTAAGCATGCCAAAAGTCAGTCCCCTGGCGTGTCCACAACGCAAAATCGCAGTCACTGATAGAATTTTATAATTACGTGATAGGAAACTTGACTTTTACTCTATTCGTTCAATTACTATGATAACGTAGGTACTCGTTCCGCATAGCAGTTGATTTTTTATATATTACCAAATGTATAAAATGATCGAGCAAAAATTGTCCACGATTATTGGAGTCAGTCCCCTGTCCCAAGTTTAAAGTCAATTCTAATCTAATTGATGGATCGTGGTACCATCTTCCTGTGCTGAAAGGGTCCTGAAAAATGTGCTCTACGTAAATAAACAAAGGTCGAGCCGTCAGTGGCATTTATTTAGTGGCGATTCAGCTTTCGCCATTGCGTAACGTGTGTAGGACCCCTTCGTGCGTCAGTCCCCTGGTAAGTTGTTTTATGGTTAAATTTTTTGATTCAAATTATATTTTCGTGTGATTATACATTGTGTCGAAAACGGGAGGTTAATAATATAACCAGTAGCTTTTGTATACGTTGTTTAGTATTTATAAAAGGTCCGCTTCCGTGAAATGTCAGTCCCCTGGTCGTCAGTCCCCTGGGTCTAGACAACTCAGGGGACTGACGTATCAACCACTTTTAGGTGATTCGATGCAACGATGGCGCCTAGAAATGCGGGAAACTCGACAAGGGAAGCAATCTTGGAGAGAAAGAGAAAAAAATGTCAGTCCCCTGTAGCCATTTTTCATATGACCGCAAAAAAAAAGGAAATTACTGGATAAATGATCAGGCCCTTTACAGCACACAGTTCAGGTCGCCTGTCTCCTCTTACTGAACAAGTTTTCTTAGCGATTTGAAGAAAAAAAGTTCGTGGACAAAATCGATAGGAAAATTTCCCGTTAGTGGAGAAATACCCATATATTTTATTTCATTATGTTATTTACCATCACTTACGTTAGATATCCTCACGTTAGATGAGTTAACGGAGTAATCGAGGTCTGTCGTATATACCAATATATATATATATATATATATGATATTATATTGTTTCGGTTAAAGAAATCAGTACAAGAAGTTATTATGGTATAGATTTGAATAAATTTGAATAATACCCGAGCCGAGAGTAGTAGAACAATACTAAATCAATTATAATTGTTAATAATCGTAATACGAAGTAGGTTCGTGATCTCTGGCTTGGGACCGCGAAGTCGATCGTGATCTGCTCATTCATCGTTGCGCTACCCGTTATGTCGGGTGCTACGGGTTCCAAGTAACATTCCTCCTCTTCCTCTTCATCGGATTTTTTTTTTATTTTTTTTTATTTTCTTTATATATACCTATGTATATCCTTCTCTCTCTCTTGCTCTTGCTCTCTATCTTATATCTTCGCGGCAATATGGATCAGAGGTCTCCGCGGACTACTCCTTTGCATGAAATTATATCTCCACCTAGTCGTTTGAGATACGACGTGCTTTCCTCGACGTAACATATAAATGTATGCAAAAAGATAAAAGAACGTGAAATTAGTGAATTAGCTAGCTTAATAACTTCAAACGTAAGGGTGGGTCTCCAGTTCGGTGATATTGAAATTCCAATTGTCATAAAAAAAAAAAGAAAAAAATGTAGTCAAAACCCTAAATCAGATCTAAATTTATATATATATATATATATATATATATATATTTAGAGACGTCCTGGCCCGTTGGTAAAATCGATTGAATTCTAAAATGATGAAAATCAAGGACCACCTTAATTAAGGTACACCTGTATTATAATAATAATTTATACTGTAATATATAGTATATATACGTGCATCGGTGATATACCAGAGAACTATTATAAGTGTACGACGAACATATAAGAGGCAAGGATCGCGGAGTGTTTGAATGTGTAAGTGCACAAGGGTATACCTAAACACATACTCTATATATATATATATATATATATATTTATTTATATGGAAGAATATATACTATGAGAACGTTTAAAAGCCTATTGCGGTTAGCGCGGAGTGCGTATAGGTAACAGTGTGGGTAATTTATTGCCACCATTTAAAGAGCTATATAATAATAATGATAATAATAATAATAATGATGATGATAATAATAATGGTAAGTATTATAATGATAATAATACCTCGGTACAACTATTTCTTAATATACCGTTTGCTGATGGTACTGTGTAACTCTTTCTGCTACTTATATAAATCTCCTATTTATATTATAAACTCGTAGTATATAGAGAGCTACCCTTATTTTATTCTTAACGCGTTATCGAGAAAAGTCAGCTGATACGTGGTAGTGATTTTTATTTTTTTCTTTATCTAAACCTCGATTTTGATTAACGGGAATAATAAAAGTTACGAAATTTTTAATTTAGAAATGGTTTTTTTTTTTTTATACATTTTTGAGAAAAAAAATAATCGAAAATCACATGTGGAGATTGAAATCACAACTTGCACAGAAATATTTATCTTATTGTATTTGGATTACTAGGATCTAGGATCTAGGATCTAGGATCTAGGAATAGGCAATGGGGCTAAGACAATATTTAAACAGCTCCGTATGGATTTTCGTATATTCGATAAAAGCTTCTTTTCCTTTTTGTTTTTTTTTTGTTCGCAAAATAAATTCATATGTATACTAGGTCAGTATATTTTAATATACCCTTCGC
The DNA here is from genome assembly GCA_914767705.2 of Tenthredo notha. Taxonomy (NCBI): domain Eukaryota; kingdom Metazoa; phylum Arthropoda; class Insecta; order Hymenoptera; family Tenthredinidae; genus Tenthredo; species Tenthredo notha. The sequence continues at coordinate 3,549,452 of OU611920.1, read as the reverse complement.
TGAACGATGAATAACTGAAATCGATTAATGGAATATATTAATTGCGTAAGTAGGTACATAAGTTGGAAAGTAACGAAAATATCATGTCCTACAGCGTTGTAATTTCCGATTTGTCGTGGCTCCGGGATAGCACCCGGAAACTTGCGCGTTCGACGATCGAGAAATGCAAATATATCGGCCCTCGGGAGATTTTTTTTTTTCCATTTATCTTTCACAATTTTTTACAAGAAAGAAAAATCATTGAGGAAAAAAAAAAAAAGAAATGAAATGAAGCAAAAATTGCGAAAAAAATTTTTACGGACAAAAAGAAAAATACACGATTCGTATTTTCGTAGTATATATAAATTCACCCCCCCCCCCGGCAATTTATTCGCTATACATATACATACGTGGTATATATATATATATTATATATATATATGGTCCAAGGATCAGCCGCTCCTCGATACCCGCGGAATATAACCGCGTTGTGACCGTAAGAAGTGACCTAGAAACGCCGCAACAGCGATGAGCTCGCTTGGTATATAAAAGAAATTGTCTGATTTACATAATCGCATAATGCCCCTCCGACTGCAGCAATCTGCAGCGTACCGAACGAACGCTCTTTATCTGACGGAATATCAAACGGTTAACGGTATAAGTCAATCTACTAATCCGCGAAGAGATCTGCAGAAAACAGAAATAAAAAAAAAATAAAAAAAATAAAATAAACGAATCGACGGGGTGAATGGGGGGGAAAAAATAAAACAGCCAGGATTACACACCGGAATTCTCGTACTACGCTCGGTTCCCACAGGACCTTTAATTTTTTCCTCTCTCTCTCTTTTTCTCATACGTTACTGATGGGTTTTCTATAAAACACTAACATATCTTCGAATTCGTATATCCTTTCTGCATTGACTCTAGATTAACTTCCTATATCCCATCGTATACCTACACATACCGATATACGACGTTGTACACGAATCCTTATAGATTTTATATGTTGTCTGGTTGTATCGTTAAGGTCTTATTACACGGTAACCTGTGGTTATCTTCTGACTATAGCTAGCGCCAACTTACTATATACAGAGTATAAGGATGTCTGGTCATATTAATTTAATAATTTCGTAGTGAGTTACGAGGCTCTGCAGTCAGAGCTAAAAACCCCGAAGCTCAAACTCAAGAAGACAAAGACAAAGAAGAAGAAGAAGCTTTCTCAAACAAACCGTATACAATAGAATGAAACACAGAATGGACCTTAAAAACTTAGTCTTATCTCACTCTTTCATTCTCTCTCTATCATATACTATAGATTTATATATTCGCGTACGCGTAACAACATATAATATAGATAACCTACCTCTTAAAATGCAAAAAAAAAAAAAAAAAAAATAATATATGACTTCCAGACGAAAAGTTCATTCTGATTTTCTAAACCACATATATATATATATATATATATATAATAACTCGCTGATACTCTAACAACGATCAGTTTCAAACGCTAAACGAATCTGCCCGAGGGAGACCAACGCTTCAAACTTTTCGGTCCGTCCAGACTCCGCTAATGTACGTTCTTGAATGAGCTAATAGGCTATTAGTCTACTCATATTTATTGCTACACATCACCATATTTATACCCATATAATATCTACGTATACCTAAACTATAACGTGTAGAACTTTACGCCTGTGGTAAAAAAAAAAAAATAAAAAAAAAAAAAATCTTAAGGACGATTTTCTCTACTCGGTGTATGGCTGTTATACATAATAAAAATTACCCCTCTTCCTCTTCCTCGGTTTTTACCTGAAATCGGAATTAATCAAATCCCAATGATTCCGATTAGATTTTTAACCCTCTCTCGTGCCCCGAAGTCCGAAGTTATGGATAGATTCTGGATATTCTACAAACGGGGGCAGAAATGTGGATAATTATTTTTGTTCAGGGGTAGAACAGTTTGGATATTGCGCTTCCTAGTAGTTCATAGTATTTAACTCTGGCTAGATATACACCTTATTAAAGTCAAAATTAACATAGCAAGCGATAAAGTGGTTCAAAGGCGTCTTACTGTAAGCTTGGTATAAGAAGATCGTGCAATGCCAGGGGGAAATTTATCACCACAGAAGCAATTAATGGGTATTTTTTTCTACTAACAACGAGAAGAGAACCGACTCGCACGAACTCTCAACGTTTAGATATAACCCGCAGTCTTATTCTATACTGTTATAATATACATATAGGTATATGTACACATTCATATATACAATCCTTTATCGTATGTGCAGGCGTCGACGTACTTATACTCACAATATCACATCTGAAAATATATTACTGGTAGCTGCGCGAACTATGATATGGACTGGCGCTATATATATTAGGGTGCTTTTTTTAGGACGACTATTTTTTTTTTTTCTCAACTCCCCATTGAAAATCTTGTAGTAGACGTCGAATAAGGAATCCTGTCCAATTTTTATCTCCAAATTTCAATTCTAAGCACTCGCACTCTTCTTTTTGAGTTTTTCCATGCTAAAGGGTGGAAATATTACTACTTTTTCTTTAGCCGCGCACAACTCAGCCGCATTTCGATGGATTGTCCTCATCCAAGACTCATTTGACAGGGAATTTAATGTTCTTCAAAAGTGCTCATGATAGTTTGATTGATTTGAAAATATTGAACTAGACATTTTGTTAGAATTTTATATTTCAAAAAATCAAAGTCCTTATATCTTTTGAAATACTGGTTTGAGAGACTTTATTCATTGGACTTTTTTGTAGAGAAATAAATTTCCTACAAAATTGTCAAAAAGTTTTTTTCTCCAAGTCCAACTGTTTATTCGCCCACAGTGAGAAAGAAGAATTATGCATGAAATTGACTTTGAAGGCTCACACAGATGCAGCGGTTGAAACCACAGCCAAACTACTTGATGCACTTCTGAAGAACACTAAATTCTCTGTAAAATGAATCTTGGATGAGAACAATCCATCGAAATGCGGCTGAGTTGTGCGCGGCGAAAGAAAAATTCGTAATATTTACATGCTTTTAGCTAGGGGAAAACTTAAAAAGAAGAGTGCGAGTACTTAGTATTGGAATTAAGAGCTAAAAATTGGACAGGATTCCTGTTTCGACGTCTAACGTTCTTTCGAGACAGACTTAAGACTTATGAGATTTTTCCATGAATTCAGATATCCGAAGAATTATCATTGTGATACGATGATTACCATTTATTCATTTCATTTCATTATCACCGATAGCATATTATCAGAACGTGAAATATCTTTTCAGGTGTGGATTAAGGTATACCTGATAAATTCGTTTTATATTCACGCGACGTAAGTTTACCTAAAATTACGTAATTTTTTTTTTTTTTTTTTTCAACAACTTACCTAATTCAATTCAACTAATTCATTTATACACAACCGACTTCATATACCTAGTATATATATATATATATATACGCGACTTTGAACCACCATACATCGAAGTTTATTCTAAACTAAGTGACTCGAGTTAGTCAAGCCTAATTCGCTACCGTTGAGAAGAGAGAGAGAAAAGAAAAAAAAAAAATCTCGCGTAGAAGAAAAATTAGCCAGAATATTTACACCTGTATTTATACATACGCTTGTATATGGATATGAAGAAAGAAGAAGAAGAAGATGAAAAAGGGAGAGAAAAAAAAAAAAAAACTTTCCTCTTGACTCGGTGTCCAAATTCATACGCGACATCCACGCCACGTCCAAAGTATCCTGCATACTGACCAAACCCACCGTTTAACGCTAATGGTCGTTAGTTTATTTGCGTTTTTTGTCGATCGAGATCAGGGGAAGAAAAAAACGAAGGTATAAACGAGCGGTAGGTATAGAGGTACTTGCGAAGGTAAAAAGTTTAAAAATATAAAAAGTAAAAAATAAAAAATAAAAAATAAAAAAGGAAGAACCTCGGTTGCTTTGCTCACAGTCCCATTACCTGCAGGCGTGGAGTTCTCCCGACTGATCGTGAAACGTGAAGTCATGTCACGAACGGACAGCGGATAGCTAACGCGGTCTATATATGTACCATACATAGTAAAGGAAAGGGCAGACCTTGGTTAATAAAATTTGTTAAAAAGATGCTCCATGGTCGTCCTTATATTTATGTACATATATGATTTTTTTTTTTTTTTTTCTTTCTCTCGTTCATCAAAGAAATTTTGTTGAAACTTTGAAAAAAGAGGTAAAAAAAAAAAAAGAAAAGAAACACTCGGTGTAAAATTAGCGAGCTTTAAATCGTTTGCGGTGGAGTTATCATGAGAATAATGAAACCGTAATTAGCTTGCTATTTAAAAACCGATTCCCTTCGTGAAACTGTATATATGTATATGTACACCTAACTGGTATTTATCAATGGCGTGTTCTGAATTTTTAACAAGAAAATCATCCCGCACATGCCTATAGCATCCTCCCATCCAGTAATTAGATAATAACTCCGCTCTGCAGCCCCACGAGCTAAACTGCAATATGCATATATATATATATAAATATACATACGCCTCTGTATCTTACTATAGAAGCCATTTTATCGAGATGAATACAGAATTTGAAAAAAAAATAAAATAAAAAAAATTATATCCGGCATAGGGATGAGAAGTTTCCTTGAAATTTTACGATCGCTTTACGTATTTGTCGATCGATGACAGAAATGAAAATTCATACTTTATATATCTTGATCTTGATCTTTATAAAATCAAAAATTTTTTTGTTTATATTAATTTCGTTAAACAGTCGGTCATTAATTGTCAATAATTACTATAGGTAAACCGCTTAATTAGGAGTTTAAAACCGATTCCGAAATTTATCGAGGCTTAAGAGTACCTCGGCGTTCGAGCAATCTGGTATTATCGTATCTAAGGATCTCGTTGAAGGTGCGAGAGGACCATGCGCTCATGCTCCCGGGCACGTCGTTAATTAACAGAGGTTGCCATAGCAAGGGCGTAAAGACTAGAGGCTAACGCGGTCGCGGGCGCGACAATCCAACCGATTTTTAGCGACTCGATGAAAATCGAACGATTTTTATAGACCGACTATCCGCTCCTCCTCCTCCTCCTCCTCTTCATCCTTCTCTTCCTCTTTTGCGACTCTTTACTTACCGATCTTCTCGCGAACCTTTCTACTACAGAGGTTTAAGGCGTGCGGTTATCTGCCGACAGGAATCGCGCCCCAACCCCGCGCGCGTCTAACTTAGTGCGATGGGCTAAGAAGGTGTAAAGACTTGTTTGGCGATAGCCTTATCGGGACTCGCTAATCGTGACCGTGTCCACGCGGCACCCACTACTACCGATACGCTTTTGCTCGGTTTTACAGCTTCTATGCTGCAGTTATACCCTCCAACTATACCGATCTTACTTGGCTAGCTAACCCAACCAAGAGCTAGTTACCACCGCACTTTACGACGGACGCCGATGGATCTCTGACTATTCATTCTCAGACCCTCTTCTTCCTCCTTTCACGAGACCTGCACAGTATCACCTTTGAACCGGAGAAACTTAGTGGTCCAGAATCTGCAAGTTAACTATTTTTCGATTAATTTCAAACGATTCGAAAATTTCTTAGAATCGTTAAACGATTATCATACATGTATCGGTATGTATGTATATATATATGAGGGAAAGTACTGTTTCGTAGTATATTTACTAAATGTGACCAAGTTTTGCTTAATCAAGAAACAGTTCACACGACTTCTCTGATCTGTTCTATAGCCTCTATATATACATACCAGACCAACTAACTAACTAACTGGTCCACAAACCATTAGCGTCACGCGATGACCAAGAGACCAGCTTATATTCGATGACGTCGAACGGCAGCAGCAGTAACAGCAGCAAAGTGGTCAGGGCTGTGCTCAGTCCTTTTTATAATATATCCCTGTATCGACGTAACTTGTTAATAACAATTAACAATCGATAACAATTTTTTGACCCCCTATTTAATAGGTAAATAGGTTACAATTATTATTTCGTTTCACCCCCTATTTAATTCATTCTAAATTTCATATGAAATATATATTTTTCAATGGGTTTGCAATCCGTGAAACCGTCCCTGTGACCTTGATTTACTTATTTATTTTTAAGTTTAGTGTTACCTCACGCGAAATAAATGATTACGAGTAAAGAGAAATAGGCAAAGTTATAAGAGTAGGGGGTTGTGGTATTAAAAAAGCGAGAGCATTTTAGGACGTGGGAATTATTTTTAGGGTTTTTATTATTCTTATTTAATCTTACCTATATACCTACTTATATACATACATATATATTTATATATTTTTTTTTTATTTTTTTTTATTTTTTTTTCATATTGGCTCGTGTATGAGTCAGTCACTATTACTCTCGTTGGTTCTACATAGCGTTATGTTATTATATTTAAACCGATTCGACCCACGGCCAACTAAACTTTAACTTCAACTTCGTGGTATGCCGGTATAGTGTTGGACCAAGACTTGTTCGTGTCAAACCGAGTGACGGCTCGACGTATACGACGTTCGTAATACCTGAAACGTCTCGACGTTTACAAGGACCGTTGCACAGGGCGTGGAATGACGTTTCGAATATGACTTATTATCGTACCCCCTAGAGTAGTATGATAAATATAATATATATTTCATTATATATTTCATCCCGTGTGAACGGAATTGAGGAAATTAGGTAGACGCCAAATCGTCAAATTTTTGCAAAATTTCTTATTCTTTTCTGGAATAAATACGCTTTACCTTTACCATCATCCCTTTCTCATGATTTATTTAAACCGCATTAACATTGTGGCTCAATATGATCACACGAACTGCAATAGGTCGAAGAATTATACCGATAATGTAAAGGCTGGTTAAAACAGTTTTCATTCTATATTCGTGTGGAACGAATCGCACTGCGTTTAGCGTCCCTTCATGCCTATCAGTGGCATATTGATTACCACGGTAATCACCAAGAGAACGATCAACGATCACTCTTATGCCTTTGAACCGAAGATCCTCAATGAAGATCGGCTTACAAGCGACTATATCTTTTATACCACTCGTTTGTTCCCACCGATGGGATAACACCGAATGAAATATATAATTTGATCATTTGCGAAATTCAATGCTCCATAGGTTCCTATTTTCAAATCTAAGTATACCGTTTCAAAGGTTTCGAATTTTCCCATTTCTTAATTATTTTTTTATTCTCTCCCCATTGCAGTATAAATAAAAAAAAAAATCTGTATATGGTGAAAAGTTCTGGTCTCCAATGGGATTATCAATAATTTGAATATCACCGAATAAAGAACCACCCTATGTTCTATGGATAACGATAGCTACAGTAGTGAATTTAAATATAAAATAAATGAAAGTGCAGGGGTTTACGTAAGTAACGCGTGTTATTTTAAATAACACATTTATTAGAGATATTAGGACCTATAAAATGATCGCGAATGAATCGAGTAATGATAAATTTTTAATTTTTTTTCTTATTGTTTTCTTAAATATAAAAATTTAGTAGTACTAATGTTTTAGCTATAAAATTGATGCTAATTAACTTCCTAAAAGATATGGATGTATATTGCAGGGAGGGAGGGGGGTACAAATGTTAGAATTACTTTACCTCTGTACCTTACTCGTTCCGAGATATTTGAAATAAAAATTTTAACCTACCGCGATTTCTACCATTTAATTTAATATATTAGCTATATTGACAATTTGCGTAATGTTATCGTACATACTAAAAAGCTCACTTTCACTGGCACGCGGTATATCTAACGAGTAACGGCTACTGACCATATATCTTTCGTAAAATTTCAAATTAGGTAAAATTATACCGAATGTATGTATGGATGCAGGATGGATTTGCCTATAGGTACGATATTAAATAATTCGCAAATTTCTGTGATAACTTAATGAATAATAGAAAAATCTTAACTCGGAAGTTTCGCATGCTATTGAACTGCAGGTCGGTGCTGTACTTGTCTACTACCATAATCCGCGGCATCTAAGACTTTCATACTTTAACCAAAGGGTGTTTTATCCCTAGATCTGATCTACCGTTGAAATTCTACGCTAACAAACCCCTCGGCGATAACAAAGCAAAAGCAAATCGCATTAAAACTTCTGCAACTCCTCGGGAGTTTTCTTAGTTTGCAAGCTGCAAGATTCAAGCTGCATACTGCATACTGCATTCTTACTTTACCTTAACGTAGGGTTATACCTACACCTACACCTACATAAGCAGCAGCAGCAGCAGCAGCAGCAGCAGCAGGTAGTAAGATTAATTTTTACTTAGCGTAGGCGGCACCGCGCTATACCTCCTTCAGGACAAATGCAGAAACAAAAGACGGTGCCGCACCACGTGCATGTCAATAGAAGGCAATTAAGCCTTGTTTGGTGTATTATAGCTAAGCTTTAGGGCCAGGGGTACGCGGAGAAACACTATTTGTCTCCAGCGATACACGAAAGGCGCGGTGATTTATCCCCAACGGGAATGCCGACATTTTTACCTTTTTTTTTTTTATTTTCATTTCATTTCATTTCATTTCATTTTTTTTTTATTCTTTTATTTTATACCATATCTTACTGTACTTTAGACAGCGGACAGCTGGAAGTTTCTTACAAACTAACCCAAGTCGCTGCGGTAACTAGAGCAGGTAATAAATCTACGAGGGAAATCATGAAGAGAAATTTGAACCAGGTGCGAGTTCTAAATTCCAAAAATCCTGGATAGTCAGAATTCCGAATTTGAACATTCTAGTAGCTATCGATCTCGATTACATAATGATCTAATTTTTTGTCTTCGCATTCTAAGGAATATATCGAGAATTCCGAATTTTCGAATCCTAGATGGTCTGGATTTTCAAAATTTTCAATATTCTAAACTTAATCAATGTCTCAAAACGAATTCGGAATATCAAATTCCGTTCGTTACTTAAAAAAAAAAATTTGTAACTTTAACACAGCTAGAATAAATTTTTCTATCCTATACGTAGGTATTATCCTTTCTCTTATATTTTTGTTGTCGGTTTTTTTATTTTCTTTTTTTTCTATTTCTTATTTTTAACTCATACGTTTCATTTAGAATTAGAATTTGACAAAACACTTCGCGCCAAATAGTCTGACACCTATGGACACACTTGCCAGAGGCAATTAAACTATCCTCTTTGTTAGAAATCACTTTGATTTATGCTCACGATTAATTCCAAATATCTTACTCAACGTTATACTAACTAACAACGACTATAGACGTTCATCTTTCGGAGCATATAAATGCGTAAGACGGAATCACAATCTTCAGAGAATGGCTACAAAAGAAAACTAAGAACACAAGATCATTTGTTAATGAAAAATTTTATTTACCATCTTCTCTTTCTCTTATGAATCTTTGATTAAAACCGTTTTTCAATCTCCTCGTCAACTTTTCGTTAAAGAAATTGAATTTAGATAAAATTCTTAAACGCAAAAGTTTCGATTCACGGTTTGATATTGAATTTTCTTAAAAGGTTAAAAAGTAGGAAAGAAAAAGTTGAAAATTGTTCAAGTTACGAAGAAAATACGTAGGTAGCTGTTTCAATTTTTTTTTTGTTCATTTTTCTTACTCGCATTGTTCGATGATCGGCTTTGAACGTTTGAACGTACGATACAATCAATCAATGATCGTAGTAATGTGGAGTAATTATTTAAGGGAGGATTTTCGACACAGTTAGAATTTCTATATAGGTATACTATATATATAGAGAAATTACCTGTGAGAATGTACCCTGCAGAGGAGAAAAGCGTGCACCTGAGTCTTGAGGCCGTCCATCAGACACCGCGTTTGGTCTTAGCCATTACCTGTAATTAACCATGACGGGCCAGCATTCCCCATAGATTTATACACTAATTACACTAATTAATTTATCCACGCGATACTTCAGGCCCTCGTTCTTGCACGCGCTATAGCTGTACGGGTTGACGAGTGATTGGTGACGAATGGCAGAATATAACTCCGTACCTTTTTTTTTTCTTCTTCTTCTCATCTTTACTTTTACGTTCGGTACCAACGCCCCTCAAGTCTTTCGATACCTACATCGATATATCGATTATAATAATGATTATTAAATTCATTAAAATTCATTGCTAATTAATATTAAATAAAACCCATCGTTATGTACCTAACAACGTCGATCTCTATACCACGAAGGTCTCTACACTCTCAACCCCGATTTCTTATTTCTCGTTTTGATCACAGCTTTACGTTTTTATGCCAAAAAAAAAATTATATCTGAAGTCGTTCATGCGACGAAGAATGTTTGTTTAATAATCGTTCAAAATAAATTGTCTGGAATTGAATAGTATTTTTCAAATCCGTTCATTACGATTAGAAATTAGATAAAAAAAAACCTCTCTGTTTCTAGGAAAATCGTTTTTATCTACGTATTGATTACCTGTGAGTATAATTAGTATTTATGATTACATATACTTATATTGTACGTTCTTGTTGTTGTTGTTGTTGTTGCAGTTACGTGATAACGAAGTATCTCTCACAACGATTGTTATAAATTATCTACCAGTTATTTTAATTCGTTCGATCTGATATTATATCCTGCAATGCAATTTAATTACCCCTTTTATAGTTTTGAAATGATAGAAAAAAGAAAAAAAACCATAAAAAAAATCTATAAGAAATCTGCGTTCATCTATTTTTTTCCTCTCTTGTTTATTTTATCTTCGAAATTTTCTAATTATTTGCGATAACAATATTGATAAAATCTTTTTTTTTCTACGACACGGTCGCGTATACGCGAATGAATCGGCTATTATTATTATTATTTTTTTTTTTTTTCTTATAATATGTATAATATATAATAACCTGTAATCACTTTCGACCTACGTGTCAAAAATGGGCCGTTATTGCGATCTTTTTCCTATATATTCGAATCTTCTTTCTCCGTACGTAGTATGGGTGATCTTTTGATCTCGACTATTTTTCTCTACCACTCGGTAATCAGCGGTAATCGTTCTCTAAATTTAATGCCGTGAATTTTTGGTGATGAGGGGGTAGGTGGGGAGGGTAAAAGAGAGGAAAGAGGAAAGAGGAAAGAGGAAAGAGGAAAGAAAGGCGTAAGAAAAAAATTGGATCACGGTGATCGGTTGCTCCGTGAGATATAGGTAGGTATATATAGAGTAGCGAGCGCGATCTTTAACCGATCCGTTCGCTCCTCTCAACTGTAACATAAAAAAGAATAAAAAGAGTTAAAAAAAAAGGTAACGTTAATTTCATTATTGTTACCTAGAACCTCCGGAGCCCCGGATCATCTCATATATATATATAGAAACGAATTTTACCACATAAAATACGGTAAGGATGTGGTAGTGTTGAATAACACGGGCCCCCAAGCCTACCGAAGATCTTACCTTATGTCTTATACCGCGCTAGCCACTGACGCCTTGATTTGTTGGTGCAGATCGAAAATTAGAGGTTTAATTTTAATGGCCTGGGATCCAAGCACTTCGATACACTACCTCGTAGGCGGTTTCTGACTTGACCTTTTTTTTTTCTTTTTTTTTAGTTTCTCACATTTCACGCTCCTAGGTAGATATGTGGTACATAGGGGGTTCGATTCTTCTTCTTCTTCTTCTTCTTCTATTTCTCTACTCTTATAAAATATCGTAATATAATAAGTAATAATGATGATGAAAAAAAAAAAATTGATGAATAACTATTTATTACCTAAATCTATTTTCTCTTAGTGTCTATAAAACTAGTTGTTCTATATATATATATATATGGTATATATATATATATAATCGAGAATTACGCAGGTGATTTTAGGCGGAAGTGATTTCGAGTGAAGTGGAGTCCGTTCGGTTCAGTTTGGTCCGTAACGACTTAAACGTAGTGTAATCACATTGTTTGCTGGTAATTGTATATTAATAGATGAGAACTGGGTCTCCTCGATGTCTATGCCTGGCTCCTAACCTGCCTCCACCTTGCGTAACACCTAACTCCACTCCACTTGACTTGACTTCGTGTTCGTAAAAATGGGTGTGCTCGTGTTCTTTTAGGATTACAAATTGCTGGTCAAGTAGACCGTACTTTATAAGGTGTTGCCTCGTCTCGTATAAGAAAAGGGGGATTTCTTACTGTACACATGTCTTGCATTATACAAACTCCTCGATTGACCATATGTAATGATGAGAAAAAAAACTAGTAAATAAAATAAAATTAACAAAAATTTTCTGTAATAAATAAAATGCATGATAATCAATCAAATCGAATGTTAAGACAACTTGATGATCGTAGGTATATAGTAATGTGAAATTATTGAGGGTGTGTAAGGTCATAGTTGATGAAATAACGAATAAACTTGATATCCATATATATATATGAATGATTCGTTGGTTGAGAAAAGAAAAAAAAATCATAGGTTCTAAAAACAATTTCCTATAATTAAGTTATTTGTCTGTTAAACTGGTTGGATGAGTGACGTTCGGTTATAAGGTATTATTAACCCAGTACGACGACAGGGTAAAAGAATCATATATATATACCTCGCAGATTCAAAGTTGAAAAAAAAAAAAATCAAATAATGATGTACACACAATACGTGATACGGTATTTAGCCGATTAAGTCAGTGCCTGTGGCGAAATCTGATGAGTGGCTCTGGACAGCCCGGTTCAATCTCTTTGATCGATAGCGTTATCGAACTATGCCTAACTATAGGAAACAAAATTTACGATTCTATAGCTAGACTAGCGTATAGAGAAGAAAAAAAGAAAAATAAAAATAAGAAAAGTTGAGCAAACTCAATTCTCAGCTTCGAAATCATTCAAAAGTCTATAATATGATAAGATATAAAAGAAGAATGAAATGTATTTAGAAAAAAAAATTTCTAATCCACCCGTGCTTTATGGATTAATCGGTCGATTAATCAGTCTCCAGATCGGCGCAGAATCGTTTCTTTATAGTCGTTGTTGTTGTTGTTTTTTTTTTTTCTTTTTTTTTTTTTAAATTTATTATCATAATGGAGTGAGAATCGTTGCATACATCGAACAGCGATGGTGATGATGGTCAGTATAACACAGACGCGAGATCGCGCGACGGGGCCATTCTAATATCAAGGACTCTTAGCTAGGCGATGGATGCGCAAGAAAGGAGCAGAGAAACAGATGCAACCGACCTATGACCTGGCACGCTGAAACCTGGAGGATATCTGACTCATAACGTATCCGCGTGCGCCTTACCACGGCAGTTTGAAATATATACATATAATATATATATATATATATATATTCAAATGTGTGTGTGTTAGTATGTGTGGAATCGAAGAGTATGTAACGTGGCGGTCGCATCAACTGCTATAAGGCAATTTACATCGTAGGCAATCCTGATTTTCCGGATTCCTGTTTGCTGATTGAAAGATAAATCGGCCGCGAGGCTGATATCTCCCGCCTCTCTTATAAAGATTATTATTTATATCCCGATCATCGGATAATTACTAATAGCTTAGCCGCGATGATCTTACTACTACTACCACTACTAGGTACTATATGATCCACCATGTTGCACTTCTCTCTCTCATATATCTTTTTTTTTTTATTCAAACATACAATTTTTCATCATTTTCATATTATACTGCACAACTATATTTAGCTATTCGATCATTTTCCGCAATACCACCAATTGTTCACGTGTGCATGATCAGATAATGTTTTTCTTATTCGTTAAACGTTAATTTTCAATTTTGAAATAAATCCAAGAAAGAAAGAAAGTAAAAAAAAGGATCAGCTTTTCATAATTTCACTTGGCATGAAAAAAAAAGAAAAAAAAAAATACTAGCATTCTACGATAATTTTACCTTTCGGATATATACGAAGCAAGTGACGGTGCGAATATCTTCTATATGGTGTAGGACGTGATCTGTGATCGTTCCTCGATCGAAATGAATGGTTGAGCCTGTGCGGAGACATGATCGTTGCACAATCGAATAATAATTGTAATTCACGTTGGATATAATGAGGTTGAGGCTCACGATCGGACACACACAAGTAAAGAGTATTATTTCTGTATGTATATATATATGTGTCGATGTGTGACACCTTGCAACGAATAGACACCTTACCTCTAAGAGCAGAGGTGACACAGCGAGTGACTGTAACATAATTCGCAACGGTGCGGCGAGGTGAGGTGAGGTGCAGTGAGAAGCATCCTGATCCCATCCTTAAGATATCGACTTTTATCATTACGATCTTCCTCGATACCGAAGGACATCTCGATTAAACTCGTTCGGAAACAATGTAGCTAAGAAAACCAGCCATTATCTCAACTGCAGCATGCAATTCTATGATATATACTTCAAACTGGTTATCTATAGTCCATATGTTTATATCATAACGATCAAATGATGCATCATTTAATTAATAGACTATAGGAAAAGATCGCTTATTTCAAGCAAGATTTTAAGTTTTTGGAAAATCGCGATATCTTTCATTTAGTCGACTCTTACGTTTCCAAAAGTTATTTTTCGACATGATGCGTAAGGATTATGAAATTACGAACCGTAATAATATCGAGACGGTTTTTCTTTTTCGTCGTATAAATCAGAAGGCGTATTAATTACGCGATCAAACTGATCTATATATATATATAGATTCGCGTTCGCGTTCGCATTGCTAATTTTACGAGGAGAATACTTTATTTTTCATAAAAATAAGAATAACCACACAGAAGTAATACGACTATAACTGCATAAACCTTGAGGGTGAACTTTGTTCTTCTTTAAATACGATATGAATCTTATATATATATATGTTCGTTAAGTTTGGACAAGAACACAGAGCGTGATATGCGACCCGAGGTAAAGATCAGAAGAAATGAGAAGAAAAAGAAACGAAAGATGTACGAAGGATATAGTTTACGCAGAACGAGTGTAAGAAAGGTGGAATTATCCAGAGTACGTAGGTAGGTAGGTAGGTAGGTAGATAGTGGGGTTTCCGTCCTTTCGAAACCACTTTGTTACGCGTTCTGTAGTCTCTTATGCGGTTATCTCCTCTCCCTTGAGGGTGACGAGAAGTCTCAGCCTGTCAGTCCCCCGGTCCTGGGAAACTTGGTATTTGATTTTATCACCCACTTTGCATATACATAGTTACTTGCCGCGTGTCACCTCGTCCGGTTTCTACGCAATGCTGCAGTGTATGTATGTACCTAGATCCACGTCATGTGACCGGGCTAAATCCTTGCGTCTATAGGGTCCTGGCTTGGTAAACGATTAAGATAAAGGTTAATATAGCGGTAAATCTTACCGTATTTATTATGCAAAATTTTCGCGATTTATATATATATATACCGATCTTTTCATTCTCGTATCAATCGTCTAATACAGTATAAAGAAGGATGTTTTTTTTCCGAGGAGGAGGAGGTGGAGACGCGTCCTCGTTAGTATAGCAACACCTAATCGTGTGTTCATATTTTTTTTTTTTTCTTCTTTTTTTAAACAGATTAAGAAATTTATTTTAACCTGCAAGTTGTAGGTAGGTGTTAATTCCATACTACGAAATATAAATCTATTAAGACGTATTAAACGCTCCTTAGAAATAAATCCTTCACGGTTGTTGTTCAATACCCTGAATGTATGGTAACACGTCTATACGAAATCATTACTATAGTATTTTTCGGTTCTGAAGTGTTCGAAGAAGCAGTCGTTGCGACTGTTAGATACTAACGTCACTTTTCTATCTAACTAAATAAAGAATTACACACATCTATAGGAAACGAGTCGCGTCTCTACTGTATATACATCTTTTAAGATATCTTAATTGACGCGTTTCGCTTTGAAAAAATTCAATCGATATTACACCTACATAAACGTATTAGTATAACTAACACCAATGTGTTATACACGTTCGAATAATTACCACGAATATTACACACGGTTTTAAAACGTCTATATAGATTTTCAGCTTAGTCACCGTTTCTTATCCCCCATATAATATGTTGTCACGCGATGAATAAAATCTCATCTATTCATTCGCGTTCTGATTTATTATTATTTTTTTTTTTTTTTCATACTCAAATTTCACATGAAAATAATAAATATAAATGAATGAATGAATGAATGAAAAAAGGAAAGAAAAGAAAATTAACTAAACAGGTGGGTAAGTCTTCAAATCTATAATCACTATGCATCTATTCTTATGGCTATGGCTATGGCTATGGGCTTCGGTCTAAGGGCGTGGCAGACTATGTAGACCAGAAAATTTCCTCGGAGAATTTATCGTGTAAGCGAGGTAGCCACCATAACGTGAACCTGTGTTGATGACGGGTTAGTGTACTGGCGCATTATCTACGTCGCCTGAGGGACACCGACACCTACACACACATATATATATCTGTATGCACCGATGGACCATAAGGAGTAATCCTATATCTATGTCTGACTTAAAGAGATCTTTGCACAAGCGTCAATCTGTTGATTGATATTAAATTTAAACCACCTGTTCATTTTATGATTGAAATTACCTATATTTTATTAGAAAAAAAAAAAGAAAAAAAAAACCCCACGGTGATTATAAGATTCCTTAATACCGATCAGGGTCATAGTTTTACTTAGGAATTTGTTCATAGTGAATGTAAAGGGGTATTTGATCTGAGTTATACATGTGTAGTAGATCTAAGATCGTTGTTATGATACTCACGTTTCTACATTTTCATTTGACCTATTGTCTTTCCATATATACCCCTTTGATAGTGGTGATGATGATGATGATGATGATGATGATGGTGGTGGTGGTGGTGGTGCAGGTCTGGAACAACACAACGAGCAAAGACCTTCACTCTTGAACTCTCTTATAGTAGCGATTCACTTTCAACGTTAATTTTTTTTTCTTTTCCTTCTTCTTCTTCTTCTTCTTCTTCTTCTTCTTCTTTTATCCCATAGCAATATACTGGTATACATATTTCTCACGTTTCTAGCTGAAAGAACTTCAAAGATACTATACGGTATAAATTGACATTAAAAACACCGATCATCGAACAAAAATAAAAAAAATAAAAAAAAAAAAAACTGTAAATAAATTAATCGGTGATTAAGATCTGTTAAAAAATAATATCACATTATGTTATGTTAATCGATCGATAAATCCTCAACGTTGAATATATAACCGATCTTCGATATATATCAATAAATTGACGCTGGTGTAATAAACTTTTCCTTTCAACCGAAGAAACCTCTCTGTGTTTATTATAAGACTTTATACGGTTATTGGTAAATGTGTGTGTGTGTGTGTATAGCATAAATAATATATACCTATATACATATAATCTACGTTAAAATCTGAATCTGATATGGTATATATATACATATATATACGTGAATGGGATCAGGGTATCCGGCATAACTGGATCAATCGAACCGGATCATCATATCGATCCTATAGCCATAGCATTTATAATAATTAAATACCTAAATGTTATTTTTCTAATATCTTAATATATATAAAACAATATTTTATTTTCTAATACCTCTTATCGGTATTTACCTGTGTTTGTAATTAACCTATAGAAATATTTCTATATATAAAATTGAGAACAATAGGAAAGGTATATATAAGGTATTCCGATCACTAACGGTACACTTGACAAAGACACCCACGATCTTACTCTTGCCTAAGGTCATAATAGCGCTCCTGCGAATCGAGCTTTACCTGCGGTAGTAACGTCGACTATACGGTTCAGGAGGAAGACTTGGTTGGTCCTAACCTCGAGGCAGGTTCACCAGGTTAACCTTGATGATTAGAAAGCAAAAGGTCCCCCGCGATGCGATCTTAACTTGTTTGCACAACGAATCACGACTACGACTACGACGACTACGACTCGTCCTCGCGATATCCATACACAACTTATATACGATTTTTATATCTTTATTATACCTATGTATAACATACTATCATCTATACTTCATATTACATCCACCTGCGATTTATACATATTATAAATGCTGTAATAAATAAATAAATATATGCTCGTTACAGTTGTGCAGAAAAAATGATTTTCACAAAATCGTATAGCTATAAATCGGTAAAAAAAAAAAAAAAAAATATGAATAGACGGTAACTAATACCGAAACCGAATTAAGTAAGCTACCATTATTTACCTTAATACCGATCTGTTACTATACTATAAAAAAAACGAAAATCATTCTATTTAATTGATCCCTATCGCTAGTATTGAGGTAATCCATTGTTCTCGATTTCACATTGTAAACCAGCTGATGTATCTTCGATGAGAGACGTCCAGTAAAAAAAATTCAATAAAAATTTGCAAACGGAAATTTTTGAACCGATTTTTATATAAAAAAAAAAATTCTTAATAGCTCTTTATCATTCACAGATATTATATAGATTAAGAAATTGATAGATCGTAGTGTATAATAGTCAAAAGTGTCCCTTACCGCAATGTGTACAAAGCTAATTGAGCATATCTCCCACTAGTTTTGGGGTACCTTTCACTTTTCCATCCATATAGTTGGAACTATCGTGCTACGTGGACGACCTCTGGGCTCACCGCTTGGATTTGCTATGTATATATAATATATAAATACAGTCTATACATATATTATATCTTAAGAGATAAAATATAACGGTATATATATGTGTAGAAAATGAAACGTTTCAAACGATTTTCTGTTTCTGCTGATGCTGCGTCTATAATAGTCAATCGATTTTGCATGTACATCTAAGTCCTGCATGTTTCAAAATTGGAGAAAAAGAAATGTACGATTTATAAAAAAATAAAAATAATAATGTACTAAATAAAAGTAAATAACTAAAGTTAATCGATACCGATTTCAGGATATGACTATTAATTCGTTAGATATCGCTATACCGGGAGGGCCGTTTAATATTTTTTGATCGTCAATGTGCCAAGGTCGGAATGCAAGAGGGGGACTATATACTCGATAGCGATCGTGTTTATCCGTCGCGATCCTCAATACATTTAAATCACCTAATTTGCACAGGGCCCCGGTCATCCTCCACACAAATGACTTAAAGCGCGGGAGTCTGCGCTTGTATCAAAGCTATCCTCTCTCATCTCGCTATTATTCCCCATTTCTTTTTTTTTAATAATATTCTTTGATTTTTTTTCATTCAATTCTTATCAAAACGATCAATTGTTGTTGATGACCAGTGCATGTGCCGTTTTATATACCTATACGTCCAAGGATGAAACACAAAGTGTTTAGATTAT
Source organism: Tenthredo notha (assembly GCA_914767705.2). Lineage (NCBI taxonomy): Eukaryota > Metazoa > Arthropoda > Insecta > Hymenoptera > Tenthredinidae > Tenthredo > Tenthredo notha. Next base: position 3,530,252 of record OU611920.1, on the reverse strand, counting down.
GGTTCGGTTTTTGTGATAATAGGTTTATTTCGCTATCGGCAAGGTCGCTTAATTGAACATCCTCATTTTACTCATTTTTTTTTGTTTGTTTATATAGTATATTTCTCGCCAACTACGATCTTTCATTGTATAACAAAAGTCACTATAATAATAACTTTTTGCATAATGACAAAAAAAAATAAATAAAAATTAATTTATCATTTAAAACAAGTTTAATATAATTATCGCGAGCTTTTTAAAAGCGTGAGAATTTCTTCCGAATGATATTTGTATATTGCGTGGGTGTCTTGCTTACCTGGTGATCGGCTAAAGCCTTAAAATATTTCTCGCCAGCTAGGGGGAGGGGGGGCGGCTGATCCCTTATTCTTATTCTTGTTTCTTATTTCTTATTTTCCTTGTTATGGTTATTTGTACGATAATAAGAAGGACTCCGAGCTCACAACTTGCCTCATCTCAAATTCATCCAATTAATAACTGTAGGTGTTCCGAATAAATTAAACGATTTAAATTGCCCGAAATGTCGTCGTCGTTGTCGTCGTCGTCGTCGTCGTCGAGGCTCGGAGAACGAAGAAATTCTCGGTCACGTTTTAAAATCGTATAATCAGAGTTCAAACCGGAGATATAAAAACAGGATTTAAAAAAAAAAAATATATATATATATGTACAGAAAAAGAAACGAAAAATTGCAGATAAAAAATAATGTTTGAATTGATAAAACTATATATATAATTATATATTAGTTTTTGATTATCTTTAGACGAGATCTGAATTAGTTACGGTTTAATTTTCTATATCAGATCTTACCCTTTGAGGTCAGGTCTGACATAAACGGAGAACGAATCGTGTTGTCGACGTTTCTTCAGGTCGGTATTCTCGTATCAGATTCTATGATCGGGTTTTTTTTTTTTTTTTTGACTTTTTTTTTTTTTTTTTTGATTTAATAATACCCTCAAACCGTAGACATAATGTAGATATTTTAGAAGCTACGTCCTCCTGTCCACCTGTCACTCTTCGGTGACTGGATAAAGTCAACGACCCATTGTTGACCTAGGTCTCATTTAAATCCTATTTAACTATATTAACGTCAAAGGGTTTCCTAATGCCACACAAGGCATTATATGCTTTCTCAAACTCTTGTCACCACTATACGTATCACGACGAGATGATGAAATTTTTTTATTTTTTTCTTTTTTTTCTTTTATTTCTAAATAACCAAAATGATGAATAAAACTATGAATTTCATCGATGTTTCTTTTTTTTTTTTTCTTCCTTATCACTTGGAGAAGATTCAAGTTAGACCCTTAGTCTTTGATCGATCATATACGTTGCGATTTCGCTGTCAATTTTCAAAAACAATTTTTTTTTTTCTTTTTTTTTTCATCTAATAATTCGAATAACGGCAGGATTCTTTTTTTTTTCAGTTTCTTTCTTTCTTCGCAATTTGACAATTATCATAATAATTTTTCAAACGGTTTTCTAATTACTCGACAAATTTTCTCATCGTTAATGATATAATTATAAAATCTGTTATATTTTAAACGCTATAAATTAAGAGGGAACGAACATTTCATATCTTGTGTCTCATCTTAGAGGAAAATTATAAGGGTCATACGCATAATGATACCTACATAATTTATATTTATAATATAGACGAACGAGCGTTCTTCTCTCTTTTTATATACGAATTTCTACAGCGTAGGTGTGCCTGCAGACTTCTGGCGATCCATAAAATCGTCAATGACGTAACGCGCGATAAATTCTAGATCAAAAAATAATAATAATCATAATAATAATAATAATAATGCGATATGAGATGCGAATTGTGAGTATTCATGCGGAAACGTCCTGATTATAAGATTTTTTGAAAAAATATTATTTGGGTTTATCGAAGGTGATATTTCTCGTTATTATAAAAAAATTTCTTCATATAATTTCAAACTGCCTAACCTCGATTAATTTGCAAAGAAATAACGTTTTGGTTAATTAGTTATAGAACGACTAATCAAAAACTATATAATTAAAGTTACGAAGAAGACGTAGGTACCATGCGTAATACGTGCGATAGTAAATCAATTATTAATTATCGTAATTAGCTTGCGCCCAGCTATATATATATATACAGAGATGTTCTGTGGAAAGTGGTCAGTCTAATGGCGGCACAATTATTTTTTTTCGCGAATGACAACGCTGCCGCTCGATCACAGACAATCGATCTAACGATATTTTCTATGTCTGTGACTGATAATAGACGACGTAGCGGTAGCTGTCACGTCGTAGGTTATAATGAACTGTCATATTACAATATTGTGTAATTAAATTGTAATATCGTTCATAATACGACGGTTTACGATACTATTTCATAAATAAGTAGTACTGAATTGTTAAATTAATTACAGATGTCAATTTCTATTTATTTATAACATTAGGTTATAAATAACTGTCTTGGTGAAATTTACGCATCTCGGAGTGATAAAGTTAATTAGGCAATAGCATACGAAATTGATTCTTTATGAATTCATTTCAGGTGTGAATTTCTGTTTATTTGCTACACTATTTACATCAGTGAATTTCTTCGATGACTGACTGACCCGTTGCATCTCTTCGACAAGTAGGGTTACGAACAAAGCGATGTGAATATCATTCAACGAGCAATATTCTACATGTCTTCTCAGCCTAATAAGTACGAAAATAGTCCTGCGTAAGTGATGTGTTAGTCCATCAATGCGTGTTCAAGTTTCATCGAGTAATAAATTAATTGAAATTATTGTTCTTATTGTAAATCCATTTAATTGTGTATTTGATTGCTGTGTAGAATAAAGCAAAAATTCATGACTACTTATTTATGAAATAGATAACTGTTGTATTAGGAACGATATCACAATTCAATTACACAATATTGTATATTATATTGCTCGATGAATGATTTTCACATCGCTATGTTCGTAACCCTCCTTGTCCAAGGGATGCAGCGGATCAGTCAGTCACCGACGAAATGCACGGTTGTAAATAATGTAGCAAATAAACAGAAATCCACACCTGCAATGAATTCATAAAGAATCAATTTCGTATGCTATTGCCTAATTAACTTTATCACTCCGAGATGCGTAAATTTCACCAAGACAGTTATTTATAACCTAATGTTATAAGTAAACAGAAATTGACATCTGTAATTAATTTAACAATTCAGTACTACTTATTTATGAAATAGTATCGTATACCGTCGTATTATGAACGATATTACAATTTAATTACACAATATTGTGATATGACAGTTCATTTTAACCTACGACGTGACAGCTACCGCTACGTCGTCTATTATCAGTCACAGACATATAAAATATCAGTAGATCGATTGTCTGTGATCGAGCGGCAGCGTTGTCATTCGCGAAAAAAAATAATTGTGCCGCCATTAGACTGACCACTTTCCACAGAACATCTCTGTATATACCTTTCTCATAATACTATATCCTTTAAATTGAATCTCAAGGGAAATTTAAATCTATGATCAACTCCCAGCTTATTCAAATATATATATCTATTTCGATGACAGACCACACTAGTCGTATATGTATATATATACACGATCGTTCATCAAACGTTCAATATGCCGTAACTAATGAATGGTATCTTTTTTTTTTTCTTCATATTTTTTTAGCGCATGTTAAAATGATAATATCTCCATTATAGAGAAATCGAGTCTCGATTTTGATTTGGATGAACCGTAGTTTTTTTTTTTTTTTCTCTCTCTCTCTCTCTTTATTTTAATTGAATAAATTTTGGCTAAATGCAAAGTACGTAATTTTTTTTTGTTGTTTTGTTTTTTGGGAAAAACTTAAGAGGATTAAAAATTGTATTGAGTTAATTTAACTCGGGTTTAATAGTAATATGCGTGTGTCGTCAGGGTGCAAATTATTATCGATAAATCGATCGGGAACCGACAGATTTTTATTCCCGTTTATTTAATATTATAAGGGTATAATGGGTAAACGGGTACCGCTCGGTGTAAGACGGTCCACGATGCAGGAGATACTGTCGAATATCTGTCGCCGGTAAAAAGAAAGTTTAAGATACCCTTAATAACACGTTACGGTATAGCGGCAACCAATATATTAATTACTTCTCCAATATATTAATTACCAACCCTGTAATCTGCGCCCAAGATGCCGTCAGAACTCGCGTACTGCTATATATTATACCTTTACTTCTCTATATAAAGCTACCTGGCGTTTATTCATTATATTATACCAACTACTCGATTCTCTATAGCAAACATATATTTTCAACACCAAGGACGCGGAAGATTTCCCAACTCTATTAATAAGGCAATTTCATTATTACGAAGAATTTAAACCACTTATTTTTTTTTTTTTTTTAATTATCCTATTCGAAAACTAGACTAGGAATCTGATCTCGATCTTTACTATAAGTATTCGAACGTCTGACGTATAGTAGGAATATTTTCGAGTCAAATATAAGAGAGAATGAGAAATCGTATTTTATTCCGAAATTCTCCTTTCGCGTAGGTCGGGGTACGGATGAATATGATTTCTTCTCGTTATTAGCGGAATAAAAAGTTCGGTCGCGAGGTCGCGATACCAAACGATATTTCGTTAATATTAGAAATTAGTAAATTTATTTTTATACCTAGCCTATTAAATCTGTTACTTTGTTATCATATATATCAGATAAATTGACCCAGTATTTTCTGTATTTTTAAATTAATTCTAAAATTAATACGAACGATTTTCTCCATCAATGATAAATAAATTTGGAAACGGTAAGAAATATTGAAAAAAAAAAATTCTGGGCAAGTTTATCGGATGGTATTGCAAGGTACAAGATTTACCACGTAATTGGAAATAGTAATTGTACGAGGCTATAGGTGAAAACACATGAAATACTGTTTATACTAATTAAAAGATCGAATTTTAATTACAATTAATAAATGTTGATTTCCGCGAAAGAGAAAGAGAGAGAAAGAGAGTTGAAAATATTTAACATCAAGATTGGTTAACGACTAAAAAATACTTGTATAGGTAATGTTACATGCGAAGACAATATATTTTTTTATAAAGTCGCGATTCGCGGCGTGCGACACGAAGCCTCGTTATAACTTTCAGTTATTATTACTTTAAAACCGTTGCGAAGAAAGTCGCGTACCCCTAAGTATGTATAGATATAGTTTATAAGTATAAGACTAAAGGATACACCGCTCTGTCTCTTCATCTCGTTATTAAAAGTGATAATAATGAAAACATATATAAGTAAGATTTAGATGAACCCCGAAAATTATATCTCAGAACTTATCGCATGCCGGATCATTAATTAAGTATAATTAAAAGAGATGTATGTACAAAAAAAAAAACTCAATTTCCTGAGAAAGAAATAAAATAAAAAATAAAGAGAAACCATTAGACATTAATTTCTTTTACCCGACAGAATTCACCTTCAGATATATAAATCGCGATCTCGCGGTTATTTGCTTAGTATTTTTTCTCCTTCTTCTTCTTCTTTTACTTCTTCTTAACTTCGCACGTAAGCTGCAGTAGCTGGAAAATCTTTCTTCGTCAATTTTCATAGTATTTGTTTAATGAGAAATAAAATTCAATAATACGATCTAATAGAAGAGCGAGATATATGCTTTTTTATTATCTCATCAAGATTCCTGCTTTCACTTTGATCCCGGATTAAAAGAGATGGTAGTAGGTATACATACGAAAAATGCGAATTTCGTTAAACGTAAAATTTCGAGATAAAATAAAATAAAAATAGAAAAAAAAATTGCACGTTATATATCCTAGGCAATATTTCCTGTTTATCCTGGTGTAGCCGGATCGAGAGATCCTTTGAAGTGGCGATCGAAGTCGAAAGGATGGAATGAATATCGGTGGACAAGTGCATCGAGAAACGGCGGTCTCTCTTAGAGTGATATAATGGCGGCATATCGAATAAATACTCCATTGCGGGAGCTGCCGCCTAAATATTCATGCGGAGTAAAATACATAGCTACCTGCAGGTAGCTGCAGCAGTAAGCAGCAATAGCAGCAGCGCAGCGTCTTCTTTTCCGTCCTGTGATATGCGATACGGAATACCCGATACTTCCGCGAAAGATTTTCATTTTATCTTATTTCTAACAGTATATATATATATATATATATATGTTACAGATTTTTTTCTTCTTCTTTCAACAAGTCAAAGTATATTATATATATAATAAAAAAAAAAAAGAGATCAATATATATAGAGAAAGAAAGAAAGAAAGAAGAAAAAAAAAAAAGAAACAGCATCTTATCAGATCTGAGGATTTAGTAGCATTATTAATTAATATTAATTAGCCGTTAATACGAGCTTGGCGGATTATTTAATAATTATATAATATATATACTTATTTATTTATTATAAAGTTGTATTTTCTGTTTAGAGAATAGTTAGGTATATATATAACTGTGTATATATAATATATATATATATATATGTGCAGAAATACGAGTGGCGATATTTCATAGGTATAGGTATACGTTATTCGCGGCAGTATCACGGACGTTTATATCGCATGCATAAACAACGGCAATACCATTACGAGATAACGTCAAGGTAAAGATACTTATCACAGAGTTATAGTACCGAACAGAAAATGCCACCGTAAGTAAACCCGCGCCTCACCTATTTGACGTAAATATGTAAATCTAATGATAATCAAGCGAAATCTTTAGACTCGGACCCGTTGAAATTTGGATATTAAACTAATTAGATACCCGTATTAATACCTCCGTTAAATAATTATCATTATATACGTATATATATATATATAATACTAGTCGGTAATTTCATTTAATTAAACGAGTCATTAAGCAATCAATTTAATATTTGTCTGACGTCTATACCGCGGATCAATGCCGATCATTAGTTGAACTATAATTAATAGAAGCTCTAAAGATCAAATTGGTGTATGTGAACGATTTTGAACTGAACTCACAAGGGCAAAGAGACATGTATAATAAATAGATTCGCATTAAATGATACATAAGTGATGATTTATTGTTATACTTTTTTTTGTCAGTTTACGTAATCGAAATATTTATACTAAGATTGAGTTGAAAATATATTATATTTGAAGCAAGAAAGAAAGCAAAAAAAAAACATTAATTGAGGAAATTACCTGCACCGATACTCGCGAATAGTTTTAGACCTAGTCGAAGTCACGCTACCGCGTACATTTACCGCTATTGATTATCGAACTATTAGTTACTTGAATCGTTAATAAAAAGTGCAAAAGAAAAAAAAATAGAAAATAAAAAAAAAAAAAAAAAAACGAAAGTAGAGATTGCGGCATAAATTTCGATGATAATCATCTATTTAAACTTTTGTAGATGAATGTGCCATTTATTTTTCAACAAATGTCATTTGACTTAAAAACGGCACCTTGTTCATTAAGTAATTTCAATACGAGAAGATGAAAAAAATTATAATAATAAGATAATATTAGCGTCTGAATTTATAATCGACGTTCTAGACGTTTTAATTGTAATAAAATCCTGCAAGAATAATCATTTATTTATTATCAATCTTTTTTTGGAAATATAATTTTTTATTATACAGTTCTGGATTGGATTTCTTGACTTCAGACTTTCAGAAACTTGGTTACATTTCATATATATATATACACCTAAGACTCCAGACGGTCAGTCACCCTGTTCTTTATAACCCATTAGAAACTGTATATTTATTAGGCAATCTATGTAGCTGGTTAAATGATTCTGAAACAAGAAGAGAATAAAAAAATAAAAATAAAAAAAAATATAATAAATGAATCGCGAATGTGAATTTTATTTATTTTCTACTCAAAAGTTTCTAGATAATATATTCTTAAAGAAACAAAAAAAAAATAAAAACAACCACCTCAAAGTATAAAAAAATCAAGTCCATAAATATTTGCATCGTTAGCAGCAAATAATGATAATAATAATAATAATAATAATATCTTGTTTGAAAAATGTTCAAATTTATTTATTTAGTTAATTTATTTCTTTTTTTTTTTCTCTCTTATCAAATCAAGTGATATAGTATATATATCTATCCAGTTTTCTGAATCCCCAGAGATGATAAAAACGGATCTGAAAAACCGGACTGATTTAATGACTTTTTCTATTATACCTTGGGGATTTCCTGTCCCCTCTCCCCTCGATTAACGATAGAGACATCTCATCTCTCGTGCGTGCTGTTAATAATGATTTCTGTAGTTAACTTATTGCTCTAGTATAAATATATGCGGTCAAGACTTTTATCTAATACATTTGATTCCGTGGCATTTAGTATAATTAGAAAGAAATAAAGAAATAAAAAAATAAAAAATATAGAAAATAGGCAGACTGAACTTGCTTAGAATTGGATAATTGCGAACTAGACGTATACATATATAGACGTTAGGTATATCCTATACGCGTGATCTTACGCTCAATCGAGAAAGACCTCTATCTATTGGTAGACAAGTATAACTATGGGAATCGAAATGGTGTTTTACTACGGTACCCGGTAAGTATAAATATGCCCGCGGCATAATGTTAAGTTAAGTACATATATAAACGTGGCTATTTTGTGTACATGTACAAATATCTTCGGTATAAAAGAATGTAGAATAAAAGAAAAGTTTTTTTTTCTCCCCGTATACAAAGTCTAATTTTTCGCACACTGTTTCATAAAAATAGTATTATAACCAGCTAGGTGCGCAAAGTTGTTGATTTTGTTACGAGTGTGTGAAAGTAAAAAAAAAGAAAAAATTCGTCGATAATTTATTCACCCTACGTGCCGAAAACAACGACTTTGCACACTTGTAGTACGTAAATATAATAAATTCCGTAATAACGATATATCGTTCATAAAGATGATTTTAGGTATTTCGTTGTACTAGATATACATACCTGTGTACCCTTATACCTACTTATCGTGAATATAATCGGCTAGTAATCGACCGTTGTAACGTGTATTTTTCCAATTAACGGATCTCGAACGATCACAACGATCTTTACCAATAACGACGGGGCTCTCTATATATATGAGAAGATCCAATTATAATACGCGGGGTTAAAAACCGGCGCATAATCAGCAATTTGTATTGTTATATTATATATATGGGTAAATAAAACGACCCTGGTAGGTATATGATACGAAGCTTCTTACCTATTCCCCCCCGTATCCCCTTTATACCGATGTTAGAAATTTCTAACAAATATTATCTATATATATATATATATATAGTGTATTGCCGATATATAAGTCGTTGTGCTGCAGCAGATCACCGTGAGATATACCTTATACTATATATACTCTATCCACTTTCTTATAAAATAACTTTATACCAAAGAGGCTCTGATTAAGCTATGCAATCGCCAATTATCGGCAATTTGATACGGTTATAACTCAATTTGATGTGATTGGGCGGTACCGATATATACCCAACGATTTACACATAACAGGTGTATATATATATATATATATATACTTCTACCTCTACCTATATTCGTTCTACACAAGGTATTATCCACTCGAGGATGCAGTACCTCCCCGTTATCGAACGACACCTGTTCTACATATGTGCGGAGAGAGACCCGGTATTTACCTCTATGTGTTAGTAAAGATCGATCGGTTTCCACCGATCGCGGATGCATTTATGTATTTCGGAAGCGTCGTCTCAATTTGTTGTACGAGTAAGGTACATACATACATACATACATACACGATCCTACCACGTCTATAGGTACAGTATATACATATAGTATATATAATACACTATAACCCGATGATCGTTTAATTTTTAATGAAAATAATTTTAAAAAAATGACATTTTTTTAATCGAACCGCATACTTCGTTTACATTTTTTTTCTTTCTGTTTTTTTTTTTCGCGAGAGATAAAAATGACAGAAACTTGATTAATTTTTGATCCTTGAAATATGGATAGAGAAGTGCGTTTTTCATTTACGCATAGTTAAAACAGGCGTTTAAAACGTTTATAGATATAGATATATACGTGGTTATAAACTGTTTAGAAATTCCCTAGTAAATGGAAGAAAATGCACTTTGAATAACTTATCAAGTTAATTTAAATGAAATTTGAATAGAACTGAATAAGGGGAAACACTTGGACGTATATCTAAATACATAAATTAATAGAACAAGGCGTGGTAATGTTTTTATCTTCGGGGATAAATGATCTTTTAATAATTGTCTATTTTTTATATAATACGGAAACCTCGTCAAGTTTCGTATATCTAATCGATCTACGAGATCATTACGTCAATCAAGGAAGAAGTGGAGAGGACTCAGTGTGTAATATAGAACGTTGACAAATTTGACAAGTCAGTATAATTAATAGATCGTAAAATTTAGTTATCTAATTAATATACAGATCGGGTGATTAGGCAAACTATGGTCAAGTACGGTCATACTCAATCGCTTCCGTTTCATTTAGTTTCAAGCCTAATACTACTACCTTCTCTCTCTATATATATATACACATATACACATCTAATCCATATGCTACTGCACGCCACGTAACATAACATCGGCTTTTGATTAACCGAGTTCTCACGGAAATCAACTCCTGCTTGCACGCTTTCTTTTTAGGATAGGTTGATGGGCACGTTCTTCAGACACATATTAACCGACAAATTGACGCGTCTTTCTTGATTGATTTTACCTGTCAATTTCGCGCTTATATCTGCCCATACACACACACACACACACACACACACACACACACACACACATATCTATATCCGTATCTTATAGTCGTCTCATTGGACAAGAAAACAAAAAAAAAAAAAAGAACCATTCTAATTATATGAAAAATCGAAGAGAAACATGAAACGATCTAATTGTCTAATCTCTCTCTTTCTCTCTCGCTCTATTTCACTGGCATATTATAAGTTGGCAATTACCAGTCAAATCGCTTTTTATTCTATAGTCATCAACGCCCTTTAGTATCGCGGTAGGTACTAAGGATCAAATGTATAATAGCGGTTAGTCACGAGTATAAATTATAATACCCCCTATGTGCGAATATAACAGATTGTACAAGAAGTACAATTTGCCATAACTGCTTTTTTTTTTTCTTTTTTCTACCCAAGTCCTGCAAATCGCAGTTTCCGTATCGTTTCTTCGCCCCGTATTACAAGGGTGAAAATTATTCTGACGGTTCTCATTCTTAGATATATTCGATCAAATTTTACTTCACAGTATAAAGAGGGTAATTTATTTTTGTTTTGCAAAATTGCGATTTGTGAGAAACGATCAGTTTTACGCCTTTGTTAAAATATTCAGTCGACTTTCAGCCCCGCGTATTTGATTACTAAATAGTAGAACTTTTATCGTTGAGTCTTTAGCTTACGTTAGTATAACGTTTCTTTACACAATTCCGTATTTATACCTACTTAGGAGAATGGCTCGATGTCGCACGCGCTGAATGACAAGGACGAGGTAGTTCTGGACTGCGGAGGCTCGTGCCTTCAACCACTGGAAATTGCCTCACTAACATCGCGGTGGATGCACTTGGAACGAGTCTTAATCGGAGCACATATCGAATTGACACTATGCCAGAGCTCGAGTCAAAGAGAAACGTTATTATACTACTTTAGACTAGCGTTTGAATAATAAAGTATAAAAAAATTTTAAAAAAATAAAAATATATTTCCGTACATTTTTTATACCATTTATAAAATTTCACTAATTTCACAAATTTACAAAATAATAGTAATGTAATAACGCTTGCGAAAATGTAAATATATATATGATATAAAATACTATCCACAATGATCTATTTAAACTATCCTTAGAATCCATGGGAGCCACTGGCTATTCCACTTACTCACGCCATACACGATCGGAATAAGAAATTTTTCACCGTCCAAGACAGTGGAGTTTCATACCTACGTCGACGAGGCAATCTTTAAGTGGAAAACTCGTTCCTAGATCAAGAAATACAACTTAGAAATAACAGTGGGGACATTCACGTGTCTACGATTTCACTGTTTGTTTATATTATATATTGTAAAAAAAAAAACTATATTTCTCAAATTTATATACATATATATATAATATGTATATATCTAATGATTCTATTTTAGTCTTTAGTTTATTCAAATTACACGAGTACATATATACATATTTTTATACACATATCCTCGTACATGTATAGAACGTCCGATTGCTTAACTCATGCATAGAGTCATGACGCGTTTAAACTCAAGTACCTAGATATTGCTGCGTGATGTAGTCTACGCGAATCCCGGTGACACATTGGCAAACCTTAGTTACCAGTAACAGTTCAGAATACAGGTTGATTTCGTTACAGATATATTAACAAACGTACCGCATAGGTCGGAGTAGCGATTCCTGCAATCCTTGATGCACGATTTCTTTACGGTATTACAGATATATATATGGACTTATCTTCGGTAAATTGAATACTGAATCAAACTATCGTGACGAATTTTTAACAATTTTTATACTTCAACCTTTTCTTATATATATTTATAAGGAAAATATTCCAAAACTTGAGGAAATTAGGAGGTAGGTAATCAGATTTTTCAGTGTCTGACCACGACTGGGTTTTACTACTGCGTTCATTTCAAATCGCTATACAAAATTAAAATTAATATACAAATTTCATTCATCGATTCTATTTTGTGTTTTTTTGTTTTTTTTATTGAATTTATTGAATTTATTTTATCCATGACGTAGAAAGAAATTAAAAAAAAAAAAAAAAACTCAATTAACAACCCGGACGATGTGATTTGTTTTCTTGGCTCTTGTCCCGCGTATACGTGATTGGTATAAAAAAGAAATAAATTTAAAAAAAAAAAGAACAGAATGCAGAGGATTTCCAATTTTTGAAAAAAAAAAAAAAAAATCACCAATATTTCGTATCTTTTCTTCGATTGGTTTACCTATACTATATATTATATATACCTGTATATAAAATTGACTAAAATTCGTCGAATAATGAATATAATTTTATTCACATCGTCTGCACACGTCAAGGCAACATGAAGACATGAACTATACCGAATCTTCTTCGAACCTGTTTCGAATCAATGAGTTTTAAATTTATTATAATAAAAATAAAGTAATATTACGTAAGTGAACCCAACGTCAATGTGATACAATCAATTCGTATTGAATAAATCGATTTAAAGAAATTAACTTCTGCATAATATGGTTACGATCTTTAAATTTATTCAAGGTCGTTTTCAAATTCTGTACAAAAGTGGGGCTTAACTATATCCACGTGATCTGAAATCGAATATACCTGTACGTACATGTAGGTACATCGTTTTTTCCCCCTTTTTTCTTTCTTCTTCTTCTTCTCATTTATCTATTATTTATCTATGAAAATAATATATACTTACTCGAATCTGGTTTCCTTTTATTTTCCATCTTTTTTTCTTTTTCTTTTGATCAAAAATTTCGAAAACTTATCGAATGATTTTTTAAATAGGATTATAATCAAAGAGGTTTCATAGGTATATATAGGTATATATAAATTTTCGTTCAAAAAAAAAAAAAAAAAAAAAAAAAAAAAAGACAATGTTAGAAATAATCGTAATGTTCGAATTTTAATAAATTTTTGATTAAACAAAAAAAATATTTATTTCATCGATACACATTACTGGCCTGCCACTCATAGTTTTCACCACTTAATACATATCTAAACTATATATACGTATATATATATATATAATATTTACAAATTATTTATATATGAGAGGTTCTTGGATTGATTGAAAGAAAAGTGTTTTGTTTTTTCTTCTTCTAGATAGAACGAAACGAAAACGCTGAGAAGAAAAAAAGAAGAAAAATGAATGAAAAATTTGCAAAAAAAAAAAACGCTTACACCAAGCAAAAACAAAACAGCGTCGTTGAAAAAACAAAGAAAAAAAAAAAAAACTCTATCTAGTAATAATATATATTTACAGTTTCTGCTGCAGCCCAATCGGGTATATTGTATAAAGTTTACTGGCCTTACCTATATATTATCTCACAATCATATCGCACGAAATAAAATAAAATAATATAAAATAAAATAAAATAAAATAAAATAGAATAAAATAATATAAAATATTATATTATATTATATTATATTATATTATTATTCATTTACACCCTGCAGAGACAAACATATAATACATACCTACACACGAATATTTTAGTCAATCACATAATGTATGTGATTATCATACGTTATCGTATATTATATAATATGCAATGCTGCAATACCTATCTAATACCTATTTATATTATTACGATAGAAAAAGAAAGAAAAAAGAAAAAAAAAAAAGGAGAAAAAAAATAATTTTTTAGTTAGAATTACGTTAAATACATTTTACTATAATACGTTGAGAAATAATATATTAAGGCACTCAACTACTGGCCGATATATATCCACAATATAATATCTTCGTTTGTAATATATATATATAAATGTCTTCTTAATTTCCTTATTCTTATTCTTCTTCTTCTTCTTCTTCTTCTTCTTCTTTATCCATTCATCGTCAAATTCTACTTCTCTTAATAAACTCTATCATCTAATTTGGGAGAATAAATTAAAAGGGTTTCGCCTATAGATTAAAAAAGAAAAAAAGAAAAAAAAAAAGAAATAAACGAAAAAAAAAAAAAAAAAGACGAAACACAGCGATATTTACAAGTTGAACACATCTTTGTATGTAAGAGGAGAAAATTTGAAGAGAAAAAAAAAATAAAATAAATAAAAAAAAAAATGAACAAGAGTCCAAAGACTGTCGGCTCCCTCCCAGTCTTTTCTCCGTATAAGTGTATATATATATGCAGTATATACTGAACAAAAAAACAAAAAACAAAAAAAAAAACGAATTATAATGAGACTCAAAGGGACAGAGGTAATTCAGCCGGCCTTTTAACACCCAGTGTCAAATCCAAGGGTTTGCTTTTCGTCGCTGGTGGTTCCTCCTTGGTAGGACTGCTACTGCTCGAACTTGCCGAAGACTCGGCTGATGATTGACAGGGACGAATACCGGACGAATTTCTTGATACTGATCTAACGCTTAGATCTATAGGTTCGTCTTGTTCTACGGCAAGACCACCAGGACTCGGACTGACCAGAAGAAGATCTCCACCTCTAGGTGAATGTTGGGAAGCTGCTGGAGTTACCAAACCACCAGGCGGAGGGTAAACCAGCCCTAAATTATGATGTGAATATCCTGTGGTAAGGGTTACGGTAGCGTTTATTTTTCTTGGTGGAAATTCTCGTTCCGATAAAGGCGGCGATGAACTAGTCTTGAAATAACTCAACGCTGAATTACTCCGCGAATCATCATGGTCAGGTTCACCGGCTGACGATGCTCCGCTGTCGCTTGGTGTGTCCGCTCTTCTTTTATACGTTGGCAAAAACGGCCTAAACACTTCCGGAGGACTTGAGGGTACATCTTTTTGTGCAAAATTAATCGGGAACATTGGAGGCGTCGAGGCTTGATGTTTAGGATAATTAAATGACGGGGGTGTTGCGTCCCTAGGTGGTGTACCAGGGGGTTGTTGACTTGCTACTCTTTCCCTTTCCTTTTGCCAAGCCAAAAGTCTAAGTTGATTTTGTAACGCTATATCGTCTGGATGAGGTGATTTGTTCCCTCGTTCACGTTCTTGCTTTAACATAGCCACGTGTAGTAGGTGAGATTGTAAGGCAAGATCCTCCTGACTTGGAGATGCTCTTTCCTTCATTTCTTTACCGTAAATACCACCTTGCTGGCCTTGACCTTGTGGTGGTAAAAAACCTGGCAAATAACCAGCCCCGAATGGACCAGCTCCAACGTGACCACCCGATGTCTGAACACTGTTTGATTGTTCCTGAAGAAGGCAGTGGATTTTGAACCAATTCGATCTCCTACCGTACCTCGAACCGGACTTTGACATTCCTACCAGTAAACATTTTCGTAAACGACATGCTTTACAGGCTGTGCGATTCTTCTTATTTATCACACATACTCCGCCGTTTTTACACTCAGATATACTACCGAGGTTGTTGTACGTACGACCGAAAAATGACTGTAATCAGAAAAAAAAGAAAACTGGGTTAAAAATTTGTTTGTAATAAATTTATCTTAAAGTACAATTTAATTTCATCGTATTTTTTTTTTTTCCCCTACATACGAGTACCGCACGTTTCTATTTCCTATATGATATCCAGCTTCCCTGTTATGGTATATAGCAACGCTTTAAGCGAATTCGGTCGTAAAGTTAAACGCTTGTCGGGCAACAATAAACCCGCGAGTCAAGTGCGAACCAAGAGTTTCGAAGTTTTGCTGCTGGTGGTAAGAGGCTTCGTTGCTGCGGGTCTCTTCGCGGTCCAGCGCAGGCTGCGACCGTTGATCGCTAGTTAATTTACGATCTGGCTTTAGGGACGCGTACACCCGACCTCTTTGTATACGGCCGACAACGCCTTGACTCGTGGGGGGAAACCAGGGGACTCAGGGGACGACCCTGCCAAGGTACGAAGAGGGTCGCTATTTCAGCACTAACGTAAGTCACGGTCCATCGCGCGAACGTTCTGTCTTTTCACTATATCGCTGTTGCTGCTGCTGCTGCCTGTAGTCCTGGACTATTTATAATTGAGATAACCTGACCGAGATAAACTCATGCCATACCAGAGTTTCGAGACTTTATTTATTCACCTATAATAACGTAGGCGTAAGAAATGGACAATATATATCTATACATATAATATATGTATGTCCAGTGGTTGCAAACTACGACTTGATAGGTTTAGCCATCCCGTACCGTACCGTTCCATTTGGTTCCGTACCGTTCTGTTCTGTTCTATTCCTGACATGGCACGGTAACCCATTTCACACACTCATGCCATTATATATCTATAGTATCTTACTCGCTAGTTTGCGACAGCTAAGAATGATCTGATGGTATATATACGCGACTTATGGTCGATCTTACTCTATTTGGTTTTAAGCTTGACCTCGTAGTCGTCTCGGATCACTAGCTGCTCTGTGATATCACGGTATTATTTTAATACCTCGGAATAGCTGTACGGTAACGACATTAAAAAAAATATTGCAAATAGAAACAATCGCGAACAACAAGACGTGTTAAAAAAAATTAAAAAAATACAAAATTTCGAAACTCTTTAACGCATAAGTATAGTAATTATGACTAACCAAATATCTAACTAAGGATAAGAAAATGAAAGAGAGAAAGAAAGAAAAAAGAAAAAAAATTTATACGCCTTAACTGAAGGATTGCGATTTTCTTCATATTTCTTTCTTTCTTTTTTTTTACTAGGCAGGTAATTGTAACACAGCAAACAAGTTAAACGATACGGAGTGTAATACCGATTCCGTTACTCAACGTAATACCGGAGATAAACAATTGTCCAATTTTCGTAAATATCTATTATATATTTATTAATTTTTTCTCACCTTTTCTTTCTTTCTTTCTTTCTTACTTTCTTTCTTTCTTCATATAATTAAACGAATTTATCAATTAATATACACAACTGATTAATAATTATTGTAAAAATTGATAACAAAAAACTTAATCATACGTTATAAATAATTGATGATATAATTTAACAACAGAATTTTTATAAATTATAAAACGGACAATAAATTTCCCGTATGAAATGAAGAGGAAAAAAACTTACGATCGCATTTTTCTTATGGTGTTACAAATCGGTCCGGGATTCCGGGCGAGTCGTTTGATTTAAGATATAATCCTAAGGTGTACGTAGTTTTAGTCATTTAAACTAAACCGCTACTATGTTCAGTTTTCCAAGATCTACAAATTTGTCGCGATCGGTAGGTACCCTTAAATGGTAGGCTATCAACCCGTAGTCGTTTAAAGTTTGGAGCGTTTTACACTAAACTCGATATCTATGTATGTATATATGCCTATGTTACCTACTCGTGTATAGTTTTTCTTGTAATTTAACCAAAGAATTTCACTGGTTTATAGAAATTGTAATAGAAAAAAAAAAAAAGAAAAAAAATTTATGAACTTTATTATTATTATTATTATTATTCTATATCTATAATAAAAAGCGTATAATAATCAATCTAACCGAGTTCTCATACTTTCCGCAAATCCCATATACCTATATCTATGGGGTACATATATCGGTAAATTTCAAATAAAACCCGGTGTGTTTGTTCCGCTCTCTGTTATACCTGACCGTGTTAATTCGAATAGATCTGCACAGTGAATTTCTATAATTGTATACGAAATCCGTATATTTATATAATATATATATATACATATTGTATCTGTAGAGATGCAAAGGTTGATAGTCTTCTAATAGATCGCAATAGATGCCTTTTTCCATCTCACTCTGAGCACCTGTGCCGTCAAGATATACGTCCCACTCTCTTTGTCCCACCCACGCAATGCCCCGTGGCTTTATCCTCGTCTTTCTTTCCTCGTTTTATCCTACGTTACGTGGCTCTCTTAATCCACAGTATATCTTCGGAGTTAGTCGGGGCGCTGGACCAAAGTTTAATCCTCTTCGTCTAGTCGTCGTAAAGTTAGATAGCTTTCTCTCACTCTTCCAAGTCGCGTATCAAGAATCTATATTAAGGTCGTGGGAATGTGAAACGGTGCGCTGTTAGACCCAAGTGTGCGTGGACGTTATATTCCGTACCGCATGTCGTACGCCCCACCCCTCAATAGTTATATACCGCATCGTAACTAACGTAGGTGATATTTATTTGATGAACGATTTCTAGTAAGAAATAGAGGCAACTGGTCATCTATTCCTAAAATCTTGATCGCGATCTCGCGCGTAAGAGATACGAGAATTGGGCTTGAGTCATTAATGCCGGGAATCTTAGGATGGAGAATTAACCATTCCTAGGAAATCTTTTATAGACTTTATACAATAGTTTACGGTCTAGACGACCTTAAGATCTACTCAGAACTCGATCGCTCATTTATATTTATTCATTAATTATAGCGGTAAATATCTAGAGTTATTCAAACAATGACTAAACCATAAAGATGTATGAAACCAGGATACACACTAGCGCATTGCATAATTATTGCGAGAAATTTGCGAATCATAAATGAAAAAAGTAATGACAAAAAACGAATCTGTACTTGCGGAATAAAATATCAATCGCATATAAATCTTGAATGCTAGCTACTCCATTAAACTCGCAATTTGTTTTCTTTAAAGGATATTTATAAGAAGAACGCCGTTAAGAATGGGATATTTTATGTACGGTGATATTTTCCCACTGTAGGTAGGTAGTAGTCAGGTACTTGTATGTCTGCGGCTATATCTACCGACTAAACTAATGCAAGCAAATAGCTGTAAAGACAAATCCTCCTCTGCCGTATTGGTAGTGTTAAAAAATCCCTGACATACGACGATGGTGGTTCAGCAGCAACAGCATCAACAGCAGCAACAGCGGCAGCGGCGGCAGCGGCGGTCTGACCATAATCGAATGGGCATGAGAGAGGGTATATATCAGTACAGAAACTTGAGTGGTTCGTATCGTAGTGGTCCGAGAAGTTGGATGAGTCTCTCAATTCCGTATTCCGTATTCCGTATTTCTACTTCTCTTTACATCCTTTAATTTCTCTGTATATCCTTGTTCGAAACTGTATTATATATGCTTTTGATTTTGTATAAATGCAAATTTATAATCCGTATTTTTAATCGGTTTTTTTTATAAACCGTCGTATAACATCAGTTAGTTGGTTACAAAAATCTAAATTCAGGCAAAAATCCAGGCTGGATAAACTTTAAACTGCGTCTGCGACATATATCGCAACTTTAGAAGACCCCGAAATCCGATCTGATGTCATAAGTCGAATAAGACCTTGATGCCCGGGTGTGCAACGAATGAACAATATCGTTCACCGTGGTAAATCCACTTTTGTTTTCGTATCAAAAAATAAAAAAAAAAAAATAAAAAAAAGTGGGGATAAAGGATACGATGATGAATAAATACAGATTGGTTGATGTAGACGTACCTATACCTCCATCGAAGTTAATAGTAACTTTGAAATAAGTACAAGTGGTGGTATATGGCCGTGCACGTACGCGCCCCAGATCACGCTCAATAAGTTATTGTTGCCACAGTGTAGATATACATAAGAGCTGACCACGAGGCGACGATCGAAGAACCGGCCAAGGGCGTATATATCGGTTTGTTTTAAAATGCTGTGAAGATACTAGACGCGCAACCCTAATGGCCTCACGTTCAGGTTCAACGTGAAATAACGATAACTTTTTTTTTCTCTCTTTATTCGACGATCCAAAGATTGAGTAATGAATAAATAAATCGAGTTAAGAAATGAAATAATCGCGATGGTCAAGCGTCGATTTGCAGACTGAATATTTAATCCAACCTTCCATCCCTTCTTCTTATTATTATTTATTATTATTCGTCACCGTGATGTTCAATTCGTCGATTCGTTAACTTCAACGATGAATAATTGGTTGATTTAAAACTTCGACTGGCATATATGATTGATTTAAAATTATCCCTCCAACCTGCTGGACTTTGATTCTCATGATCGTCTAAGACCGAGGTTCAAACTGGGCTCGGGTCGATGGGTGTATATTGGAGGTCTAATAATTTAGCTTTCACTCTGAGAGAAAGACAGAGAGAAAGACAGAGAGATGTGTCTTGTAAGTCTTGAACGAGCAAGTAAATGTCTGATCTTAGTGCGTGAGGAGGAATACTATCTGGTATATTTTAGTGTGCGCGCGCGCGCGCGCGCGGCAGATTCTATCTCGAAATATTGTAGGAGTTACATCCTGTATTTGTCCAACAGAAATCAGTCATAGTCAGACGTATTGCGATCCGTATAATATAAGTAGTATATGGTGATGAACGGAAATCTTTACCGACATAACTTAAAACAAAAAAAAAAAAGAAACGAAAAAAAAACGCTAGTGCGGTTTTCGGTTTACGATTTCACGTGCTGACCGCCCCGCATATAAGTATGATCGTTCAGGATTCAGGATACGGGCTTACAGTGATGTTATGACGTTTTTACGAGCCAATAAATTGGTAGTATAATACGAGAGAAATAACGATTTGCAGCCGATAAGCTCGTGCCAAGACAACAAATTGTTACCATATCGTAACAACGGCTTCCTGTACCGATTTAGGGTTCCGGTAGTGATTACAACTGCAATTCTTATTCAATATCGCGGTTTTGTTTTTTTGTTTTTTTTCTCCATAATTTGATTAATCTTTATTGTATATTATATTAGGTATATTTGGGTGTTATATTGTGCGCGTGATATATATATATCGGTAAGGAGGGAAAATCTATACAGCTATTTAAAACTGCAGATTTCCTCGTTATTTAAATCCTAAGAGCAATTAGAGGCGTAATGGCAGCAGTTAAGACGATGGTTTAAAGTTGGTAACTTAACCACCGCGTCTCGAGATGGCCAGATTCTTACCGTGTGTTTAACACGCGCCTCGCGCTAATGTCTCTTTATGAGCGAGCTAATTGTACCGAAGAGATATCACGGAGAGATTGGGTCTGTATAATCGAGTTTACGAGGCTCTTAGGGAGCGCGAACCTACTAGTGATATCAACTCGGTGAATGTTTGTTTTTTTTTTTTTTACAGAAAATTGTTTAAACATGCAAGAATTTTCGATAGGGTGGAAGGAAATTGAGGATGAAAAAACGGCGTCGAAATGGGGTAAAAATCAAAAAATTAGAAGAAAAAAAAAAAAAAATATATGATGAGCCCCGGGGTTTTACTAAGACGTAAAAAATATATGTACCGTTCAATGATGAATGTACGACCGCGTTTTTTCATTGTATATGCGATATATGTAAGTGTCCCCGATACGAAGCATAAGGTGTCATTGTTCGATCGGTAGCTGCGGTATAATGAATATCTCATTATCCGAATCAGAGAGTTCAGTTTTGGTTTGCCTCACCGAGTATGGGGTGTGGTGTTGGAATTTCGACAATGGTCTCTGTGCATAATTTCGTCTATTCAATACTGTGAAAAAAACAATAGGGAGAAAGACGACTTAACACTTGAAGGGGGTACTATTTGCATGACAAGTGACATTTGCGACCTGGATATATCCGTCGGTATAATATTCCTCCCTAACAAGTAAAACGCGGACCTAAAAAAACCGGCCAAATATGAACGAGGCTAAAGCCTTTGCAAATTGGTGCAATAAAGGAGTGTGCTCCCTCTCGTTTCTGGATAAATATTCATGTAAATTTTGTATATTGTAAAAATCGCTTATTTTTCGTTACAGTCGTTTAACTTTTCAGTGTATATGTCAGAGTGGAAACGAAAAGACAGAAAGAGAGAGAGACAGAAAAATATTAAGAAGCTGAATACATAAAATAAAAGGTAAAGGTTTCGAAAGCACGGTTCCGAGAGGCTCGACCGACTCCGCACTTCTTCTTTAACGCGTGACGCACAGTTTCGAGGAGTCGTTAGTATGCTAATGAAGAACCGCGAGCCGCACCGATCTTCATTTTAGTTTTTAAATTATTTCAACGTATTTATTTTTACTCTTATTTACCACATTATTATTTTTTTTTTTTGCTTTCGGATATATATCTCCTTAGGAATTGGTCTAATCAAATTTAGCAGACTGTTAACAAAAGAAACATAAATCTTTGAAACGAGTCGTACTCGGGAAATCTATTCAGACAATATTTTGGATAAGGATGAGTGAATTCTTTCTCGTATCCATGAAACTATTAAGAATTAAGAGGCACAAACGGCTATCCAGATACACAGACATCACACTGCGTGTATAGGAAAGGTAAAAATCTCCCCTCTCGAATATATATATATATATATAAGTTGATGGGGTATTACGGGGTGAGGAAGAGAAAAGAGAAAAAAGAGGAAAGAGGAAAGAGGAGGCAGTTGGTCGCCGGTCGAGTATATTTATGGTTCCAGAGTGGCGGACAACGCTGGGAGCGTAGAGTCTAATTTACCTAAAACGCGTTATCTGAGTATTCCGAGTCCAGGAAATGGATGGACGTAAGGTATTGCTCGTTGTTGCCCTAATGAGGTCCAATTACTATCGGCCGGGGTTACTTGGTATTCACGAACGATATTCAACGGTGTACCACATTAGTTGAATAAATAGATAGAGGTGAACACCCTCGCGGGATACGTTCGGATGCCGTTTGATCTCAGAGTTTTCATATGTGCTCTCAATATAGAGATGTATATAACTATAAGTGTTCCAAAATAAATCCACATTTAAAACTCTTAAATATATATATTTTTTCTCTTGTCTTTTCATACCGATAAAAAAAATTATTCATTTTTATTTATTCATTCGTCTCAGAAAAAAAAAAAAAAACCTTATAGTAGAATCGATTGATCTTTCGCGTACCTAGATATATATATATATCTGTACATCAACTCATCTATATATATATACTAGAATGATCAGAAAGGTAATCGCTTCGATCCGGTCAAATATCTTCACGCCTTTGATCCATACCTTTACCACTTACAAATTCGACCCGGGCTCAGATCTTTTTCCACGGTGTACTTTGACCATTAGTTTTGGCTTATTAAATCGGTTATGCGGAGTGTGGTAGATTTTTCGTTTTTAAACTGGAGCTACGATTTAAGTTTTCATTATATAAAATAAAATAAAATAAAATATAAAGTCTACGCTCAAAGCTATACGGATAGATGTGAGAAGTTCTTTATGTAATCTCCGATGTGTTTGAAAATAAGTAAAATTATTTTTTGGATGTAGATTAATGCGCGCCACCTTTGTCCCGGCGTTCATTAATTCCTGGCTAACTACAGCCTCCGTTTTGCCGTCGTTCAAGGGCTTCGTTGAACCGATTAACCGACTTATTCTCGGAAGGTATTTAATTGATTACCACAGGTTATAGCTACTGCTAGTAAGCGAGCGAAGAAGATACGATGATCTTATTTATTTTTATTTTTTTTCCGATTTTTCACAAGGTATAAAAAATCGGTTAAGAAGTAATAACGATTTTACCAATCAGTATACTATAATATTACACCAACTTTTCGGGTATATTATAGTCGTCGCATGTATACCAATACCATAAGCGAAAATCTCGCGTTAAGCAATAACTTACAACGTCATGTTCCTTCTGTTCTTTTTTTTTTTTTCTTTTTTTTTTTTTCTTCTTATTTTTTAATGCAGATGAAATGATCGAGAGATAAATAAACTATTATAGATGTGTAAGTATAAATGCTTCGGGCGGTTCCCACAAATTCGGCACGTGGCCGAATGTATAATGAAATAAAATAAAAAATCGTAACGTATGTTAGGTTCATTTACCTTGCAACCCTCGCATGTAAATGCACCGAAATGAAATCCTGCCGCTGGCTCGCCGCAGACTTTGCACTGCTGGTTCATCTGTAATGAATTAAAATGATATAAAATATAAAAATATGTACCATATGCATATAAAGAAAATAGAGAAAAAAATTGGGTGGAAAAACAAAAAACAGAAAAAAGAATTGGTATGTGTAAATATAGGTAAAACCTGCAATAGGACAGTTTAGTTTTTCTTTCCAATTTATTATCTTTTTTTTTTTATTTTCTTTTCAGAAAACCACCTGGGATCCCGTCGTTGACCAGAATATTAAATTAGACCTCGAATCTGATAAGTTAAATTTACCGGGTCTAACGTTATTTGACATTTTGAACATCTGCCACGTTATTGCCACGGTCGTAACTAAACAAACTATGCGTCCCACTTCTGTCGCACGCGTGCATTTAAAAAATAAAAAAAAAAGACACGAAAAGAGAAAAAGGAAACGAAATGAAATGAAATGAAATGAAAAAAGACCACCATTGGTATAGAAATAATATATATAAATAAAAATAGAAAAAAAGCCTCAGGCGAAAGGAAGATTCGGATAAATAATAGTCGCCCCTAATTACTACCTGATACATTTTCATTTATCATCCTGCACATCACATTACCGGTATAAAACACACCGATAACTTAACTGCTAATTTATACGTGAAATCCAAGTTAATTGGAAATAAAATACGGACGGAGGTTGTCTAGCGTGGTTTCGGCTCTACTACTACTACTACTATTACTACTACTACTATTTCTTTTTTCTTCATCCTTTTTTCTTCTTTCATATAGGTATATCTCTTTCTCTCTCTCTCTTTCTCTCTTTCTCTCCCTCTCTTTATTCCAGAGAATTAGTCGGCTTTGAAGAAATGTTAAACAATCGTTGACTCGATCCTGAAACCCGCGGTACATTATGACCAATGTTCTTTTTACCCGCTGTTCGTTGTCGCTGGTATACGAAAAGTATTTTAATTAGTCTTACGTAATTAGAGCTCGGTCAATGATCCATACCGACCAACAGAGCAGGTTGTCAGATCCACGAATATCTT
The DNA here is from genome assembly GCA_914767705.2 of Tenthredo notha. Taxonomy (NCBI): domain Eukaryota; kingdom Metazoa; phylum Arthropoda; class Insecta; order Hymenoptera; family Tenthredinidae; genus Tenthredo; species Tenthredo notha. Next base: position 3,504,853 of record OU611920.1, on the reverse strand, counting down.
CTCTTCACTTCACTTGTCTTCTCTTCTCTTGTCTTCTCTTCTCTTCTCTTCTCTTCTCTTGTCTTCTCTTCTCTTCTCTTCTCTTCTCTTCTCTTTTATTAGTTTCTTTTTTTTCTTTTTTTTTTTAATTTCATACTTTTCCCCCTACAGAGTGTATTGCGCGTTGGCTACGCCTCTAAAAATCTACAACCAGCTACCAGAGATACCCGGTAGACCCTGACTTTGTGATTAATGATTTGCCGCCACCACCTCGCCTCGCCTTGATACCGCTAAGAGAAATTCCATCGGACAGAATCACGGCCCTGGTATTTAGCCACCAAACGATCTTTCTCAATTTGTTTCTTCTTCTTCTTCTTCTTATTCTTCTTTACTTCTATGTTTTTCCTTATTTTTTTTTTTTTCATTCTTCTTTTTTCAAATTAAAACGACAACGATAATATCATAAATTTTTTTCATTGCTTCTATAATTTCTCACTTATAAACTCCATGGCGAATGACAACCGATGACTTCTTATTATCACCGCGTTAGTTACCGCAAAGTAAAGATCAAATATTGAACTCGTTCGTAGCCCAGTTTAAGAAAGAGAAGAAAAAAAGGAAAAAAAAAAAAAAAAAGGAAAAGAAATAACGCGAGTAAATATTTGCCAACACTCAGCCGTTAATGAAGTCGGTGACGCGTTTCTATACCACTAGCTACTACCTAGATCGCTTTTACCTGCTCCAAATACGAACTCTATGGGTCATCAGGTAGGTGAATAGCTAAGTCAAGGTATACTCATTCCCCACTAGTTTTCATCACCGCGAAAAATATAGGGGTTGACTTTTTGAACAAGGGGTCTTGGGTACGTAGCCCCTGTTTACGCGTCATTAAACACTTGGGTTCATCCGGTTTGTCTTCGTGAAGAGAATAAAGCCAGAAGAATATAGACTTAGTTTTTTTTTTTTCTTTTCATTATTCTTCTTAGTTTTCTTTTTTTGTTCCTTCTTTCTTTTCTACCAATGTCGCAGAATCTCTTTGTCAGACGTATAGGGGGCTCGAAGATTTTTCACTCTTACCCTTAAGCAGTGATTTTTTTTCTCATTTTTTCTTCCGTCTTCTACCCTCTTGACTCGAAGCAAAGAAAAAAATAAATAAATAAATAGCAAATTCCCTGTTTCAATAAATTTTTCACAAACTTTTATCGACTTTTCCTCGAGCTCAGCGTGTGGGCGAATTGTTCTATTGAATCGAACTGCTTTTCGTTAGTTTGACAGAAAAAAAGAAGAAAAAAAAAGTCTATATGCCTAAGAGACTTGTATATGTGCCGATGTATAATATGGACCTTTGTCAATAGAATGGACCTAGGGCTAACATGAATAAGCGGGTTTAGTCGAGGGCCAGTTTGTCTCGGTGACCCAGAATAAGTCCGGAATAATGGGATAGCAAAATAGCACCGGTTTTCTGCAGGGAAAAACTCGAATGACTTTTAGTTTTGCGCAATTTGTATTCTGGGATTCGGTTTTAACGATCTGTCTGATTGATGATCCTCGCTCTGGGCCCCCCCCTCGTCCCTCGTCCCTCAAACGTACAAACCAAAGTCCTTGAAAAATGATCTTCAGCTCCCCAGGGACACGCGGGACTTCTTCAGTTAATGTTTTCGCAATCCTATATATACCAAACTGAAACGCGCGCGCCGGGAGCCAAAGACAATTAATATCCTTCCGAAGGATCATTTATCCCCGCCCGTTTAGCTCCCGTCGCTACACTCTACGAACAACTAAGACCACGCTTTATTCCCATCCCCGTTCCGTGACCGATCCTATTTTTAACACTCCACTCTTTTAACCGATCATGAGAGAAGAAAGAAGAAAGAAGGAAGAAGAAAGGAGAATAACACACACGGAAACCCTTCTTTTATCATACTTGTGGGAAAAGCTAGTCAAACTCCGTCAATCCACGTACCCAAAACCCCTACGTATAAGATTTTTTATACCGATCGTGAATTCGTCTGAATATAATTAGCCGATTTTCTTCAAAAATCATTCAAACTTTATTCATATCCTATATGGAGCAAATATTGTAGTTTTAATTTAAGGATATGAGATATCCATTTGCTTATGGTTATTATTAACGATTATATAGCCGGCAGGGTATATAGGCATAAGATAATCGGTTAAAAGGTACGTTTAATCGGTCGGTTCTCCCCTTGTCAAAAGAAAAGTTTAGTAAACGTATGAACCCGTTGCGTGTCAGGGCGTAAAGTCATACCGCGTGCGACCCCTCGGTCAAAAGATGAGCAAAAGGGGTTAACATGTAAATGACCTATTCCTCCACACATACCGATTTCCTGATCGTATGCAAAGGTGTATTATGAGATTATACCTACATGAGAGATGAGAGGTGGGTAAATGCTTTACGTACCATGTGTACATATATGCGTGTGTGTGTGTGTGATATAGCCCGCGCAAAAGCCATGCCGAATTCCTTGGTTCGTGAACCATGGAGTTACAAGTGAGGTAATAACCGTAAGAAAGGGTAACAATGGGTTTTGACATACCGCAGACGGGGCGCGCGCCAAAAAAATCTATGGCAATAAATATATTTTGACATGGGAGAGCGACTTTATGCAATTCTGTAACAGCTATGCATGCATGACACCGTGTGCGTCCAACCCCTGTAGTATCATAACATTCGTATTCATTTCGGTATGATAATTGAAGTACGAAGAGGCTTTTATTCGGCCGCGTGAGTCGAGTGCAGTAAAGTGGCCGTTGTGATATATTTCCTTTTCATCTTTTTTTTTTTATATTCATTTTCTTCTTTTTCTTCTTCTTCTTTCAGGCGAGTCACAATTAAAATAAGAACGAAGCAAGAAACACAATGAATTTATAAATCTTTGTGAGTTGTTAAAACGACAGGGGGATGACTAAAGCAAAATGTTTTCATCAAAGAACGAAGGAAGGAGTTGTTGCCTGATTTGAATAGGATCGAGAGACAAAACGTGATTCGCATATCGATTCGCACTTAAATCGTCGAACATATTACGATACGGAACGGTCTAGCAAATTTCCCCATTGTCTTTAAACAAAATAAGTTTTATATAAAACCGAGTCCAGGTACGCCTCCTCGCAAGGATTTAAATATTTTTCTTTGTTTCTCTCTCTCTCTCTCTCTCTCTCTTTCTTATCCAGCGCTAAAAAATCGGCAACAATAAAATAAATCGCCGTTTAATTAAAGAATGAATGAAAAAATAAATAAATAAAAGGACGAAAACCATCACCGTAAATAACGCGATTCTCGTATAACATATAATAATTAATTAAAAACTGTAATTTTTAAACCGATCTACCGATCATTATATTCAAACGGCCTCCTGCACTGACCTTTGTAGACACGTATTCCGATGGCGTCCGTCTTGATGGGTTATAATACCGGCAACAATACTATCACTAAACTGACTTATTTTTAATAAACCAGTTTATTCATTTATACCATCAATAAATCGTCTATGTGAACATTATGAACACTTTTTCTCGCTGTTTACGCACCATACATACATATAAATATATATATATATATATATATATTCTTCAGCAGAGATATTTAATTATTGTTTTAACACCAGATAGAATTAATTTAACGCACATTAACAATAAATAAATTAAACAATAAAATAAAAATTAAGAATGGTTTTTATATATTATATCAACAGGTTTAAAAGTCCATTCCATCGAGCAGTCGTTGTTCCAGTAAATCTCTATCGATTATTGGTGTGCAGGTTGTATCGATAAAAGGCGTTGAAGTCTCCGTTTACTATACCGATTAATTTGAACCGATTTAATCCCGCTTACGGTTTTTAAAACGCGAGATTACCGAACGACGTTGATTCGATGATGTATCACTGATGTGACGAACCGATTTTTGAACTGTTCTTAAATTAGGCCGATTTATTATTTTTTGTTTTTTTTTTATCTTTATTTTTTATTAGTTTGTTTGATCGTTTACTTCTGTTTCGTCGTTATTATTTCTTGTTTTTCTTGTTCTTGTTCTTGTTTTTGTTATTGTTTCTTCGTTTGTTTGTTATTGTTGTTTATTTTTTTACCGGTGGTGGCACGGAATCGGTGCTACCACGTCGGTGGACGGGAGAAGACTGGCTTGTTTAGATCGCCGACCTGTTGGGCCGCACAAGGTGTTCCAGGTGAATCGTTGACGTGGTGGGAGCCACTACGCCTACCGGTACAACCCATCGTTATGTCCTCCAATCCTGGGTACCGATCGCTCCTTTTCCGCCAACGGTTACCGCCGATTTTACAGGACGATATTCTCGACTAGCCCCTAAACCTGGTGGGGGATCGAGGGCCTTAAGAGTCCCAAACCGTTGTCGGTATGGATCGAATCGGTATCCGATCTTGGTACCATAACGATAACCGTTTTCGATTTTTTTTTTTTTTTTTTTTTCTCTTACTCCGTGCATATTGGACATAGATCGGTATTTAAATTTCATTTAGATTACCAATAATCTAAATAAATGATAAACGCAATATATAGTTATACTATAAAATCGTTTAACATTACCGATAATTACGACGATCGAACTCCATTTTTTTTATAATCGTTATAGATTTAAATGATTATTAAGATTAGGTATATAATTTTTACTCTTTCATATTCGTTTCTTTTTTTTTTTTTTTCTTCCTTTTTTTTCTTTAAACTACCGATTTTTATCGCACGATTAATGTTCGGTGTTAACGAGAATTCTTGGTAATAAATGAGATTTGTGAGAGCCTGGGTAGGCATATGAGAAAGAAGAAGAAGAGAAGGAGGAGGAGGACTGATTCAATTAGTAGCTCTAATGATATGAGGACAGTTGGTAGATTAACATTTCTTCATTTCGAAACCGTTCGCCCCCTACGTCGTCTTAACCTCTTCTATATTATAGCGGGGCTTTATATATATATATATATATGTATTCTGCAGAGAGATAGAGAGATAGAGAGAGAGAGAGAGAGATCATGGCATTAGAAACTGGAGGATCCAATAAAATGTCGAAATGTTTACGCTGAACGGTTTGACCAGGTGATAAATTAGCAAAGATGTCCACGACGCCGGGTGAAATTATACGGAATGGTATGTATGTACATTACATAGGTACATACGTATATATAGGGAACAGGTTTTGGGCGCGCGTCGAAGCATCTTCAGAAGATCTGTAGTAACCGGTACTAAGACATGAAAGAAACGTCGATTTACACACATATATATATGCGAAAGTATATATTACCTCCTTCTCTACTATAGTCTCAAATATATCGCATTCCCATTATCGCGATATAATTGCTAGAAATTAGCCACATATATATATATATATATTTTAGGATACCGGATTTCAAAGGGATTAGGTATAATCATTGGACTTTATCCGTTATCCGCATGTCTCCTTTCATTGCAGAGAACGTATATTTCGTCCTTTTAATTCCAGGCTGATGAACTCGCCTAGGGAGGCTAAAGTTGTATATAAGGGATCACACCTTGTTACGCTATGTATAATATGAGTTCATCTAAAAACTCTATATTAGACCCATCTGGCGTCACTCGAACGGGACCGTTTCCACATCACTGATTAAACACAGAAAATAGAAAAAAAAAAAGGAAAAATCTTTTTCTTCTTCTTCTTCTTCTTCTTCTTCTTCTTCTTAACGCTTATAGTAGAGAACTAACGCGTTAAACACGGCCAATTGACCACGAATCTATAAACCGAGTAGGCGCGCTATTCGCGTGTTGGATATACAAGGTTTACGATTTATACACACCATTCCTCAAACAAGAAATAAAAAAGAATAAGAAAGAATGGGAAACACCCTAATAAATAACCCCATATAGTCAGTGGCGGATTACTGCACAGGCGCACGAGGCGCTCGCCTGGGGGCCTCGGGGGGACAGGGGCCTCAAGACTTGGAATTCAAAAAATAAAAAATTAGTTCATAAAATAAATTTTTACCCTAGAACGACAAACCGGGGTATATATCTACCCCAGGCGAACTCTGAAAAATAACGTTTTCGCCGTTTCCTTAGCACTTTCAGGTAATTAAATCGATTTTTCACCGACTAAACTTCATTGAAATTGAATTTACTTTTCACCATTCTCTTCTGCATTGAAAAACGAAGAGATTCATGTACTCACCAGTCTCATTACTGCTTGCAGAACAGTTTTACAAACAAGGAACGCGTGGCGTAAATATTTACCCCGGTTTGTAGTTTAAGGCCCATCCTTAGTCGCCCACCTGCTTTCCATACAATGTAACGAAAACGGGGCCGGGGAGACACATTTCGATGATTATCCGAGCCCAGGCGTCGAAAACGCAAAAAAGGCCAACGTAGCGCGAATTCTATTTCATTTCAACGTATGTGTTTGGAATTGAAAGGAAAAATTGGAAGTCCTAGAATCAGAAAATATTTCAGAGACCATAAAAAAATTGAACCACGCTCATTTTTCCGGGCGCTCGCGATCTTGCCGTGACGAATCCAGCACGAAAGTCCGGGCCTTGCTAATAACTATCTGCTTATAAATGTGAATAAAATATTTTATTCCCGGGTGTATATATGTATTGCAATTTATTCATTGTCCTTTAAAACGGGCTTAATTCATTATTTCAAATGTTCAGTAGCCCCGAACAGGTTGAACGTTTTACTGATTTCCCATCTGGGGCCTCGAAATCTGTTTGCGCCTGGGGCCTCCAAGTACCTTAATCCGCCACTGCATATAGTATAACTGACTCTCATCTATATCTAGCATGAATCTGAAAATATCCGTTGAATCAATTTTTTTTGTAGAAAAATCTTTGACCATTTTTGATAATTCTTTTTTAATCATACCTACCTACACATATCTAAAACCATATATTTATACGTCGATGATAATCGTCCTCAAACCGTACTAACTTAATGGTTTAATTTACCGAGTTGACCGTGTCCAAAGTATGTTTGCCCACAGTCGTATAGAAGCGTAAAGGGTAGGTCAAAAGGTACCACCTTATATATATATACCTATATGCATGTATCTATCTATATAGTAATAATAATAATAATAATAATAAATAAGTAGGTATTATACCTGAGGAAGGACACTTCGAAAAGCAAAATAGCCTGGTCCTTGTTCCCGTATAAATCGGATCGTTTTTATTACCCCAAGTCCTGCTGTTGAGGATATTTTTAGCCTCACGTTTTATCGTTTTTTATTAGCTATAGAGTACGGGAACTTTTACGAGGGGCAGTTCGCCAGTTGTTGTGGTCCACCTCGCACCAGCATCTTGTATATATATATATATATATACATGTGTGTGTATATGTATATCAAGATGAGATATTTTTGGTATAAAAAAAAAAAAAAAAAAATTATCTCAAAAGCGTTATTAAAATAGTTGTGATATTAGGTATAGAAAACTTTGTCCCCCCCCCCTCCTGTAATACGGACTTCCTTTAATTTTTAAGAGTCATAAAAAAATCAGCTTGACCATACACTGACGGACAATTCGCTTTTCAGTTGTGCAACTCGTGGTACACAGAATTCTTTCTTCAGTATGTGAGACGATGATTCACAGTATGCTCTTATTCTTATAATTTCAAGAAAATATTGAGTCGAGGTCAATCAATGCGTGAGAGAATCGCGTCGCGATCTATCTGGGTTTTTCTCATTCGTATAACGATTTCGAGGAATATATTTTACCGAATAACTATTCGACGATGATATGGGCGAGCTGCTCGTTATGAAAAAAAAACATCTAGGAACCTCTCTTCCACTAACACTTGTTAGTATATATATATATATATATATATATTTATATACGTTACGCAACGTGACAGCAGAGAAAGCTGTGAACCAGCGGGTGACCCGCGCGAAACCCTTTGAAAACTGACGAAAGATATCTCTAGAGTCCCGCGAGTGGACAAAGCGGAGTACACCCACGCTCGTTAACACAAGACATATAAGGTTCTCGGTTTGAGGTAAAAAAGAAAGAAAAAAGAAAATAAAAATAAAGATCGGGAAAGTAGTTCAGTAAGGAAGCCTAGTAGCGGTTTTTATCTCACCTTATATACGTGGTACAGATCGTAGATTAATTCGTAAACTAAAATAATGTTACGGTATTTCAGTACCTACATATAGTTATGATAAGAAAAAATAAAATAAAAAAAATAGAAAAAATCAGGGGTATACAGTGATGGTGATGCGAAGTGACCTTTGTCAGTGGTCCTGTTCAGGGCGTATTTTAGAATTGCAGAATATTATATATCTTGAGGAATCCACCACCCAGGAATATCCTGGGGCGTGGGCGAATCGGACGATCTCGGATGGGAGTCAACCCGGTGTCGACCCTGCGGGAACTGGAAGCGAACCTATCTCGAATCTGGTTTATGTCTCTCGGCTGCGAACCTCCGCAGGTACCGCGTACAAACCGTAGATTTGTTTCAATGATCAATGATATAGTGTACATGTACATATATATACATATATACACAAATATACACATACAAAGAGATACGGTTTATTTCATTTATACATGTGTGAATCTATGACTATGGTGTATATTTAAGTGTTGAGAGAAAATACAAGTTGGAAGCTTCTCTCGCGTGGCATCGACTTTGCATTTGGCCATCGGGATACGACTCGACTAAACCACGTGAACTGTGTTCTTACTTCTTAGCGTGGAATTTGAAGGTTTAACTTTATGCAGTAAGGTAGGAGGATCTCCAACCTGTATTTTACAGGCTTGCAAAAACCAGAAACGGATTAGGTGCAGATCTATACACTGGTATAGTTGAATTTATCGAATACCTACCCCCCAGCACCCCCCCTACCCCCCGAATGAGGGAAAAATAAATAAATAATATGATGACAATGGACAATTGATCCTGACTTAGAAACTTCAATAGATATAAACTCTAGATCGGTGACAAACTATTCACTTAACGATCTCTAACGAGAGTTCGACATCTGCAAATTTGTTACGGAACCTTTTTCTTTTTTCATTTTTTCCTTTTTCCTTCGTCCTACTCGATACTCTTACAGCTACGATATAGGTTTAGTGGCAGGGTTTAACCGTGCCAAAGTATCGCTTCAAAATCAACTCTGTGAATAATCGTTCAATGACGTTAATGAGACTGTAGTACGCGGCACGGAGAAAAACCGGTCGAGTGGATCGGTGTGGCGGATTGGTACTATATAAAATGTTTCGTTAAACGCGGGGAATCCCTGTCCCATATGTATACCTTACATACTATACATATATATATACGTGAATATGAAGAGTAGGTAACAGAGAAGGAAAAGCAGAAAAATGCATCATTGCACGAGGTCTTCGATGACGAACATCTTCCTTCACTTTGGAGTGTTTTTTTATTTTTTTATTTTTTATAGTATTTCTCTCTTATGCCCCAGATATAGATTATTTCTGTTAAATAGCCGTGAGAATAAGACCTTAACGAAGATTGTAAATCAAAGGTATATTATATATACCAGTATGTAACATACGGTAAGAATATAGGTTCTAGAAGAGCTTGCGACCTGGTACATCGCGTCACAAATCAAATATAATTACCTGCCTCAGACACGAGGCTGGTTTATTAGAAATGAACAAGGCTGACACAAAGCTAGAGGAGATATACGCTTGCGGTATAAACCAACTACTCGAGAGGGAAGGACTAGAAGGAATACCTACTATTACCCTGCTACAAAACCTTAGGTTTTATCCGGTTTAAGTGATCGCCGGACACCGACTAGCCGCCACTATCATACTTAATTCAGCAATCTACTTGAAACCAAATACGCCACCTGGTTTCCTCCATTACTTCTACAGCAAAGAGTTTGTACTATCTGAAATTTAATATCAAATCTTTAACTTTATCAATAAATTCTCTGCTCGCTTATATACCTTACAACCATCTACCACCTATAATACTACCCATATACACATATATATATATATATACATACCGCCTACCGTCTGGATATTTAATTACAAAAGGTCAAGAGATCTTAGGAACTCTGCAGCTTCTGTGTAACGCTGTAATACCCATTGCAGTCAATCACCGATCACGGATACCTTTTCACTCTTTACTTTACCATACTTTAAACCAAACATTATGCATTCTTATCCGATCAATTTCCACGATCCTCTTATGATTCTTTTATTTTTTATTTTTATTTTTTTCTTTTCTTTTGGTTCTTAGTCATTTTTCATACTCTTTCTTATACCTCGTCGACCTCTCATCCCCTTTGCAGCACGTCTATGATGGTGTAAAGGTCGAAGGGTGGTAATAGTTTGCACCACGTATCCCCTAGTTTGTATATGGAAAAACCGCAATTAATGGATGACGTCGATAAACTAGCGGAAAGTTATACACACGTATAACATTTGGTGCTAGTATACCCCCAGGTTCTCTAGTGGTGAATATCGTTCCAGGCTATTGACCGCACCGCGTGAAATTCACGACTTATATATCTATGAACCATAAGGGCAACCCTCCTGTTTCATATTAAAATTACCATAGGTAAATTTTTTTTGTTTCTGTATAAAGAGAAGGAGAAAAGATCGTAACGTAAAAAACCCCTTTCGAACTTTTGACCAGGGGTCAAAATATTGTTTGGTTTAATTCGTTACGGAATGAAATATCTTTAAAAAAAAAAATGTGATCAGAGTCGCACGATTATATATCGTACACATTTTTACAACATATGTCTTAAGTTTATACCTACAACAGTATGAACATTAATTATCGACGATTGTTGAAATAACAATAAAGCATATAGAATAGAAAACCGATGAGCGAAAAAGCCACAAATCTAACCGCATTGACATAGTCAATCGACTCGTAGACACATATATATATATATGCCTCGATAAATCTTTGCGGGGAATTGAACGTACGCGGGAATGAATAGCGTCACGGGCCAGCGATCATATTCAATGAATAAACGGTAGGTTGTTGGCAACCTAGTCAAAATATTGAAGGAGTGGCCTTATACCGTACGTATAGGTATATAGAAAAATTTCAACGTATATCTTTTGCTCTTCTCTTTTCTTTCACTCGAGTTTAATGCAGTGAAGAAAATATATGGTATATATGAGAAAAAAAAGAAAAAAAGAAAAAAAAAAATCAGTATCAGTAAAGATTTCTTTTTTTTTTTTCTCTCTTTTAGTCGATTTGACCATTTCATGGCATAGCTCCGAAATTATTTCCGAGCAAATTTCGTCACCCGGCCCAGTTTTGTATAGGTGATAGTCTCGTAAATTACCGCATACCTATATATATATACATTTTTAACGACGTTTTTAAAACGGAGCTCTCTCGAATCTCGACTCTCAACTCTCGGACGAGTTTTCACCTCTCTCTCACACCTCGCCTCGCCTCGCGTTTTAATAGCGTGTAACGTTCCGAATGTCCCAAAAGAATTTTTACAGTTGTCCGCCCCGTTGCCTCGTTAAAAAAAAAAAACCTCAATTTTTATCGTTATCTTTATTTCGTTTATAATATATTATATCAAACTATGGTATATATATTGAAATCGAAACGATTAACGATTCATATATTTTAGGGTGGATCCTTGATTCGGTTTGATGCTCCAATTTAGTCATTTTAGTCACAACCCCCAGGTTCTTAACGCAATTTTGAATAATTGTGATAAATAAAATTTTCCACGGATATCCACCACCATGGGAAAAACGAAAAAAAAAATAATTGGGGAATCATCGAAATCACAGGTACAACGAAATCGTACCTACCTACATTTTCAACTGACGGTTCGTTATTAATTAATTCATTTTTTATTTAATTTTTTGTTGTTACCGCGACGTGTAGAACAGAACTAAGAAGAAGAAGAAGAAGAAGAAGTAGAAGAAAAAGAAAAAAGAAGAAATCCCTGGTAATTTATAACAGATTAGTTGTATTGCGTTACCATTTGACGATCTTTAATATTTAATCATAGACCATTAAGGCCGATTATGTAACTACGATAGTAGCAACTCGTACATCGGAATAGAGACGCGTTAATATATGTATCAATGAGTTTGAGTGAGATGAATAAAAGAGATCAGACACTGCGGCTATAGTCGTGCGGTCTTAAAGCCTCGAGGTCTAAGATTTATTTCTAACAAATATCTCTGCCTCTTTGATTCAAGCTGTCGTTATATTTTTAAAGTAAGAAAAACAAGTATGATATTGAATAAACTAATCCTACCATTGATAGATTCTATAGCTAAAATATTAGATAAATCTAGGTGATAAGTACCTAGTAGATAGTGAAAATCACTATTGAGAAATGAAACGCGTTGATTAAAACCTTAGAATGGCATATTGTATGTATATATATATATATATGAGTAGATCCATCCTCACCTCTCGACTACGAGTTAGGTATATAGGTACATCTCATAGACCAAAGGAAGTGCAACACCGGTATGTGCGTAATTAGTAATTACACATACCGCGCACTTGTATATACAATAACTCAGCCACGATGCAGGGACTTTGTTGGCTGTCAGTCAGCCAAGTAAACGGATTCTCGCGCAAGTTGTGGCGGTAAATCGTACTTGCTATATATATATATATATATATATATGCATATAGTATGTACATAGTAAGTATGTACGTAGATCAGGTAAAGTTGTAAGTATAAAATCGCTGAATATAATAATTAATGAAAACATAAATGAACGTTAGAAGATCGATTGTTTAATATTATTTCATATAGCATTAACTCCGAACCTTTATACATACAACATATATTGAAAATATATTTCCAGCTAGTAAGTATTACCGGGTAATGTGGTAAGCCGCAGACCATAGTAGTAGAAATTAGTTGTCGTTAGACAAAATGGCAGCTGATAAAGCTCATAAATAACTCTATACTAGGTGAAAAATGGAGAGACTGATGTTCGCCATAAGGTCTCAAGGGGTTTAAATCGTTGAAGGGTTAAAGTGGGCGGAGAAGGCCCAGTTATAATTGCAATAACCGACTGCAATGGTGTGGCAGATGGTTTAACATCGGCTACTGTAGCCAGTTCTACCATCTAATAGTTCAATTGTACAGATCCGAAGATATTTTCAACCCTTAACTCTTTCTCTCTCTCTCTTTTGGTAGGAAAAGATCTGCAATGTTAGTAGAAGATTTTTATCTTAGTATTAAGGACCCAGGCCTGTGAAAATTTTCTTCAAGAAGGTAAAAGCCAGCTGTAATTGTATCCGACGTGCCAATACTAATCCGACGATTAAAGTTAATCTACGGTTTTTCGGCTGGTGTACCCTTATACCATCCTGCCCTAATCCGCTTTTAGTGATCTAGTTAAAGCAGGATTAAGGCAAGATGGTCTCTTTGATTTCTACTATAGTTCAATGGACGACCCTTAAAAGACAGTGAATTTTCAATATTGGTTTAAGTTTTAAGTCTTTAGATTAAAATTTAACCAAAAGATTATCACCGATCGCGCGTGCTTGCTAACTGGATTGCAGGTTATTCTTCTCTCACCATAATCCTATGAATAAAAATCACCCTTACTAATACAATTTTGTTCTAACGGTGCCCTAGAATACACCCTAGAAGTTCAAGAAAGCACTTTACTATTTGCTTTCTGTTCATAGCTTGACGACGCGATTAACCCTGACAATTTATTTGTTCACGTTTCAATTTCTCATTGTGTTCAACCCTTATACCGCCATTCGGCGGTTATTTCCCTCGAAGATGCTAGACCTTGGGAATTGGATGTGTGACCGCGAGTTAGATATTAGAATGTAATAATGTGCAGTAGGATAGTTGATCCATCTCTATATGAAGAGACAAAGTTCTTAATATTTTCGAATTGGTCAAACGCGGAGGGATTATCCTCCTCCTCCCTCCCCCTCAAAATACTGGGACAAATATGCCGAAAAATTATCGTCGTTTGAAACGACGATTCTTAAAAGTACAACGTGCCGCACCGCCCACCTCAACCGTTGGTTTGACTGTGACCTAGCCCCAGGTCTTTCATTTCATCCAGAATTCGCCCTTGTCAAAATGCCAGTGTAATTGTCTCCCTGTCTGTCTCTGTGAATACTTTGGTATTAAATAAGCGCCGGTATAACCGTAAGTAAGTACAACGATTTCAAATATGCAACAACCAACCCTTAAGTGTTGTAAATTAAGAAACGACACTAATTCTATTATCTAGGCAGATTCGCGGCGAGTTATTTAGGGCCTTTTCTGTATTTGCCTTCGTTCAGAATTTTAACCCTTTAACTATCCGACGAACCACACCTTAGCTTCTGAGTTAGTTAACGGTAACCAGTGGTCGTGTCGTGCTAATCTGTTTGAAAATTTATTTACAACCCTTATTCCTGAAGGTATAACAGAAATTTCAAACCAAAGACGTAGGAATTCCCTATTGATTTAAGGCCTTAGATTTATTGATTTACTAATATCACATCGACACCTAGTAAGTAGTAGGAATTCACATAATGCTCATACGCTGAATTAAACTTTATGTATACTTACTCCTATTTCCTAAAACAATACTTATAGAAATAGTTTCTTATTCTCTTATAGTGACAAAGTACATTTTTTCTCGTCAGAGTCTGACGATTACGTAAACGTGTGAATATTCGCATGTCTATTTCGTTGAAAATCGCATATAGAATAAGATAGCGTCTTCTCGTTGTTCTAATTCGAATTACATGACTTAATATTATCAAGATGAACGGCTATTTGAACATTGTTTGTTTACCTTGTTGACTTTACTCTTAAACAGGATTTGTCTAACGTCCCACCCATCGTTCCATCATGGGGGATTTTTCAAATTACCATAAACCAGGGTATTGGCAGCTACCGTTTAAACACGACACAATGCCTCGTACTAGTGAAAGCCCGGAAAATTTTTTACCTCGAACTATAACGATCCTGAATACAACTAACAAATTCATCCTGCCAATAGCCCGGTGAGAGTATCGATCTTAATCGATTTACGTTCAGCACCTAATCTATCTTACTCCGTAACGTAAGCTCCTTTTTTTTCTTTTCTTTTCTTTTCTTTTCTTTTTTTACATTCAGTCAACAAACAGCCCTGCTAATTCACAGTTAAAAACCTCATAAAAAGGTATCCAGTTATCCAGGTATGCATGCATTCAGAATGACACTGCAGCACTGCATCGCACCGGACTTGACTGGACCATCATACACAGCATCCAACAAGATCAGCTTGGAATAACGCCTGGTGCAGACAACGTCGTATTAAAGTCTACTTAAGTTAGTTCAAAGAAGAGGAAAGACTGAATGCCTATTTCAGTCAAGCTGAAATTTTATTTTAGTTATGAGTTAAGTTCTCCCGCTATATATATTCAGTCGATCAGATATCATTTGAAGTATAATGTGAATAAAATGTTAGACCGTATGTGTGGGTCTAGTATAAATGAGGTGAAATTGAAATGGTAGCAAATCAGGTATGAAACGATATGTTTATAAGTGAACATCGATTGTTGCAGGAGTAAGTCTCTTTCAGAAAGCCATCAGTTCACACCTTGGTAATAGTTATCGTATTTAGATCTAACATTTTCTTAACTCTTCTAGGTAACGTTTAGTTTACAGCTCACCATCGAACGAATGAACGAGCGAGCTAGTATAAGCTAGTATAATACTGGTGAAACAACGGAACATCTTCTAGCTACCAGACACGAGGCTAGTTAAGATAGCGATCCCTGGGTTTCTCGGGACGGGAACAATGCCGTAAAGAAACTCCCGTTGGCAGTGAATCAGACCTTATGGCGAAAACGTGAACGATTAGCACCCAACTATGTTTACATGGATCTTGGCCACATCCGCCCTTAAGCTACTCTAATATCGTGGGAAGATGCGGTTACCATAAGCCAAAATCAAACAAGATACTAGAATAAGAAAGCCGTTTCTCCAGCCTATGTAATTGCTAAATATCGGCAGATTGAGACGGCAATTCAATAAATCGGTGCTCCCGTGTGGTCCGCGTTTTTAACCAAGTATCAAGTGGCCTTTCATCCATATAGGCAGGCCTTTATCCTTTACCCAGAGAGATACACTGTACACACACACACATACACACACATGGACCCACACCGTGTTACACATTATATTCAAAAGCTATAAGAGTAAGTTTAATCGTTGTTTAGTAATCAGGCCTTCTGCTCAGATTCGATTTAAATTGGAGGCTTTTATTTATCACTTAAGGTGAGAGACGCTGTGTGACTGGCTTAATATGTAGTAACTTGGATAACAAGTACCCGGTTAGGGTATGTATACATATAGTATACTCATGGCTGAGTGCAATGTGCATGGAAACTTGTTTCCACTTTAATTTCCGCGAATCTTGACTCGATGAGGATATAATAGTATGGAAGTAATGTGATATAGATAGAACTTTCGTAGGTTTATTTTTATTATTTTTATCACTCGTGATTAATTAAGGACGATTTGCAACGTTTGCTTTGTCGTTAAGCATCGAGGTTCGTTTTGTGGGTATTAAATCGATTTGAAGTTGAAAGGGGAGTCTGAGAGTTTCAGGACCCTTAAAACGAACTTGAACGGCTAGAAATAATAATAAAATATACTTGAAAAAGGGACAATCGCTCGTCAACCGGGCGTCAGAAGTCAAAACAACCCGGTGAGACGCCCCGAGGATCCATAGCGAATGATTTTGAATCTTGAGTCACTATTCTCACAGTCTGTTGCAGTTGAGTAGAGAGAGGAATATCCAACGACGTCACTAGTCACAACAATGTGACCACAAACAAACGGGCGGCGGCGTTATGGGGCGCCTTTGCGCATTCAAGATCCGACATTCGTCATTTGTCACGTCTTTCATTCACTAATGACGTCTACTACGGGATCGGAACGTACGTTCTCGTCCTCGTCCTAGTCGTCCTCCTCATCCTCATCCTCGTACTGGGCACCTGGCTAAAACTTTTTTATTCTTATAATACCATTTCGTATAACAGACCGAGATCTTGACGGTTACGGATTCGATTTGTTAGGATTAAGGAAAGGAAAGGAAAAGAAAGAAAAGGAAAGGACTCTCTCTGATTAGAACCGGTGAGAACCGGAAGAACTCCACTCCAGATATCCAAGAATCGAAGAAGAAGAAGAAGAAGAAGCTTCTTTAAATTCGGAGTAAAAGTTGATGACGAAAAGTCAAAAGCGACATCACTATCCTAAAAAATTACTGGTCCTAGTTTCTTTTCGTCTGTTTATTATACAAAATTTTTTATTTCAAACTTGGGTCGTTTATGTATGTATGTACGCGCCTCTGGGGGCCTTCTTTGAAATAAGTAGATTGTTGCCCGCTGTCTGACTGGACTGGACTGAACCTTAGTAAACGTGAAGCTCGTACAAGAGTGTAGCTGGGTACCTTACAGAATGAAGCTATTGAGTTTGCCATACTCACTTAACTTACTCGCTTAATACTATTTTAACAGCTTAACCTGCCCCTCGTGGTTCACCACGTCTCAAGAATGAATATTATCGTCTTACTCGCGGTGAAAACTCATCGTTCGCAAACTCAATCTCGGTTCATGTAACATATACACATATATATATATATATACACGAGTGTAAGAAAGTCCATTCAGTATCGTGTGAAGAATAAATGTGGTGAGAAATTTGAATTCAAAATAGTTGGTATAAGAAAAAGTAATAGAAAAAAGATAATAAGAAACATTTAATTGAGGAGCAAATCTGTACAGCTATATATAAAGAGATGGAAGGGCCGGTGTATGTACGCCAACTTATACAAAGCATAATCCGAGCAACGAGCCTGCACAATGGGTAACTAAGAGAACATTTTGTGTGGAGTAGGCCTTCTCTTGCGTGATATATGTCCGCTAGTGGCCATATAACAAATGACTGTCGTCCATCACTGGGCGCCTAGAACAATGCCATAGCTTGGCAGGAGAGCTCCTTGCTACACGCCGGGCAACACGAGGCCGAATGTCTTAAAAATAAAATAAACGACACTTGAATGTTCTAGCTTCCATTCCGTAATGGGTTACACGACTTCTGCATTTGGATGTTTTTCTTTTCATTAGAATAGGTAATTTCTAAAAATTATTGTTTAAAATTATAGATTTTTCAAACTGAAAATGATTGAGAATATCGACAGTCGAGTTAGAAACTATACGACAAATTGATGATGAAGGGGGGGTGGGTGGTGGAATGATATAACGTAATATCGTTAATTGATCTATCGTGATGCAACTTATAAACTATAGAAGAAAGTATGTGGAGGTATAGAGGATATATATTATATACCTTTATAAGTAAGGAATAGATTTCCTCGCATGACAGACGATCAGCTACTGAAATATTACCGCATGTTTCTCTATTGACTGGTGATGGTGATGGTGATGGTGATGGTGATGGTGATGGTGATGGTGATGGTGATGGTGATGGTGATGGTGATGGTGGTGCAGGGAGTTGCGGGCGCAAAACAACCTTATCAATCAATATGACGGAGTGATGTTCAATAATAAATTGAATATAATGTCAATTTATTCGCTTATCGACTCCTGCACTATTGCTCGCTCGTTCGCTCGTTCGCTCGCTTCCTCGCTCGCTCGTTCGTTCGCTTGCTCATGCGATGTGCCGTTAAACCTGAAATAACTTGAACTGTCTGTTACAAGAACCTTAGGCAACGTCTGCTATGCACTGTGCCGCTTATTACTCTAAGGTATGATCTTTCGCGAGACCATCTCGCTCTTACTGTTTAGGACTATCTCATTCGAGCTGCTGCTGATGCTGCTGCTGCTGCTGCTGATCTTCTCGACGTATACCTATTCCAATCGCTGTACATACGATCCTTAAACACTGCGGGTAAAGTTCAAAGCTCATGGGTTGTATGAAAGAATAAGGATAAGGAGGAGGAGGAGGAGGAAGGAATATGTATAATTGTATACCCATATTGCACGATGCACACATTTGCAAAGACCTGCCTTCTTAATAGCTCGGTATACTTTGCAAAGGCAGATGTTAGGTATGGGTGTATTATGGAGTTTTATTAGTGTGAAACGCTTTATGCTATATATACGTATATGTATATGTAAATATAAATATTAAGATACATATAAATATAAGTATAAATATCCCGAGTTGCACTTTGCGGTAACAACTTGAGACTGCATATATAAATGCATGAGTGTGGCACCCAATAAGTTTAAATCATATTCTTCGTTGCTTGCATCGAGCTTCCAGAACCGATATTACATGTACGGTTAAATAATAGTAGGAATAGAAATAAATATAGAGAAAAATATGAAAAAAAAAAAACCGTGGTGCATGTCCTTTAAATTACTTGAGTCTCTGATAATTTTGAACGCTGACAATATAAACAGATTTACAAATAATTGCAATATTAATTATATACTTGATATTTTTTTTGTTTTTTTTTTGCTGTACGGAATAAGTATAGACTCTCTCTTTCTATACTTGCCTAACTACACTCTTTCGGACATAAAAAAAAACACGAGTTATGGTTATTTAAAAACTGATTGGCCCGCCCATACGCCGGCTTCGTATGGGGGCGAAACGCCATGACCCAGCTGAGATAAATCAAAAGGTATTAAGACCGTTCAAGAACTCTTAGCCTGAAGCTTAGATGCGTAATTCTTTCGACAAATATCGTGTAAGATATTCGTGGCGAAATGAAATGGAACCGAAAAATGCAGAAACAAAATCTTTATCCTTGATATATACATATTTAATATCTTTAAATGACAATTATTATCAGAAATGAAAAGCTCGAAATTTGATAACGAGTTTCTTATTCTTCTAATACCTCAGATTGTATATATATATGTAGCGCCTAGAACTTTGACGTTATAATATAGACCTCAGAAGTAATTTGTACCTAAGTTGCGGGGTGAGTTAAGGTATAGACTCTTAGCTGGCTGGGTTGATGTCTGGTCTCGCGGACGTGAGGTTCGTTCGAGCTTGCTAGGTAGCCAAGGCGTGCGATTGATGAGTGCGTCTCAATCCGATCATTTTTCCACGTCGTAACAGTAATGCACGAACGACGGGGGGTTACCGCGCCATATTGCCCGATCAATCAAAATGATCCTGCGTACCGAACTGAAACTGAACTTAAACTGAATTCTGTTCATGGGATCGCGCAACTATAATTCAAATCTGAATTATAATTCTTAAAATTATTGTTGTCCACTAATAAAAACCGAGGTACTATACAGTGCTAAAAATATAATCCATCCAAAAACTCAAAATGTTTAAGTTTTGAATAATTATCAACTTCCATAAGACCCGCAATACTCACCAAGACGTTTGACGGTTGGACAGTAGTTTTCCAAGCCTCAACTCTACGTATAAGGTTGAATCGTGACGGGTGAGGGTTCACCTCGGTATAAGCAAGTTTGTATACCGCAAAGTGTGCGATGTGTATATATATATATGTGTACACTACACACGTCGTACGTGTCCATTGCGGGATGAAATTGGCTATCTCATCAGTTACCAGAGATACCTGTACCTCAAACCCTCTTGTGATCGGTAGTAGAAAAAAAAAATAAAATAAACAACTGAGAAAAGATTGCTAAAAAATCTGTAAAATATACGAAATTATTGGTAAAACGCTCTGACTTACTATGGGACAAAGGAAACATTTCACCAGGACTTTCACACGAGGAGTCCCTTTTTTTTTTTCTCTCTCTCTCTCTTTTTGGACGGGGGGGTGTGGCTGTGATCATTCCCTCAGGTAAGCCTCCCTTCTTTTGATCGGTACGCGTTTTTGGTATAGGACGTTTAGTTCCTCTGCGTTGCGCTGTTGATCCTTTTATCGAAACAGATGTGAGATGGCAAAACCATCGAGATGATTACTGGGTCTGGAATCGCGCTGAATTCCGAATCGACTCTCTCTCTCTCTAAATCTAAACATCCGTTCTAAGTATCGGACCACCAAAGTCGAAGGTATTCCTCATTTTTGGATACCGGAAGAAGCGTAAAAAAACTATCGAAGATCGGAAACCCTCCGTGGAAGTAAAAAGACCTTTTTTTTTTTTTTTCCACGTTCTATATATAAGATATCTAATTAACGATCAATGCGATTCTCATTATTTTTCCACACACTTTTTATGCAATGCAAAGTAATATTGAACTTTGACTGAACGTTGAGTATACCTCGGCGAGAGATAGAGTGATGCTCGCCCGCCTCTGGTGTACCTAATGAGCGTCCTAATTGTTTCGGACCAGTAAATGATTAATTGTGGGAAACGTGAAACAAAACGCCTCAGCTCCTCCCCCTGTACGTAAATAGTTCACATTTACAGTACGGCTAAACCGTTTAACATGTGTATATGGTATATATAACTATATGTGTGTAGAAAATCATACCGTAGGCGAAATATAGAAGATTTTTATATACGTAAAGGATTTCTGACTATTGCCTTAGGCGATGAATATAGAGGCTAGAGTTAGAGTTAGAGTTACATATAAAAACGGTTCTAAAATCCCCTCCCCCCCCCCCCTCCCCCCGTACAATTACCCACTCGGCATTAGTAACTGCGACTTCTCAATTTAATCTCACGCTTTCTAACGAACGCGATTTGCCAATTTCATGATCTAATGCTCATGCACTTTCGGCTGAGTGTTATAATTAAATAATAATCAATTATCATTTCGTACATTTGGTCACCGCAGGTCAGTATAATTCCAGTTTCTCAATCTACGGGTCACTCATTAATTAAACAATCATCTAGTCGAGGGAAGAAATGTAATTTTACAAGTACAGCTAGGAACAGAGACAATTTTGCGATAGCTTCGTGATTCAGAATTCAGAATTTTTATTTACTACTCATCTGGGCGTAAAAGGATTAAGGGAAACCGCGACTACGGTTTATAAATTCTTCGATAAATGATTAACTGATCTCTATGTCTTTATCAAAGCAGTTGATAAAAACAAAAAAAAAAAAATTAATAATAATTTCGTTACTTCGTGGGAGGTTGAATGGCTGGCTGAGTCAGCTTTACCAACGTAACGATTACAGATTCAATATTGTTTTAGTTTTTTTCAGAAGCTGATTGAGATCGTCTGGATCATTTACCGCTCGACCGCGGACCTCCGCTCGAACGGATCTGACTAATCAGATCAATCAGAGAAAATTATTGTTAGATTAGTTCGGATCATTATCTGACCCCGGTAATCGTATATACAGATGAAGGATTCACCGGGTCCAGATCCGTCCCACGTTTGAACCCCCCCCACCCCACCCCACCCCCCCTTTATTCATTGCTCGAGCAAGGCTTTGAATATCTTACAACGAAAGTATTATCGGGGATTCAATTCGCTGTGCGAAACTCAGAGGATGAAGAAAAAAAAATTCATTCATTTTTTTTTCTTTCTTCTTTATTTCATCAATAATTGATACAGTTGATTAATTCTTCATATATCAATAGCGGCATTTTAATTATTCCAGAAACATTCTGCTTTTCTTTATTTTACTTTTTATTTTTTTCTCTCTCTCTCTCTGCTTGTTCGTTTCTTCATAGATTTTATCGCGTCGATTTGAACGACGCCTCTTAATCAAGCTTGTAGCGACTTTCTCCAAGTTGACACAAAATCCCGATCCAACATCGTGGCTGATGTACATTTTATATATATGTATATATATACTATAACCCGCGCATTGACACAACGTAACATCGTTAAATATACACCGTAGTGTATAATTTTATAACGTTTATCAATTTAAAGCTAAAAATTCTGCAGAATGTTGATGAAGAAAAGAAAATTTCAAAATAATTTCCAAAAAGGCTGAGTTTATAACTAAGGGTTGGAAAAGCCACTATTCCAGGGTGCAGGTTTTCGAGGGTAAAACAAAGCATTAAATTATCCTAAGACCATCGCCGAAGATGGAAATAATTTGAAAAAAAAATTGTAGATAAGATGAAGCATCTACGATGCTTGTATGAATTGATTGTTCTTATCTCTATAGTGAAGCTATTTTGCTTCTAAATTGCGCACCACCTTTGATTTAAACTCCTTAATACGCGTTGTTACAGTCAAAGAGAGAATGAAGTATAGAAACATAAAGCAACCACCGGACGGAAGATAAATCCTGGGTGTCTGCGGCTAACGGAAGACAATTATACTGCAGGGTGGTCCTCGCGCTCGTCTGCGGTCGAGCAACCAGCTCCTGAATTGAGAGTAACCTTATCATTACGGGTAGATACATATTTTTCTGTTTTTTTTTTAATTTTTTTATTTTTTTATTTTTTTAGGGCTCTGAGTCTTATTCTTCTCCACCCCCAACCATCCCTCTTTTGTAAAATGAAACAACAACAAGAAAAAGAAAGAAAGAAAGAAAGAAGATGTCAAGATGACGAGAGGCAAAGAAATCGTGTATATTTTTTATTTTCTTTATTTATAAACCGTATTTATCACGCATGGTGTAAATTCGCCATACACTTTGTAACTGAGTTGTTTAACGCGGTTATTTATCCTCGTACAATTACCAATGATGCCAAGACCGTATACCGGTATAATATACTTCGAGGCTTATTACATCCGTATATATACAGTATTAAAAGTATGAGAGAGAGAGAAAGAGAGAGAAAGGAAGAGGTGAAAAAGAAAAGAAAAAGAAAAAAGGATTATTTTCGCGTGTAAGATTCGTCACGTTCATAATACACATATATATATACATGTATAGTATATATATGGTCAGTTATAACCAGAGTCAAAGATAAGGTTGCAGAGGCTTCTGTCTTGTTGTACAGTTACCAATCACTCATTGAGTAGGTATATATCAAAGTTTGTATCACGCTTCATATAAAATGATCATCAGCTGAGAATCTATTGTCCATAAATAACCGGGGTTTTGCTTCTCAGTTTTATCTGTAAGGATTGTCAATTTCTTAACAGTCGTATCTTATAACCAAGCAATGATGAATCCAATCATAATTTAGTTACATCTTATTAGGCTCATACTGAGAATGAATATACCGTGAGAGCCGCCAGTATTGCTGCAGTAGGTATATACAGGGTGATCCAGAATGCGGTACTTTCCTTACACTGGTGGATTCCTTGTGAAAATCTAAGACTAAAATTATTCATCCTAAAATGTCGAATGCCAAGCCGTTTTCAGGTAGGAGCCATTCAAAGTAAGCCACTACGAGAATGCAGATACGAGAATGGCTCGCCGCTGCTATTGTTGGCCTACTGGATCTCGCGACGCCTCACCCGCCGCCGCGATCTCGCTAACTGACAAAACGAATGTAATATTACAGTTTTATGCATGAATATGGAATCAGCATTCTTCTGTTTCCATTGCCTGATCGTCGTTTTGTCAGTTGGCGAGATCGCGGCGGCGGGTGAGGCGTCGCGAAATCTAGTAGACCAACAATACCAGCGACGAGCCATTCTCGTATCTGCATTCTCGTAGTGGCTTACTTTGAATGGCTCTTACCTGAAAACGGCTTGGCATTCGACATTTTAGGATGAATAATTTGAGTCTTAGATTTTCACAAGGAATCCACCAGTGTAAGGAAAGTACCGCATTCTGGATCACCCTGTATACCTATATATATATATTATATAGGATAGGATTAGGGATGGATAGTTTTACTCAACCCCCTTTTCGAAGAAAAATAATCATCTATATATGATAATATCTGCAATAACTTAATTGCGGATATTTAATAATAATAATAATAATAATGATAATAATAATTTAACAAATAATATATTCGATATGATATTTCGAAATTAAACGTTTCAACGTATATTTAAAACACCTTGCTATTATACTTAACCACGACTCACACGAGATTGACAGACGTGGGTATAATGAGTCAAAGGACTTTGAAGATCGTGAAAAAATCGATTGGCTTATTTTGATCGGCGTGAAACGTTTCTCATCATCTTTTCAACATCTTCAAGGTATCACACAGCCACCGCACTATAGCAGCAGTACCATCACTGCGAAATATCGATGGTATACCCATGCGTCGACTCTGTCTCTGAAAGATATCATAAAAAAATAAAAAAATACAAAAAAAAAAGTGTTTTTTTTTTCTTTTTCTTTCTTTCTTTCTTATTCTTCTTCTTTTAAGAAGTTGTAAAAGGATCTCCACTCGAGTGGGCCTGACGAATTAAATATCCACTGTAGTATGGCCGGGCTCGCGCCTTCTTGAAAAAAAATAGAAAAAAAAAAAATCCCCCGCTCATCCCCCGAGCACAATAGGGGTTCTGCTCTGAAAAACTGAATGACTCAACAAATATGCAAAAAGCACGTAAACGGTCCTCACTCTCTCTCTCTCTCTCTCTCTCTCTCTTATGGCCGGGTGCTCGAATTAGCCCGTTGAGGTTTTCTCGAGTAGTCAAGTCATCGAAAAATCCCTGCCATGTTATATATCAAGAGGGAAGAGATTTTGCGTGTCACGTGAACAAACCGTGGTACAGAATGAAACGAAACTAAATTCTTGAATAAGATCGTTAGACATTTACTTTTTTTCTTTTTTTTTTTCTATACCTTTGCCATCTTTTATCGAGTCAGAGTCAAATTTCGGTTATTGTTACAGAGAATTTATTTTACTTTTAGCTATTTAACAAACGGGTTACTACACATAGGGTAAAACCTGTGTTTACCTAGTTCTCAGTAATTCGGACGTTTTATACAGGTCAAAAAACTAATTACGGTAGTCCCCCATAAGGCACGGGGATTATTATTATTGAAAATTGAAATTTTTGGCCAAAAATAATCCTCGACGTTGGGCATAAAATTCGATTTATTTTATGACTCTGGGTGTAGAATAGGATTAGGACGTCTACTCCAAAATTCTAATTTTTCCTCAACTAACCCTAATAAGGTTGTGTGTATATATAAGTGTAAGTAAGTAATGAGAAAAATTACAAGCAAAAATTTTTGCCTAAAACACAATTCCAGGTAAGTTTAGCACTGCACTGCCGGTTTATAATACCAATAATAGCTAAATCGATAACGACCCAATCATACGTACCATTATTATCTTCAATTGTTCGAAGGATTAATAACAGTTTTACAAGGACTACTATAATAACAACGACCTGCAGTTGTAAAATCCTAAACAGTCAGGTAATAAGGTAAAATTTTTCTCCCCTTTTATCTATAAGACTAATACATACATCGTGCCGCGTGTACTTCCATTTCGTAGTTTCCTTTTTACAGGCCTAATTTTTTTTTTTTTCGCTTTTTCTCCTTCCTTTTTGTATACTTATATTTACCTAAATAGAAAGTAAAACATTTTCTTCCTCCCCAATAGTTGTAAAGTATTGTGAATTTTTAGACCCAATATCGTCACAGTAGGTGATCTATACACATAGATCCCTAAAACTAACGCGATATAGATGGTATTGTAAAAAAATAAAACTATTCTATTTTCATTTTTAGGGGCTAACGGTGCTACGTATTTTTAAACGGTAATATATTTTCAAAGAAAAAGGAAAAATTCGTCCTTTTTCATTATACTAATATACCTCTAGCGCGTAGTGTTCGAACGGTTTTCACATTTTTATGGTACCGTTTTCTAAATCTACTTACCTAGTTGTAGAAAGTTTACCGTTATTTGAAAAATAAATTTAGGCCACGGGGATGGTGGTGGTGAAAAAGCGTAAAAATCGGAAGGGGTTTAGAGAAGTTCGTTTCAAACAAACCGTTTTTAAATTATTACTTTTCGCCTTTTTATACAAGAATAAAAAAAGAATAAGTAAAAAAATAAGAAAAAAAAAAAACCGTTAGTTTAAAATTTAAGATCGTTTCAGGATCTTATTAATAATGATGATCGGCCTTATAACCTCTGCGATATTCTCACAGGCATGAATTTGAGCCAATTAAACGATTGATAAACGTGTTTCATAATCCACCATTCTACAATGGGCACAATAATTAAGTGATTAACCGTCTTATGGCCTTCGAGTTTGTTGTAACGAAAATATTCAACCTGTATAACTAGGTATACAAGTGTAATAATTCTCAACATCCAAAAGAGAGCTAGATTCAATTTTAAACATCGGTTATAGGTATCAAAGATATACGCATATAGAAATCTTGAAATCACAGTGATGAGACAGAAACGTTATTATCCATCTACCCAAAGTCTACTTCTTCTTCTTCTTCTTCATCTTCTTCTTCTTCTTCTTCTTCAGCTACCGATCAATTAATCCGTTTATTCGTTACATCCGTGGCACGCGAGGTCCCTGCAGCATAATTCTAGTGAAAGGCACAGAATAACTTTATTTATCATTATTAATAGTCGACTGAGGTCTTGCCTTGGTGCCCTGACACAATTGCGATAAATCTTAGTCAAGGATGAGAGGAAGAAAATGTTCTTAAAAAAAAAAAAAAATAAAAAAAAACAGAAAAGAACCAACAACCATGTGTGTCTATGTGTGTGCATAATTAGATCTGTCCGAGTCTCCGGCACATCATTGCGTACGGTGATACATAGACGTGTGTGGTGTACACCTCTCTAGTATATATATATGTATATCTCGTAGCCATTATTTAGACCTGACAAATTTTGGTATCCAATCGAATATCTGTCACCCTTCAACTGACGCAATCAGGCCTGGAGGGTATCGTGTCCGGTGAATAGGTCGTAAGGTCAGATATTGATATCTATAATCGACAAACAACCTCGTCTTGCCGCGTCTTGCTCATCAAGAATTATTATAACCCGAGACAGGACAACGGCTGCTGTGTCATTCCTAAGACGAGACCAACCTGGCTATAGTACCATATATATATATATATATATATTATACCAATATATTGTACACCTCTTTGTTTTTGATTATTCAAGCCAGCACGCGGTTGTCACGGGGTCCCTTCTATGGACCATTTCACATCGTATTCTTTATTCTCCAGCTTCCTGTATACCCGTTGATAAAATTTCATTACAAGAAATATCTAAAATACTGTTTCTTATAACCCGAGACGTTTTTACGGTTTGAAAAAGTAAGAAGAAAAAGATAAAACCCTTTCTTTTTTTCTTTTGCTTCTGTTTCTTTTTTATTCATTTTCATTTTATTTTTTTTTTTTTTCTCTATCACAAGGTAAAGATCTGCCGGATGGGATATGCGACACAGTACTAGGTCTGTGTGTTAAATTTATCTTTAAAATCTTGCGGTTCTTATATACACCTTTTGCCCATATAGAGAGAGAGAGCTATACCGGTACAATCAACTTCCTGGACGCAAAAACCTTTTATGCAATACGATATATCACGTTTGTTTAATATTTATTTACATCAAGGGTGAGGATATACCTATTCCATCAATACATCTCCGATTGCGTATAATCATTGATCTATAATCTCGCTGCTGTTACGCGTTAGTATTATATGATATTTTCTTTTTCTTTTTCTTTTACTTTTTCTCCTATTCTATGAACATTCGGGGTTGACAGATTTTTATCTTAATTTTTCCACATTGTAGATGAATGAAATATATTTCCACGATTTCGTTTAACGATAAAAAAACACAAACACACACACATGCACAGACACAACAATATACAAAATTTATACCTATAGAATAACTCTATTTAAAGATGACGCGATGTATATTTGCTATAACAAAAAAAAAATTTCGCACGAATAATAATTTAAGCTTAAAGAAAAAAAAAAATAATAAGATCCTTCTTCTCTGTTTGAAGAATATAACAAAAAAGAAATTTTCTATTCATGTATATATTATATATATAAAACGTCGAAAATATCCGTGAGGTATATAATATCTGGACCATTTATATCAGCGGTCCGTTTTTCGGAGAAGCTGTGATATACAAGCGACGATGTTAGGGTGACGTTTGGGTTTCGATTAAACCTTTGGGCGTGTCGACGAATCAGATAAATGACGTCATAAAGTCAATAAAATATCACCACCAAGTTGCATTTTTCACAATGGGATCATCCCTCTGAAACTCTCTGGTATTCATATATATATATATATATATATACATGATATTTCGGTCACAAGCATGGCGTATATATAAGGGGGTGGCGTAAAGGAATAGCGGAGGAATTTTTGCCTGATTGATGAAGCGAATAACCGGCCAAGGCAAGAGCGTTTTCCCAGCAGGTGGGAAGACGAACGGACGGACGGACGTACGTACGTAAGTACGGACGGACGGTGCTCGACAGGTTTGAAGAAGAGGAAGAAGAAGAAGAAGAAGAAGTAGAAGAGACAGAGAGAGAGGGAGAAAAAAAAAGAAGATACTACTACAACCACCCGCAACAAAAAAAAAAAAAAAAAAAAAGTCAAAAAGAAAAAGGAAAGGAAAAGAAAGGAAAAGTCGCTTGAGCCAGATCTCTTTCTATATGGTCACCGTTTTTTTTTTTTTCTTCTTTTTCTTTTTCTTTTTCTTCACCCTCTACCATATATATATATATATTTGATTGATCGGGATCGGTCAATAAAAATCCTGATATTTTTCTCTTTCGGTTAGATTTTTCCCTTCTCGTCACTTTATGGGGACTACAGGATTTAATTTCCGGAATTGGTTTGCGACAATTCCAAAATTTCTGGAAAAACGAGATGGGAATACCTAAAGCTCGTAGTATAGTAGTAGAATATATATAATATATAGTTTCTTAAAAGCCATGTGCTCTAATGATATTTATTTATTTATTTATTTATTTATTTATTTATTTATTAATCGTATCTTATACCAACGAAGTCGCAGTGTATTGAAAAGACGAGAATTCTTTAGACATGGATCTGGATCTTGTTGCCCGCCTCCCTCGTCTCGGCGATCAATCACTGGATTATTATTATTTTTTATTTTTTTTTTCCATCGCGAAGGCGCGCATAGGTACTATAAGCGTTTGGTGCAGAGCGTTGATCCTTATTCCTCGGTGCTGAATCAGCAAATCTTTTCATATCAGCGAACAACAGCTGCACGGGTAGACAGACGGACAGACAGATATGTGTATGCCTTTTGCTGGAACGTACCATAACCATAGCCATACCCATAGCCATACCCATAGCCATAGCCATAGCACGCATATACAACATAACCGATCTTCGTGGCAATGGCAAACGATTGGGTAATAATGGCTCGGTTAAATATATATATATATATATGTACATAGTATATATTATATACGTGTGTGCATATATGTATAGATTACTAAGGTATCGACATATATAATACATAGAAATATTAAACACCTGGTAGGGTTCGTGATATCGTAGTGGTAAAGAGGAAATATTGTTATTTCTCACGGATTTGAAATGGTACCAAGTCACCGCGCGTTACCGCGTCTGAAAGTCTACATAGGTATATATAGTCATATAGAGGCGCATAGAGGTATGAGGAGGTAGATTTCAGTACGAAACTTTATAGTATCTTTGATACACGATGCGTATATAACGTCGTAGAACAAATGATCGGAACATGATATCCCGCTGCTAGATCAACGGATCACTGATCCACGTACAACGATCTATTGATCGTGAACAAAGATCCACACACACACTCGAGGTAGTCACTATCCTCAAATCGATTATATTCCTAACTTTATACACGGGATGGATACATATCGTCGCGGAGTTTCTATAAGATCGCGGATCGCCATATTATGCTTGTATATCGTATACTTAATTTCTTTGATTTTAATTAAGAATAACTTTTGAAGAATTGAATTTAGGCAAAAATAGTAAGAGATCTTTTTTGTAGAACATTAAATTTCCTTCAAGAATCCGTCGTGATCTCTTTCAGATATTCATTAATTCGTTAGTTACAAAATTCCAAATTAAATAAGTCAAATCGAAAAAAACATATCAATTTATTAAGCTTAATTACTCGGAAACGGCTTGTCTGACGAAAATCTATGATCAGAACTTTTTTGTAGGGAATTTAATTTTACATAGGATAATAAGCGAAAATAAATTCTTTCACTTCAATTTTTTGACAGTTCTGACGTAAAACATCAAATTATGACTAAAAATCAAAAACAGCGATGATAGACCTCTTAAGATTAATATTAAGGGCTCAAAATTATAAAACGAGTAGCTATATATTATATATATAACGAAGTATTTTATAATTATGGAAATATATTTCAGGGGTAAAATCGCAGGTATAATATGAGGACAAAGATGACCTTTTCGGGAGAAGAGGGGGGGAAACACCCTCCTACAGGAGTTAAAAATCACTGTCAACTTTTCTGTCAGTCTAGAATTTTTTCTTTTTCTTTTTCTTTTTACCTTACAAAATTTCTTACCCAGTTTCTATATGCACGGCTATGACCAATTAGGACAGAATTTTTTCTCGGTATATACAGCTATGTATCTAGTATATATATATATATATATACAAAAGTAAGTATATATAAAGGTTTGTCCCATGTAAATAAGAACTATTTCTGTCAAAAAATATAACTGCTTCCCTTTATCTTTTTCTTTCTTTTTTCTTTCTTCTTCTTCTTCTTTTTCTCTTTTTTTTCATACTAAAGTTCACTCTTTCTTTCCTGGGTCCAGTTTCCAGACTAGTCCGCGATCTTACGTCCAGATCCTAAATCAACAGATTTTTTTTTTTAGACATCGTGTTTACGCCCGTGTGGAATGAGAGTCGAAGATCGTTTTCCATATGCTATATATGTATATACCTATAAGAATATATAATATATATATATATCTTCTTTTTATTTTTTATCACGTATAGTAGAAAGGATTTCCGTGGGTCAATTATTCCGACCATTCTCTCTTTCTCTCTCTCTACGCGCGGGTGTAAAAAGTCGAGACATATGTCGGAAAAGGGTAGCTGAGTATTTTTCTGGTTTTTTTTTTCTTTCTTACTTTTTCACGGTGAAACCTGAAAATTAGTCACGCCGCTTAAACGCCCGCGCTTCCTATATTCCTCGTTTCCCGTTATTATTACTACGGTTACAGTTTATAACCCCCGTTGTATTTTTTTCTATTTTGTTTTGTATTTTTTTTTTTTGTGTTTTTTGTGTTTTTTTTTTTTACTCTCACAAATTATACTCAGGTGTACAAATCTCTTTCACGATGATAGAAAAAAAAAAAAAAAGAAAAAAAAAACCCAAACCAAAAGAAAGAAAGTTAATAAAAAAAAAGTTAGTAGTAAATAAAGTTAATCTGAGATAACGTTGGTGCATATTATATATGAGTACTAATGCAGATTTCTGTATACATACGTGATTATAAGATATATAGTACTACCATACTACTACCATATGGTGAATCGAAGGATCGCAATTCCCCTTAAATTAAAATGGTAATAGAAATGTTGAATTTGAATTGCGAATGTCATAGCGTGCCAGTACGGCTCAGGTACGGATATGTATATGCTAAGTAGCGTCTTGTTTTGAATTTAGAACAGGCGCCATATTGCCGGCGAGCGATCCTGCACTTTGCCCTATACTATACAAAACTAGTAATTCGTGCCGAAGTTATCGGTGACGAGGTGAATAATACTTTAAAATACATTTTTTTATTACAAGAAATTCAATTCAATCAATAAATAAATAATTATATCTATAACCATAGTATTTTATATTTTCCACGATATATCGCATCAAAATTATTAATAAATTATCGTGTGATAATGTGACGTAAGAACTAATAAAGTATAAAAAATCAAAGCTAAGAAACATCTGGCAAAACCTTTTAGTCTCGGTTTTAATATTATTATTATTATTATTATTATTATTATTATTATTATATAATAATAAGTTGAGTATAAAGAAAGTATTAAACCCCCTGAAGGATCGCGGGTATACAGGATATATCCTATCCTAACCGAACACACTCGTTCCCGCCAATTTATGTGACCCGTCAGATTAAGGATACCTTTTGCCGATCTTTTTATTTGTTACAAGAATTTTTTTCTCTCTCTCTTTCACGTTTAGGTATATGTACTCAGTTACGGCTAACGAGATCACCCATACCTCGTATCCCAAAAGCATGGATTAATCACTCTGCCTCATATATATATATATATATAAGTTACGGTATAAAGCTAGCGGGAAAATTCGGTGATATGCGTAACAGATTCGACACATTTTCTTCGCGAAAGAAAAAACGAAATAGTTTACGAATTTCGTGATATCAATGATTATATATGGGGCATTCCATGCCACCGCGATCAAGATCTGGCGGTGACATTTTAGATTTGCTTAATAATTTATTATTTCAAACTATTTTTCAAAAAATGCATACACAATTTATTACAGATTTTTCCAAGCGTCGGTACCTGAGATACGATTTTCGAAGTGAAAAAAAAAACACCCATATTCTAAAATCTGAAAAAAATCAGGAAAATCTGAAAAAATATTACAAAATTTTCGAGCGCTATTAGAAGATGGAGGTTTGATTACGGGGAAAGGTGAAGTCGAAAAATGCCGAAAAAAAATATTTAAAAAATCGGAATGTATTTTCGACATATAAACGGACAAAAAGTACTCTATAATATGGGTCTAAAAAAGTATATTTTCAGAGTTAGGTACAGGAATCGAACATATTGTAGTTATATACATATAACTACAATATTGTAATATAGATTCCGATTTTTTAAATATTTTTTTTCGGCATTTTTCGACTCACCTTTCCCCGTAATCAAACCTCCATCTTCTAATAGCGCTCGAAAATTTTGTAATATTTTTTCAGATTTTCCTGATTTTTTTCAGATTTTAGAATATGGGTGTTTTTTTTTTCACTTCGAAAATCGTATCTCAGGTACCGACGCTTGGAAAAATCTGTAATAAATTGTGTATGCATTTTTTGAAAAATAGTTTGAAATAATAAATTATTAAGCAAATCTAAAATGTCACCGCCAGATCTTGATCGCGGTGGCATGGAATGCCCCATATATATATATATATATATATATGATCAGGGTATGATGGACACCGCCTCTTCTATACGATCGATTATAGAATTATATAGTTCACCTATATAAACGATCGATGTTAATGTTTTATAAAATTTTAACGATGAAATTCATTTATCTATCAATTTTTTTTTTTATTTTTTTTTTCTCTATTGCCCTCACTTTGCACCCGTCTTGATTGCATATTGAAGTCTCGAAGGGCATACCTGTTCACCGGTGTCTGATTAATCGATCGTTTGATCATCGCGATCAGATATGTATATTATATACATAGGTGTATATGAAAATACGTACATATTTTTTTTTTTTCAACTCCCAATTAAAAATCTTGTAGTAGACGTCGAAAAAAGGAATCCTGTCCAATTTTTAGCTCTTAATTCCAATACTAAGTACTCGCACTTTTCTTTTTAAGTTTTCCCCTAGCTAAAAGCATGTAAACATTACGATTTTTTCTTTCGCCGCGCACAACTCAGCCGCATTTCGATGGATTGTTCTCATCCAAGACTCATTTTACAGAGAATTTAGTGTTTTTCAGAAGTGCCTCAAGTAGTTTGGCTGTGGTTTCAACCGCTGCACTTGTGTGATCCTTCAAAGTCGATTTTATGCATAATTCTTCTTTCTCACTGTGGGCGAATAAACAGTTGGACTTGGAGAAAAAAACTTTTTGACAATTTTGTAGGAAATTTATTTCTCTACAAAAAAGTCCAATGAATAAAGTCTCTCAAACCAGTATTTCAAAAAATATAAGGACTTTGATTTTTTGAAATATAAAATTCTAACAAAATGTCAAGTTCAATATTTTCAAATCAATCAAACTATCATGGGCACTTTTGAAGATCATTAAATTCTCTGTCAAATGAGTCTTGGATGAGAACAATCCATTGAAATGCGGCTGAGTTGTACGCGGCTTTAGAAAAAGTAGTAATATTTAAATCTACTCTTACTTAAGCTGCTATACGAGTAGCTCATACAGTAGTCGTTCATTCGTCCGTAGGATATTTGATTTCGAATGAAAAGATGAACAAGGTATAGTAGTGATGAATGGGCATCAATATATAATAGGTTCTACGATAATGTTTCGAGGTCAATAACGAATTGACTTACCAATTATAGTCGTAAGGTCGATTGGTCAGTTCCTGAAAAAAGAAGAAAAGAAAAGAAAAAAAAAAAATTTGTAAAAATGAGAAGATTTATTTCTATGTGTGCTGCGGCGCGATTCCTTAGTAAAAACCACACGTTCTATACCGACCTGTGTTAAATTTAACAAGCAAAAAGTCTGGGAGGTAACACTCTTATTTATTTTATTTATCTCTGATCTAGTCCTATATATAGGGTCAGAATAGCGAAGTAAGTCCATTGCATTGGTCAAGAGAGCAGGTTCTTTCATCGTTTGTACTGACCCTATTGACGACGATGAATGGACCGTTTTTACTTCGAAAGGACGTGTTTTGGTTTCTATAACAATGAATGGTCTTTGACGCGTCGAGTGGCCTATGCGATTCTCTCTAAGCTTTCAATATATTTTCGCTATATATATATATAAATGTATGTATGTATCGACTAAAGCAGTAAATTCTATTCTTTTCTTTCCTCATTCTTATTCTTATTCTCATTCTTTTTTATATATATATATAGATAGACCCTAGACGATATGAAAAGTGAGCAATTGTCGGGTATTCAAAAATAAATTCAAACGGTCAACGGGCGGGGAGACATTTCGAGATATTCGGTCAGCAAAAGATCATAAGAACTGTAAAGATCGGTCCACTTCGAGATAGTTATTATTGATAAATCGCCATGGAAAGAGGGCGATCCCTCGGTCTTTTTTTTTTTTCCCTCAATTCTTTTCATCGTTTACCTACTATTTCACATTTTTTTCGACATTTTTCAGAACTCTTGAAAATATTGACTGGGGAGTATTTTTTAATTTTTTTTAATTCTTATTTCTATAACAATGATAATCATTATTGGGGAATTATTCATAAATATATATATATAATGATGATGATTTAGAGAAGGGGTTAGAGAGTGTAGAAAAAAAGAAAAAAAAAGAAAAGTGAATTATAAAAAATCGACGCCATACTACTTGGTGGGGATTATATCACGATTTCCCTTTTGTTATGAGTTTCTAACTTCCTACCCGGGTGGGACATCTGGTCGTAATCTTTCCGATGCCATTGGTTAACGCTAAGCATTTGCGCACCCCAAGTGTATAGGAAAAAAAAAAGAAAAAATACATACATATATATATATATATACTTATATATAATAACCCGTGTTAACAATCTCCATCTGTCGGTTAACGATGTATACATATACATACACGTGTATGTAATAGGTGTATAATATGGAGATGTGAGATGAAGGTATATTTTCACATGGATGATAACGGTGTTTTAAATTTACGTTAATTAATTTTTTTTTTATTTTTTTCTTCAGGATTTATTGATACATCAAAAAATGCAAATTCATTCATAAAAGAACGTGATAATTATTGTGTATTGAAAAACCTAATTATGTTAAAAAAATTTAAGTCGAAAAATCATGTTTATGGTTAAAATTATAAATTCAGAAAAAAAACAAATAAATAAAAGATATATTATACTAGAAAATACTGATAAGAAGGAAAAATTAAATAAAAGAAAAAAACAGACGCTAATTTAAATATAATAAAGATAACAGAACCGTAAATCATTATTAGTCGATTTTTGTCTTTGTTTTTTTCTTTTCTTTCTTTCTCAAATTAAATGAAACATCAATGAAAATCAATTTTTTTTCACACGAGCATTCTATCCTTTTGTTTTTTTTTCATGATAATTGATTAAAAAATTGACATTTCTTGTACGCAGAAAATTCATAATTACTTTAGAGATAATTATTCGCAGCCTTAATTTTTGCTAATTATAATAAACTTAAAATATAGTGATAATAAATTGTCTTCTTACCCTTACGTAAATTATTATCGTATTCACCACACGATGCTTTAATTAAAGAATTTCAGATAATATTATATCCTTTCGTTTGATATTGGAAAACTTTTCACAATGAATATATAAACACAAATAAACACACATACTATGTGATAACCTAACCTTAATATAGTATATAGATAAATAATCAATGATCTAATAAGACACGAACTAACTAACTCATGTCTCATAACCTTTTATTTTTTTTTTTCTTGTTCACTAATTGAATATCAAGACGTAATACTTTATCGCACTATAAATAACATTCGCAGTATATAACATAACCCAACACGCATATAAATCGCGGTTATTATTTATCCCCACATTTCACCCTGTTTTTTAAATTTAATCGTTAACAATCGAAAAGTTCGTTCGATTAATCGATTATCGTGTTAAGTCGATCAGTTCGGACTAGAAACTGGACTCTAAAGTCACGTGACATAAATAATAAAACCGGAAAAGGACTCGGAACGCGATTCCCGAGTTTAATTATAACTATAATAAATATATAAATAAATGTGAATAATATTGTTATAAAAAATAGTTAATAAATAGAAATTATTTAATATCAGTGTTTTTTTTTTTATCTGACGATATATTGGCCATAGAATAATAATAATAATTTGTCCAGTAAATTGAATCTGGACAATGCGAGTCACGTGACGTAAACAACTACTCGAGTTTTTATTATCGTTTATAAAATATCGAATAATATATACAACAAAATAATATATTGTTTATATAAATAATCATTTAATATATTATCAGAATATTTGAGTATCATTTAATAGTAGAAAATTATTTTATAATAAGATAATAAGTATAACAAGTGAATATAGACTACGCGCGCTTTCCGCCCCACAGTCAGTCAGTCGTGTAACAAAACAGTAACGCCATGATGTGAAAAATCCGAGTCTCGATTACGATCGTGATTATTGTGTGTAAATAATCATCAAACGGTTTATAATTATGCTAAAAAGTTTATTAATATCATCTAGTTAGTCTGTATGGATAAAATTATAGACCCAGGTGTTGTTAGGGAAAGAAATTAAACAAGTGAAAATCTATACCGAGTTAGCCTGAGTCGTGTGACAAAAGAACAACGCCATGTTAGAAACGAAGAAACGAAAAACACAATTGTCCGTTACAATCAGTGATGTTCTATGGGAAGGTTTTTTTTTTTATGTAATTTGTTCTTTTCTGGTGTAATTTTTCTAGTTATTATACCTATTGAAAGAATTTTTAAGTCAATGGTAAATAACTAAGGTTCAGATGTAGAGCTAACTTGGCATGGAACACCCTGTACATATTATATATTCATTGCACGGGTTTTCGGCCAAAATAATTTTTATTGCATAAATTATAGAAAATTTTTAACATTGAAGTAGGTATAAAATGAACCGAAAAAAAAAGAAAAAAATTATTAAAAATATAATGATATTATTATAGAAATAATAATAATAATAATACCGGTTATATTGTATACACAGAAAAATTGATTAAATTGGTCCAAGGAATTTTTGCTTGTCCCGAGAAAAATTTCTGCAATTCGCATTGTAAACCGAAATTTTCTTACGTCAAGAAAGAAATTTGCTTGAGCCAAGAGAATTCTCTTGGTTCGAAAAATTTTGACTTGGCTCGGGAGATTTCTTGGTCTTCAATATAATTTTCTTGGGCGAAGTCAATCGGTTTTTCTGTGTACGTTTTGTAATGAAAGGTTTTTTTTAGCGAAATAGAAGGTTTTACGCGCATTTGCGGAAGGTTTTCTAACCGGACAATTGAACATCACTGGTTAAAATCGCGATTATGATTATTATTCGTTGATTATTTATACTTACGATAACAAATAGGTAATTATAAAAGTAAATACGATTCGATATTAGTGAGGTTTTATGTATCCGTAAAGGTAAACTAGTCTAGACTATCGATAATTCATCGATTATTAATTCTTCTCTCGTATTAAATACACAATATGTGTTTGTTTAGTTTGGATTGTTTTTTTTTTTTTTTTTTTTTTTTACCGCCGTTTAAAACTAGAAGTTGATAAATAATAAATAATTATCGAAATTATTAAAACTATTAATCAAACGCGCGATGTGTTTTGATATATTATATTATATTATATTATAATATCAATCAATCGGTATATTATCAACGATTTATTTCTTAGATCATTATATCACGTATATCATGTTGTTTAATTTCATTTTAATTCATCCCGTGGGTCGAATTGTATTTCAGTTTAATAAATTCCATGAATTTTTATAATAGACGGTATTTATCTATACGAGATTTGATAATATTAAAGGTTTCTTATAATGTCTGGTATTCTAACAATAAAACCTAATACATATTCGAGAATTTTTAATCATACATCAGGGGTCTTTTAAATTCTATTTTTTTAACATACAATGGGTGTTTTATTATTCTCTTTATTCGTATTTCTAAATAAATCTAATAATTATTGTCATTCTAGTTTAATGTATAAGAGAGAATTAAGTGATATTCTTGATCCTTTAAAAATCTTTACACCATTTATTTATTGAATTTATTCGTTTATTAATATCGCGTGTATATACGATAATAAACGCGATTATTCTTATTTCTTTCTATCCATATACCTACGGCGAGTTTGATATTATAATATTAATATATATATATATATATATATTGAGATGAAACGCTCGCAGTTGAGTAGTGAGTGAGTACGTATCAAGGACGTGTGCATCCCAGCCTCCTCTCACCACCCATATACATGGATTATTAGTTCGCTCCAGGATTATCGTATTAGATGACTGAGTAATATCATCATATGAAGGGAATAGGTGAGTTAATTCAAAGTTATTATAATGTCGTCGCAAAATCAATTTTTTCCCTCTGCTCTCCCCCTCCCCATCTGCAATTATTAAAACAACACCGTTTTACTTGTTATAATATACTCATACACTCCACACATAAAGATCATCTTACGATGTTTATTAATCTTGTCTAGTGAGTAACATAACATCATAATTATACGCGAAGATATCGTATATATATATATATGATAATCCCGTGCAAAGAAAACTTTTCTCATTTTTTTTTTTTTTATCCAAAAAATCGAAGATTAAAGAGATTAAATTTTCGAGAATAGCAAAGTCTTTTTTTCTTTTTTTTTGCTATATTTTGTGATTAGAGTAAACTACAGCGTAGAATTGCAGTCTATAGGTGTATCCTATTATGATATGTTTTTTTTTTTGAAACCAGTTACCATCATCGTTATAATTATATAATCGTTTGTTATTCCTTATAAATTCTTTATTGTATTAGTATAAGGTGAAGTGAATGAGGTTCTAGAATAATAGATAGTTATTATAGTAGAAATCTTTTGTAGTTAGGACTTAGATGCGATCAATCACTCTATTATACTGCTACAGCAGCAGCAGCAGCATCAGCATCAGCAACACGTTGATGATGAATATAATAACGTAAATAACAGAAAAACAGTTGCATTATTTATCAATATTCACAACTTCGTTTGTATTCGTATACAGGGTGTCCCAGAATTAGCGACGAGGAATTCACAGGGTAAATCTTGATCAAAAACGGGATAGAAATTTCCTGAGCCGTTTTTTTTTTCCGGAAATGCTTAGATTTCTCGCTATAATTATTTCAATTTCAGTCAATAAGGTGCGATGTATGAACGGGCGGTTGTCGGTGTGCTCGCCGCTTGGTTGTGTGCACTTTGTTTCGCGGCGACAATAGGCTGGGAGACGCGCATACAACCGAGCGGTAATCACATCGACGAACGTCCGTTTATAAGCCGCGCGTCATTGGCTGGATTTGAAATAATTATAACGAGAAATCTAAGCCTTTCCGGAAAAAAACGGCTAAGGAAATTTCGATCCCGTTTTTGATAAAGATTTATTCTGTTAATTTCTCGTCGCGAATTCTGGGACACCCTGTATATGTATATATATTTTTTAATTTTGTTCTTATTATTATTTCCTTAATATTACACAATAATCAATCTAATCACCGTAAATAATACATAGATAGATACATACATACTTATGTAGTAGTACTATAAAGTAATTAAAATGATTAATGCGAGAAATTATTCATACGTATATATATATATAGTACGACGTCGTATTAAGCCTTGTCGAATGAAATTAATCTATCTATGTAATTCTGTTTGTTAAAAGATAAAAATGAGTGGTAGATATGGTATATATAATTGCACAAAGTCAACAGCATTTAGCTACGTCGTTCGTTTATAAACAGCACAATGCTGGAGGCATGGAGAAGAAGCCAATTTGAGATTTCCTTAGCCGAAGTAGCAGCAGCATTAACCTGCGGAAGATGTAACAATCTTCTTAACATCGTTCTTGTCGAGGAAAGATACGATACCGGTACCTTATAGTGTATAAACCTACGGAGTAAAAGAATAGACGATAGTAAATGGCCATTAGAGATGCGAGCTTCGTTAATCAATGATCCAATACTTATGCCAGTTTTAAAGGTTTTTTATTTAACCATAGAATAACTAGGATGGCAAACCTATCGCTATATAATCCGTATATAATGCACATACGTAGGTATATGTTACTACGTACGCAATGTACGGATGGTTTATCGACCGGAATTATATACGATAAATTTCAGTACTTTTTTATTTTTTTTATTTTTTTTTTTATTATATACCATACGAATATAGTAAGTAAGTTTACTTTGACTTGACTTTACTGCAAAGTTTGCATATAAATTCTAATAATATTTTATTCGTTTTGAATCAAGAAAATTAGAGAAAAAAAAAAAAAAAAAAGAAAACAACACATACTACATCATAGCTATAGAATAAAGAAATGTGAATCGTATAACGTTAGTAGTTCGTTTCTAAATTCTAATAATGGGATAAACTAGTTGAGCTTTGGTATAACTGTTGCAGTATATAAGTAGGTATATACCTAGTATAGTAGCAGCAGTAGCAGTAGCAGCAGCAGCAGGAGGATGGCAGTTAACCCAAATTGCGGTAATTTAGCGTAACAGCTATACGAAGGTGTCTTTCTAACCACCTATACCTATATATAAGACGGAAGAAACGTTGTAGGATGGTAGCGTGAGAAATTTTAGTCACATATACATACATACATATATATATATATATAACTAGAAGATTTTATACCGTGGGCTAACGCGAAGTTCTCGATTTCTACAAAAAAAAAAAAAAATTTGTTGAAAAAATTTGAGTCGAAAAATTAAAACGATATTTTTTAACACAATTTTATAATAATATAATTTCCTTTTTTTTTTTTTTTTTGTATAATATATCAATTAGATTTTAGGGATGCTTTGTTAATTATTTAATTATATGCATTTAATTTTTTATATATATTTACTTTTTTTTTTTTTTCTAAATAGAGTAAAATTTTATTTCGTTCAATTTATAAAACGCCAATTATGCGATAGTATGATAATCGTATATATATATATATATATATTATAATCGTGTGAACAACGGTTAGAAAAATGATAGAGAGAGGATGTGCAGTATAAAAAGTGTGGTAATTGTGTGAAGAAAAGTTAGCTCTTGAAATTTAGGAGGAGACTACTCTCGCTTATAGAGAGTAATAATTATATAGGTATAGTTAGTGAAGTAATGTAATATTATATAGCGTCAACGATGACTAAAAGCAGCCAGTTATGTATTTCAAAAAATATATATATATTAAGATTTTTTCCCTGAATTCGAATTGCAGAAAAAAAAAAAAAATATATATATATCGATTTACGATTAAAAATGATTCTATTATTATTTTTTTGTTTTTTTTTTTTGTTTTAAACAAATTTTGTAAATTATTTATGACAAAA
Organism: Tenthredo notha; assembly: GCA_914767705.2. Classification (NCBI taxonomy): domain Eukaryota; kingdom Metazoa; phylum Arthropoda; class Insecta; order Hymenoptera; family Tenthredinidae; genus Tenthredo; species Tenthredo notha. The sequence continues at coordinate 3,462,169 of OU611920.1, read as the reverse complement.
TCGAGTTCGTTTTATATATATATACTTATACATTAAGCAATTTTTATTATTACGTTTATGACCGCATATATCGCTTAGTTACGAATGTTCAGAATAATAAGATATGCGTAGGAGTTTCTTTACGACAAGAAAGTTCAGGTTAAACTGTTTTACATCAAAACCATTTTCCATTCTCGTATACCAGCTTATACATATTATATACTATATATATTTACTCTATCGTTTTCACAAGACAACGAATTTGTTGAGAAGTAGAAAGCTGATATTAATCACCACCTCATATATAGCAATAGGCACGTGTATCATCTGAAAATCAGCTCATCCGATAAAATAATACATATACGTGTGATTTTAATGATTTATCCAAAAAAAAAACTCGATAATTTATTGTAAATAATTCGAAAAAATAAAAATAAAAAAATAAAACACAATGAATAAATTGAGTATAGAGAATTATAAATTCTATAATTCTTTTATCAAATCAACTTGTTTCGCGTTGTTACGAATATTTTACTACAATAATTTTTCCGAGCAAATTTAATGATCTGCTGCGGGATACACGCAGGTAAAAAACAGCGTTGAGTGAATTATGTTATGTTTCTTATTCTTTCGCTCTTTCTTATATATTTATTATCTTCAACATTTAACAAAGTCGGTATTATTACTGCAGGAATATCAGCATCAGCATCAGCATCGTATCTTAAAAAGAATTTAAGTCACGCGGTTAAACGTTCTGTTGGGTTATTTTAACGAGATCCACGTTATACCATATAATATATATCCGCGTATGTAGGGTAGTACATATACATATACATAAATAAATAAATAAATACGAATACTTATACATATATGTATTTGTACGGTTTAAGCTTGGCGCCCGTTTTTCCATCTCGACAAGTTAATCTCGCCTCTAATTGACCGCCGTAGATCAATTCCCTGACGCTAATGTCCAGACCAAGTTTCGACCCATACTATGTACCTACTATGCCTAACTACGTATGGTTATATACAATATACATACCTGATTTATTTATATAAAATCGCAATTATCATACCGATTGATTTTCAATGCCATATGAAAATAAATATATACCTATATATATACAGCGTGTCCCAGAATTCGCGACGAGGAATTAACAGAGTAAATCGTTATCAAAAACGTGATCGAAATTTCCTTAGCCGTTTTTTCCGAAAAGGCTTAGATTTCTCGTTATAATTATTTCAAATCCAGCCAATGACGCGCGGCTTATAAACGGACGTTCGTCGATGTGATTACCGCTCGGTTGTATGCGCGTCTCCCAGCCTATTGTCGCCGCGAAACAAAGTGCACACAACCAAGCGGCGAGCACACCGACAAGCGCCCGTTCATACATCGCACCTTATTCACTGAAATTGAAATAATTATAGCGAGAAATCTAAGCATTTCCGGAAAAAAAAACAGCTCAGGAAATTTCGATCTCGTTTTTGATCAAGATTTACCCTGTGAATTCCTCGTCGCTAATTCTGGGACACCCTGTATATATGTATAGGTTCCTCATTTTTGCAATTAAAAAAAAAAAAAGAAAAAAAAAAGGAACTACGATTATTCCGCGTTATTTATTGTTAAGATTATTACGTTGTTTGTTCTACAAAAACCGCGTATTTATGGTGTATACTATATAGGATTTTGTATTATAAAGGCGAAACTATATTATTTATGGTGAAAAAAAGAAAAAAAAGAAAAAAAATATATATATAATCTAATCTCGAAAACATATATTGTGACAAATAAGAATAAGAGCTATATTATAGTTAGGGATGGCAAAGAAGACCGTTGGTTAGACTCCCATAGAAAATCAACCGCACACACAATATTCTCTTTCCTTTACTTATTCTCTTCTCTTCTCTTCTCTTCTCTTCTCTCCATTTCATTTCATTTCATTTCATTCCATTCCATTCGCGACGTTTGCGGTGATGATTTTATCTGATTCTACCCATTCGATGTGATCATAATATAATACACAATCTATCTGTATATATATATATATATATATATATTCATTCGTATGTGTATACATGATTCAATAGGATAGCTACCTTTCTGTTATAACCCGGGAGCGTATAGTTATATAGTCTCTTCGAATATGGGGATCGGGAGTCCGGAAGCTGCGTGATCTTTATCTCTTTTAGACGCAGATCTCTAAGCCTTTTTTATACACGTGTATGTATATGGATGTATGTATAAATAGAAAAAGAATTCGTCGAGACATCGAGAGAGAAAGAGAGAGAGAGAGAGAGAGAGAAGAATAATAAACGTTTAATTTTTACTCATTTTTATCAAATATAATATAGAGATACGATAGATTTTTTGTCTTCTTCTTCTTCCGTTTTTGAAGTGAACGCGATTCTTTAAACCCCTCATCACCGTCCCCCCCTCCCGCCCCCCTGCTGTTTTGTAATTTATGAAAATTCCTTCAGGGTTAGTTGTGGTTCTAAGAAAGTGATCACAATATTCATTTGAACAACTTTTTAATACAAGTTTATATACGAGATGAAGGATGAGAGACGAGATGAACTGCCGAATGAGAATGAAGGGTCGTCGACGTATTGTATTAAATAAAATTGTATAGAAAAAGAATGAAAGAAAGAAAGAAAGAAAAAAAAAAATACACTTATCTGGATGATAGCACGCGTCTTTATTATACTATGTATATAATATACAGTATATATTTTGGTCTCTCTTTTCGTTTTATAACCGCCAACGTAATATCGGCTGTAAATATCTCGAGAGTCTATTTAATTGATACAGATTTGTTGTTTTCTGGTCAATATCATATATATATACAAGTGTACGCGCTGTGTGGTCCGGTTGTCAAAATGTGCCAAAACTCGAGTTCGCCGATCAGAGTCCATGAGAAGAAAAAAAAAAAAAATAATATATAAATAAAAAAAAAATAAAAAAAAACGAAAAGAAACAATGAAAAATAAAGAAATAAAAACCGGTTTATAATATATAAAACTACTGCGAGAGGGGGGGAACACCCTCAGCTGTATAACGCAACAGCATTGCGGTCCAGATCGCGGAGAGAATGAGAGAGAAAGAGAGAGAGAGAGAGAGAGAGCTAAGAATTAAACGAACAATAAAAAAAAAAACAAAAAAAAAAAAAAGTATAAAGAAGAGGAAGAGAAGAAGAAGAAGAAGAAGAAGATTTATTCCGATTTATTTGACGTGTCGCCCGAATCTTAATCGAATCGATCAGATATACAAGTTTGGTTAACCGAACCGAAGAGTAAGTAGGTAGCTGGGGTATATCGCTGCATTTGTAACGATACGTAATATAATATAGTATAACGAATTAAGGTAAACGTCAATCATAATTTTTAACGTCTTTATAATATTATTCTTAACATCTATAGCTTTTATTCATATCTATTAAACGTTTGGGAATATAATGATATAATTTTTGAATTCGTTTGAAACGCGATTTTTGAATATATTTGAATTTTTTTTTTAGTTTCTATTTTTTTTTTTTTTTTTATAGCTTCAGGATATATCGAAATTCTGGAGATCTAATGCGATTCTGATAATTCGGACGTTTTACCTTATACGAATATTTATATATAGCTTTTAGAATTTTTCAAACTCCGGGGTTTCGCTACCCTTAAAATTGTTGATAAATTCAAATTCCGAACTTCATTTTTTCACGCCCTGAAAATAAAATCATTAGTATAACGATTCTACGGTATTATAGAAAAGAGATGAAAAAAAAAAAAAAAAAAAGAAAAATTTTGAAAAAAAAAAAAAAATCCACGTAAATACCACCTTGCCGCATTCGTTATAATAAAAAGTTAGACCAGAAATCTGACCCCTTATGTTTTTTTTTTTTTTATTTTTTTTTTTTTTATACCGGCTTGCTTGCTGTTGAACTAGTTTGAAATTTTTCTCTGGAACCTAAGCGAGTTACGATCCATAAAAACGTAATGAAACTAAGACCCCTAAGACTTCGGAAAGCATAAAGTATATTTCATCCGCGAGACCGAAAGGCTAATCTGGCGGGAACAAATTGGGAAATACACTCATTAGGAGACCCTTATAGAACTCTCAAACGTTCTTTGCTCGCGATGCTATACATAGGTATATATATATATATATATATATATATATATATATATGCTACGCGCGGTAATAGTTATACGGATACAGAAGATGCTGCGAGTGTCTTCGTCCCTTCGGCGAGAAGAGAGAAGAGATAGAAATATATATATATATATATATACTAGGTATATACATCTCATACCTTTACCCAGAAATAAGAACAACGACAAGGGCGAGAGTAACCTAGAGATGATATATGGGCTATAAAAAATGTCGAGCAGAATACTATGCCCAGCTAGCTGAGTAAGTTACGACGGTATCTAAGGGGTTCTGATGCTTGGGATTAGCTTCAATGTTACTTTAGTTACAACCGAATACCTCTTCCATATACGATCTATATATATATAAATATATATAATACGAAAATGAATCTCTTCTTTTTATTTTTTCGCTCCATTGACCGAAAATATTGTTTTTTATCAACTCAAAAAGTAATTCTCTCAAAGTTTGAGCCGCTAATTTCAATTCTAACGCTAATCTAAACAGTTTTTGAATTTTCATATTCAAAAAGTATGTAAATCTAACGATTTAATAATGATGATCAATTAATTTAATTGAATTTAATTTAATTCCTATTAAATTATTATTAATTCAAGTACCTATATCTTCTAAACTATTAGTTCTAGGCGATGAAATGATTCAACCTTTTTTATAGAGATTTCAATTTTCTGTAAACTCATATCTCACATATTTCATCTAGCTTTAGCCGTTTTCGAGATATCAACGAAAATATGTGTCGGTTATGATAAAAAAAATCTAATCTAGTTATAATCTTCATTATTTTTTTTTTTTTTGTTGTCATTTTCTCTTCGATTCGATAAATTTGAGATTAGAATAATCCTATTAGCTATAAGTCAACCTCCTATGATTAGACCGCGTAGATATTCAAACGTACGAATTTAAAAATTTGCTAATTAAATAATCGTTAAAATCTTAAAATCGTTCTCGTCCAAAGAGAGAGAATTTATCTTAACTTTGCAATAAATTATTGATAATTTAATGGAATATGATTCTGACGTTGAAAATACCGAGCGGACGAGTTCCCACGCGTCCTACGCTTAAAAAATAACGCGTTCCATGTCGCCTTGGCTCGTGCTAAGGGCATAAAAGTGTCCAAAGAGCAAGAGCAAGAGCAAGAGCAAGAGCAGCAGCCGCAGCATCATCACCAGCAGCAGCACCAGCAGCAGCAGCAACGGCTGAAAAGAAGAGAAGAGAACCGAAGAGCTGAGGTATATGGTGAGGTTCTTCTAGAGGTCCGAGACCACCTTGCAGCGGCGTGGGCGCGGCTTGCGCAAGCTGACCAGAGAGGTGTTATAATGGCCGTTGGACACGTTCACCGCGTTCACTTACCTGGACCCACGAAGTCACAACCACTGGTGTATACACCTCTTCACCTTCGGCCACTGCACTAACCAAGAAACTAAATTCCTTTGATAACCCTTCAAAGATCTTTACGATTATATGAACAACTAAAGGATTAGAGAAATGCATTATGACGCACCTATAGTAGTCTCTTTCTCGGATCTTTAAATCAGCGAGTTCTACAATTATACAGGGTGATTCAATATCATTTAAGGGGGTTAATAATCGGCGATAATTAGATAACCGGAAGTTCCACGCTGCGATTTTTCTTTGATATGAAACGATATGAAATAAAAAAAAAAAAAATCAGTTTTTTTTTTTTTTTTTGTCATAATTTATCCTAAAAATCGTAATTCTCCAACATTCGGTAACGAGTCAATAATTCTCATATATCGTGGGTTTATATAGTTAGGCATATCCTACTACTATACGTTCTCTTTACTCAACCGTGTTACAAATCCTGCCAATCACTGGCTTGTAATCGATATCGATTCTCGAGTTATAGTGTATACCGGTTCAGTTGAGAGGGGTAAAGAATCGTCGGCAAACGGATACGATCAGAACTCCTCCCCGGGCGTGTCTCCGTCCCGAACGATTTATAATGTTAATATCCTCGAGCGACGCCGTTCAACGCGAAGTAGGTACCTATATACCTATCACGTGGGCGTCAAGATCATGGGACGACGCGCTTCGCTTCGTATTATTATTCTTCTTCTCATCTTCCTCATCATATTCTTCTTCTTCTTCTTATTCTTATTCTCGAGGTATCAGGTGTCGTCAAATGTGACATCGCGTGTCCAATGGTACAAATTCGTAAGTAGCCATAATATACGACGACCGTTTAGTATTTTTAAAGATCGGAAGTTTCTATCAGTTTTTTTTTTTTTTTCTACTGTTTGAAATTGTCAAATTCGCCGATTAATAGCATAACGACGTAAGTCCTGAGGCGTGTATGAACGTTTTTTTATTTTTTATCTAATTTAAAATGACTAAATAATAATTATTTTTTAAGTTATGATATCAAAACTGTGTATTTTTTATATATATACGTAAAAGTTAGCGGGACATTTGACCACGTGTATATATATAATAAGAGGAGTTATGCCATGTAAGAATATATAAGAATAAGGAGAGAAAGAGAGTCAGCCAACTCCTCGAATGTCCGATGTTTAGATTTCCCACGATACGGTTACCGCTTAGTGACTTGCAGTAGAACCGTCATCTCATATACTCAAGAGAAGTAGTAGAAGATGAAGATGAAGAAGAAGATGAAGAAGAAGAAGTTCGAGTAGTGACTCTTCTTCTAACCTTAATATTCATTGTGCGGTTTAATATGGATAAAGAATAAGAAGAAGAAAAAGTAGTCAAAGTCGTTGACTTGTGCTATGTGGTTTGTGCATCAGACAATCGGAATGATGTGCTCTTCGTATATAACAATCGCTGATGCACTTGACTACTCCTCTTTTTATAGGTGAAGATATGAAATTGTTAAGTTGAAACTCTTCATGTCAATCGAGGCTAATATTTCGTATCATTTTTTTTTTTTGTCTTTAATTTTATATTTTTTATAATATTGTTCAGACAATTTTGATTTTGATTTTTTTTTTTTTCTTTTTTAATAATAATCAGTTTACACCACCCAACTTTGTAAGCAACTGTCTATCTATTTATCTATCTATCTATCTATCTATCTATCTATCTATATACCTAATCGCGTTTCTATAAAAGTATGTAATATTAGAGTCGTTGAACTTCCGAGTGAGAGTCGAAGACCTTTTAGAAACTTTCAACTTAAAATTTGATGGCTTATATGTATAGTGCCACGGGTTAAATGTCAGCAGCAGAAAGAGTGGCTCAAATTTTCCAATATAAACTTGCGCGTATAATATAGCGACCGATTCTGTTATATTAAACATTTACACACATACATACATACATACATATATTTATATTTATATTTATATTTATATTTATATTTATATCGAAATTAAGCGTCTGGTAGGTTAATATATATATATAGTATAATATAGATAGCGTGCGATCAAGCCGTTAAAATGAAAATATTAACGTTCGTTTAGAGATTTGTTGATTATTTATTATTCCCCTAGCTCTTATAATCTATATGTATAACCGCGTAACTTTTAATTTGTAAAACTATAAATTTTTTAGGTTTTTTTTTTTTTTTCCCATCTCTTTTCAACTTCAAATTTCTTTTTATATTCAAAACTAGATAAAAAAAAAAAAAAAAAAAAAAAAAAAAAACATACGCGGTCTGCTTTAATATCCAACATATATGGGTCATTAAAGTATATAATGTATGTATATGTATACGATTATTCGTCTTTTTTTTTTTTTCTTCTTTTTTTCTTTCGTTCGCCTCTTATATTCTATTTCGGCATTTTTATTATACATTTATATATGATGGGGTATAATCGAACGATTTTCATAAAAAAAAACAATTTAACATTATAATTCTTTAGAATTTTAATTAAATCGTATTACTTTGAAATTTAACAGAAATTTTTAAATAACAATTATTTATATTAAGTTTTTATTTTCATTATTTTCTCTGACCAATAATAATATAGGCTCTGTTAAATATACAGACGCAATATTAAGCAAATAAAACATTGCAATTGATCCTTTACGGATCCGGTTGTATGAAATGAATAAAAAATAAAAAAAAATTAGAAAAAATTTGATAAATTTGATAAATTGGATGAAAAATCTAAAAAGGAAGAAAAAATAAAAATAAAAAAATAGACTTCCCTTAACGCTTCGCACATTCTCGAGCTTATTATGAGTTCAGGCTATTACCTGTATTAATGTGTCAATTAGTATTATAGGAATCTCATTACCGATGTCATAACGCCGTATTACAAAAGTGCGAAACACGTGCCTTGCGGCTTTTGCCGGCTTGCGTGCTACGTAGGTATACGTCGTACTGCGCGTTTCTCAGGCCTGCTTAAGGATCACGATAGCTAACGCTGATTTATGCACTTAAAGTATTGCGCTCCCTGGAGTCGCAGTTTCATATATACATATATATATATTAATTATATACACATGCATCTACGTATATAAATTATACGCAGTTTGTCGCGTCAAAACTTATTACTCTCAGCTGCGTATAAAATAAAATAATATATATATTAGGGTGATTCAGAAAAAAAAAAAAAAAATTATTTTTTCTTCCAAACAGGCTCAAAAGTTTCATTCAGGTCAAAAAGTATGCCTGTTAAAATTTGAGCTCTTAATATTAATATTGAGTTGCTCCTCATCGCACTTTTCGATTTTCCATAAGAATAACATAGGATAAATTATATTTGCTTCTTCTGATTTTTATAACTAGCAAATGATACGTCACACAAAGAATCTACAGACATATTTTTGTTGGGAAATGAAAAATGAAAAATAAAAAAAAATAAAAAACCAAAAATTGAAAAAATTAAAATTAAAATCAATCAAAATAAATTAAAATTTGAGGTTGAATAACTTTTGAACGAATGGACTTATTAGAAAATGACTCGGAACTTTTTTGTAGAGCGTTCAATTCCCTACAAAAATGTGTCTGTAGATTCTCTGTGTGATGTGTCATTTGCTAGTTATAAAAATCAGAAGAAGCAAAAATGATCTATCCCATGTTATTCTTATGGAAAATCGAAAAGTGCGATGAGGAGCAACTCAATATTAATATTAAGAGCTCAAATTTTAACAGGCATACTTTTCGACCTGAATGAAACTTTTGAGCCTGTTTGGAAGAAAAAATAATTTTTTTTTTTTTTTCTGAATCACCCTAATATATATATATATATATATATAAACGTGTGAGGCAGATATTTTGAGACCATCGACTCTTTGGGAGCCTAGTCACGGTCCTGTGACAACCACCGGGTGTGTTCTAGCATTTGTTGGTGTGTGTTATGGTCTCCGAAGTGAGCGATCAGTATACAAAGTAACTTTGGGCCCCAGGATCGTGTTTGTTGGAACTGTCCTCAAACCATGCGTTAGATACCCGGATGATTTGAGACCAGTCCCCAAAGTATACTGATGTCCCAAAACCATGCGTTGTATATATAAATTCTATAACCTCTGTCCCGGAATTAAACGATAGATATATTTATATATATATATATATAGTACATATACATATAAATAATTGGGATTGTCCTTAATTCGATCATATTCCAATTTCAATGTTCCCATTAATATATCAACATCTATGAATGGGTGCAGAAAAAAAAAAAAACAATTTAGTCAAAATCTTCGATTTCTATCCGAATTCTAAGTGCTGTACCAAAAAAGTTTTCAATCTTCCCTATATGCGATATACTATATGATTGAAAAATAATTTTAATAATTTCAAATTCAAACAGAATAAGAATAAAAAAAAAAAAATCGAATAAAATCGAGTTATGGTGAATTTATTATTCCGCGGTAAGACGGGGGGGGGGGGGGGGGGACAAATTGCAGGATCGGGTATCGGACAAAGTAATTAATTAAATACAATAAAGTTAGGTCGACCCTCTTCGTATCTACCATCGGGACACTCCCACTACAGGCCATCGCCAGTCTCTGCTGCACCACAGTCTACACGAAAGCGTACCCAAGCTAACATAAGAAGATGATGCTCTTAAAAGATATCGAATCTCTTCTGCGGCGCCAACGAAAATTTTTTATTTATTTTATTTATTTATTGAGATTCTAAAACGTGAGAGAGACAAAAAATAAAATAAAAAAAATTTATTATATATAAATATTAATAAATAAATAAATAAATAAATAAATAAATAAAATTATATACCTGTATTGAACGTGAAAGAGATAAATTATAAAAGCACTATAAATCTGCGACGAATGTAATATGCAAATGCGTGCAAATATTTTTGCAATACTTTTTCTACATATTTTGTTTTCGACTTATGTTTTTTTTTTTTCAATTTTTTTTGACGTTGTTTTATTAAGCGAATTATGCGATGATATAAAAGTGCGAAATTTTTTAACCTTTAACTTTCTATAGTATACGATCGCGGTCTGCCCTTCCCATTAACTTCCCACACTCGTGGAACGGGGGGATAGGTGTATAGATAGGTAAGTAGGTATAGGTAACTCTACCTACTTGGTGCTTAGACACAATGACCGTTATTGTCTCTCGTAGAACCTGGGATAATTCGTAATTAGTCTGTTGATTAATTATCGATTTATTGACTAATCATTATAATTATCTATCATATGGTATAGTCGTATAGTCGCTCATATATACCTCATAGTTTTATTATAATAAAATTCTTTACTCATCGACCAAAAATATCGCATAATTTATCTGATAAAAAACGCAAAGGTCGTATACGGTACGTTGATTTTTCTTTTTTTTTTTCGCTAACAAGTTATTGTTTTATCGTCTAATTAATAGCTTAAACGTGTCCTTTTCTTCCTACTCTACTCTACTCTACTCTAATAATAAGTTGAACTAATATACTGCAAAGATAAAAGAAAGAAAGAAAAAAGAGAAAAAACAAAATCAGAAAAGAAATTAAACTAAAAATAATACTTCTGCGAATTTTTTTCTTTCTTTCTTTTTTTCTTCTTTTTTTTTTTTTAATCTCAGAATGAAATATTTTATGGATCTTTTTGAACGTATATAGGTATATATATATATATATATATAGCGTGTTATTTATGTCTATGGACTTCTATACGCCCAGTTTAACTTACCCTTCGGTTTAGTTCGCCCCTTTGAAAGAAGAATTATTTATTTGATTGAAAGCTCGCGAAGTTCTTAGAACGAGCGAATTTTTTTTTCTTGTTTTAAGGTGAAACTATATGTATAGTTGCGAGAACAGAATAGATATGTTTTTTTTTTTTTAGCTAAAATTGTGTCGATTTGTAAAAAAACTAAAAACACCTTTGAGCTTGCGGGTAGTATTTCGATATTCTAAACTTAGACGTTGCAGTAAAATCGATATTTCATATTATAGTATATAATATATATTTTGCATAAAATCTAATCACCGTATGGTATACTTATGTACTACTAGACTTATTCGTTCAACAACTAAGTGTCTGCAAAGTCAGTATCAACGTCGAGTACTACTACTACCCCTGGGTCTAGTATAACATTCCACAATGAATTGGCATATAGGTATAGACTCGCATTTCGACACGGGATTACAAAGCGAACTATAAAGCTAGCTAGCTAGTCTACTGGCCAGAACGAACTCTACTCTTCAACTCTCTTGGGAACGCGAACGGTCGAAATGATGCTTTAAAAGAAATTCTCAAGAGTTCTGTGTGTGCCCCCAGTGTACATACATACATACATATATATATTTATATATATATATATATATACCTACTGCTGTGTCATCCTCATGCAGAATCTTAACGCAAGAACACGCATTAAGTCTGGATAACTCGTAACAAGATGTTATATGCGACTGATTACGACGGTATCCAGCATCCTGGCTCGCTCTTCTGCCCGCGGGCATTAAATTAGACATATCACATGTATGCATGCATGTATGTATGTATGTATGTATATTCGTTGAATAGGAAACTGGAAATGGTGCAGTTTTTTTTTGTTTTGTTTTTTTTTCTCTCTGTCTTTTTTTCCGACAAGATGATGATTTTTGAAATTAACCTCGATTGAAAAAGAAAAAATGAAACAACAACAATATATGTATATATATTGTTGGCGAAAGTTGAAAAGCTCGTGAGTCTACAAGGCCGAGGATGTTCTGTTCATAGCTGAGCCTGTGGCCCATCAGATAAGAGAAATCTGTTGGAATGGGGTGAGCAAGCAAGCAGCGAGAGCCAAGCAAGCTGGGGATGGACCAGGCATAGCACATTGTTTGCCAAGCAGAGCCGATAATTCAGTAATGAACATAACAGACGCGCGCGTGCTGCGAAGACTATAATTAACGATACCACGCCGGATAGTGAATCCCTTCTTCTTCTTCGTCTTCGTCTTGTTCTTCTTATTCTTCTTCTCTTCTTTCGTGAAAGACAGAATAAGAGTCTTGGTAAGGTCTTAGCTGACTGAACAAGCTGGGTTCTTTCTTCTTCTTAGGTCTGGGGGTCTTAGAATGGGCAGCTCTAAATTAATAAATCAATACTCAACCTTATCCGATCGAAAGTGGGTGGAGTTTGTTTGTTTAAGAGTAGGATTTATTAATTTTTAGCTGGGTGGCATTCCCCGGCTCGATTCGAACCTCCTCTTATTTTCTCTTATTTCTTTTTCGTCCCCATACGTACGTATAGGTACCAACTCCTCGTCCTCTTCTTCTTCTTCTTCTTCGTTCCGCATTTCATCTCGTGCCAAGGCTCTCACGTGAATTACAAATTAACGGCTATTCCGTCTCACAAATGGTTCTTAATTTTTTTTTTTTTTTTTTTCACTCCTTTTCTTTCTTTTTTCATCTCCCATTTATTTTTAACATTTTTTTTTACGCTTTTATTACTTTTTTTCTTTTTTTTTTCTATACGTTTTCGATGATAATCAAAACCCATAACCCAAAACCATATAGGTACTATATCTCTTCTTATGGAAAGAAAAAGAAAAATAAGAAAGAAAAAGAAAAAAACGCTTTTTTTTTGTTTTACACGGTCCATTACGTTCATCTAATTGAATTTAAAAGTACACTACGCGCGTACCGCCTGCCTACCTCTCGCGATATTTATTACCCTGCTATTACAAGACGCTTATCAACTAAGTGCAGTTCAAGAGAAGATAGAATTTTGCCTCCTTATAGTATCGATCATTTAATATATATACAGTTGGATGAATATTTTCAACAAAAAAAAAAAATAATAATCACCTTTATAGGTATTATACTTTACTTTAATTATATATACCTTAGTATTACCAAAATCTGGACGAAATTGTAGGAGAAAAAAAATTAAATAAAAACACCTGTGGACCGACAGTTATACCTTCCGCCCGATAGGGGGAATGGCAAATGCAAGTACAAGTGCAAGTGCAAGTATAAGGGAAATAAAATAAATACATATATATATATATATATATACATATAATATATATACTCGGAGAGATCGGCTCGAGGCGTGTCTCTGCTGCCATCTTTCAACAGGTGTTTGAACCTTACCACTGCAGATGCAAGTACTCAGGTAGAGGAGGGTGATCGAAGTGCATCTAAAGAAAGAAAAAAAAATATATATATTATATATATATATATATCGATGGTTTAATGCCAAACAGGCGTAAGCCCGAAAAAAAAAATGAAAATCGTCTCTTTATAGTGGCAAAATCTTTTTCATGCAATGGAGAATCTTGTGGACATATCCGCAAAAAAATAATTTTTTTGTCCCTTTTAGATAACGAGAGGAAGTGTTATTTATTATATATATAGCGAACAGAGACATTGCCGTTGTGTACCTATCTAATATATATATATATATATATATATATATATACCTATATATGGGTGTGAGAGAAAATAAAAAAAAAAAAACGTAAAAAAAAAAAAAAGAATAGAGAACTCTTTTTCAATTCCAATTATAATGTATACATCGTATATAGCTGATGCGAGAAATCGTTTGTATACAATATACCTGTATATATATATACACTTTATACATATTATATACGAAATAGGTTGTAAAATCAAATCGAGCCAATTTGCGATGAAAAGAAATTCTTCAATTCTACTATCTAGTATACGGAATTAATACGGCGACTCTAATCAAACAAATTAACAAGTTATTCTTTTCTTTCTTCTCTTTTTTTCAGTTTCCTATCTCTCTCTTTCTTCATTTGTAAAAAATAGAAAATAAAAAAAATAGAAACTCAAATAAAAAAAAATTTAGAAAAAGAAGACTATATGTGTATATAAAAGAATATAAAAATGTTGTTACAAAATGCGACATCAGTCCTCCTGATCCTCCTCCTCCTCTTCTTCTTCTTCTTCTTCTTCTTCTTGTTTCTTATGACAGCTGCCGATACCGACGGATAACACAGTTAAGCTCTATGTTTGAGCAACACTATACATATATACATATATTACGTCACTTGTAACATACACCTATATAACGGGTCATCTAGGGATAATTTCATATGTGTTTAAGCAATCGGTTTTCTTTTTTACCTTGTCGTTCGAATGGATTAGAATCATAAAAAAGCAACAAAAAAAAAATCGTCTTCTTATACCCCATATATACTATTCATTGACATATTGATAATTGAACGATATCAAATAATCCGTAGTGTAATATATTCGTCACACTCTGTTACAACCAATTTAATCTCATAATACATACACGGTTTTGATTGATATGCAAAAATCAACATGCTAATATAATTTTGGAGTATATATACCGTGAGTTTTATAATGTGTGCGCCTATGGTCAGGCAATTGAATATCTTTTTATGGCCATCTCCCCAACTGAACCAACGATTCTGTATACATTTCTGTATATCATCGAAAATGAATAGAATTGATGTATGTGCATGTAGATAGATAGATATATATATATATTGAATGTCGAGTATCTATCTATACCTTATATAATATCTGGTTCCAATTCCACCAGACTTAGCCTTATAGCCACGATGCAAAGAGTCCCACGGCCTTTGAACCTGAACTCGTCATAACTGCAAATGGAATGAATACCTATAGAGGTGCCTTGGAGTAACTACTAGTACCCATTGCCGGTGGATGGTTACTGCCAGTTACAGTCAGGCTCACTTGAACGAACGAACGAACGAACGAACGAACTAACGTACGTACGTACGTAAGCCGAGTATGAGATTGGCTGACGATATTAAGTGCGGTTATTCTCTAAGCTTAAGAAAGAGCAAGATATATATATATACAGCGTGTCCCAGAATTCGCGACGAGGAATTAACAGCGTAAATCGTTATCAAAAACGGGATCGAAATTTCATTAGCCGTTTTTACCGGAAAGGCTTAGATTTCTCGTTATAATTATTTCAAATCCAGCCAATGACGCGCGGCTTATAAACGGACGTTCGTCGATGTGATTACCGCTCGGTTGTATGCGCGTCTCCCAGCCTATTGTCGCCGCGAAACAAAGTGCACACAACCAAGCGGCGAGCACACCGACAAGCGCCCGTTCATACATCGCACCTTATTCACTGAAATTGAAATAATTATAGCGAGAAATCTAAGCATTTCCGGAAAAAAAAAACGGCTCAGGAAATTTCTATCCTGTTTTTGATCAATATTTACCCTGTGAATTTCTCGTCGCTAATTCTGGGACACCCTGTATATACCATAAGCCGCGAGCGTTATACGAATTACGGAATCAAAATCATCTGACAACGAAGAAAACCACTCATACAGAAGTATTATGGCTTCTGATATACAGTTTATAATCATTTATACGCGTTTATTAAACCCATACCGTTCGGTTTCGTCACACCTTATCAACTACGGGGTATCCATAACCACACCTGTCGCCCCCGGATCTTGATAGATCTTCTACCAACAAACCATCAACCATTATCCGCATATATATATACATATCTACATGTATAACGAATATACATATACGTTTATATATGATATATTGAAAATATGATAATAATTCTATAATAATTTAGTTTATTGTTGGCCACGTTGAAACGGTATTCGCCAATTAAAGTCTATTCAAAGGTCTTCTTGCCCTGCCGGGAAAATATATATATATATATAATATGTGTCTACGTGTACGTGTAAGGTGTTCAAATCCAGATTAAGACCGAGGTGCGCTGATCCAGAAAGATTTAATTTAGACGTTGCCGACGAGCTCTTACAATTCTATTATATTTAATAGTCAAGAACCTCGACGTTTCAATACATAGCTGATTAAGTTTTGTCATATATATAATATATATATACATATAAATATTAATATTTTTTTTTTGTTCTTTTTTTTTTATTTGTCCCCGTTACTTAACGCGCTCCAAATCAATCAATTAATATACATTTGTCTATCGAAATGAGAAAATTCTAATCTCCAAGCGTATGTATGTATTCATTCATAATTATTTCATAACGACGATCGAATTATTCGAACTCTTCTTTCTTATATAGAATATGACAAATAACCGAGATATATTCAAGAATACTGAAAGTCATACTCTGTAATTGTACCGGCTACTTGCTTTAACGGATTTAATATTGTCCGATATATATATACAAGGTGATTCAGAATTCTTGACCAATCTCTCGATGTAAGATAATTATTGAAAATAAAAAAATAAAAAAAAAATAAAATCGTTTTTTTTTTTGTTTTTTTTTTTTTTTTTTCGGAAAAGTAGCTGAGGAACTTTCGATCCAAATTTTTTCAATGAAATAATAAATACTGAATCACCCTGTATATATCGTTGCGCTTTAATAAACGACGAAAGAGCTTTAGGTACCGACGCGAAGCGACGATCGTACCTATATGCGATGATGGCTGTTGCTGCTGCTGCTGCTGCTGCAACCGGCGGCATCGCATCGTTGGGCAAAGACGGGTCTTAATAAAAGGTGCTAAAGCGTGCCTATGGGCTGTGATACCTGCTGTTCAACACAGTGTAAATATCAGGGATATTATTTATTTATTTTTTTCATTTTTTATTTTTTCAATTTTTATTTTTATTTTTATTTGTTTCTCTCTCTCTCTCTCTCTCTCTCTCTCTTAACTTAAAGAACTTTGCCGACTCGCACATATATATATATATATATATACATATATAATATGCTACTCGTACAAAAGATTCGTTGTTTCGCACTGTGCAATAATATATGGAAAAGAACTCGGCGTGTCCTGTAAATTCCCTTATGGACTCTCTTCATACTCATCGACATGAGAAGTGCGATGAGAAACATTTGTGTACAGAGTGAACCGAACTGCAAATGCAGAAAGTACTTTGAGAATGAGAAAAAAAAACCCATTTACGTTTCAGGGAACGGCTTTTCGTTCTTTTTCTTCATCTTATTCTTCATCTTTTTCTTATTTCTTCTTCTCTCTTCGTCTTCTGAATGAAAGTACAGCCGTATAATAGCGGAATGACCGCTTTTGTAGATCTTTTTTTTTTTATTCTTATTCTTTTTTTTCTAATTTTATGAACCTGCTTCAGAGAATGTGGGAGTTCTCTAATATTGCTAGACGCGGACTACGTCATTCGCACTTAGTTGTGTTAATTATTGAATATGGCGTGAACACGTGTCGCAAGCAGTGTAAAAGCACAGCTTATAAAAAATAAAAAATACAAAATACAAAAAATAAGAAAAAAATCCATCTAGTAGAATAAAAACGCGTCTCGGACCTCTAGCGTCGTTTATACCGCATATATATATAATATATAATACATACACACATTCATATGTTTATTGTACGATGGTGATGTGAAACCGGGACCAGGTGTCCGCTGCAGTTCGTGGAGGGATTTTCTGCGTAATTACTTCCCGGTGAATATTTCTAAATTAGTTACATACCTCATCCACCTCCTCCTCCTTAGATCATATAAGTATAATTTCATTTTAACTCTATGGGGGAGAGAGACCCTTGTCATATATGTACATGCCATTCCATTCAATGTATACATGATATAAATAAGATATGAAGAAGAGACGAAAAAAAATAAATTGACTCGATTTTCAATTTATAAATGTATATATATATACTATATATACAGTATCTCATTACCGTACAATAAACTAGATTATATATGGTCTAAGAAACTAAGAAGTGAAGTAAAGAGTCGGTTTTGAAAAGAGAAAAGGAAATATATCCTATGACCACCAAGACTCGTTAGAAACGACAGCCAGGTTCTTCTTCTTCTTCTTCTTTTTCTTTTTCTTTTTCTTTTTCTTATTATTATTCTCTCGAAAGAATCTTCGACCTTTCGATGCTTTCCACAGATCTTTTACTGGGGTGAAGCTGGGAGGTTAAGAACATAGGAGACGAGAAACTTTAATGATAACGATAATATTCACCAGCTATTTACGTTCTATAGAATTGAATGATTTACGACACGATTTTAGCTACGTGCCGCGACTAAGCGAAACACGTTTCAAATACGCGGATATATATATATATATATATATATATATATATATATATATATATATATACTGCGAAAGAAATCACGCGTATTGAATGAAACAGTACTGGATATTTTTTGTTTTTTTTTTTTCAAAATTTATTTCTACGCGTTTATCCAATTCATCCATCCATCGGTTTGAGCTTTCCAATTTTTCTCTGCACCTGTAAGAGTTGGACAGTTCGGTTTAGAATCCTTCTTCGGTCGTTATTTCCTGTATATTAGCGATAAAATAAAATTTTCTTTTCGCATTGCTTGAAACTCTCCTCCTATATTCTATCTTCTTTTTATAATATGGCGAATGGCGGCGAGTAAAATAAAGGTAGTAATGAAAGAACGTCTAACAACATGCGGGAATACCGTTTAACCCGGCAACATGACGAGCTTGAAGTACGTCTTGGTCGCGTCAAACTATTCCGGGCACATATGCGAGTTGCCATGGTCATAAAGGAGAGACGCATTTGAATATGAATAAATCGTACCGTACGCGTCCTGGGCGCAACAGGGTGGAGTGTTTTACGCATGTTCCTTTATGGATTGTTTAATGGCGGCCGCCTACAAATTAAACGCACGGTAAATCAGTATCGAGTGTGCAGTAACGCGCGACCCAGGACAGCTTGCGTATTGTTAAACGGAAATACTGCCGCATTGCATCTCTTGGACGTCAATAAAATACTGGATCGGTGAAAGAAGAAGAAGAAGAAGAATAAGAATAAGAAACGGTGACCGGGATCGACTCTCTCTTCTGTGTGGTCGTACATCTTCGTACCACATCAAGAGTCTGATAGAAAAATATCACGGTATATAAAAGAATAACGCTTTTCGAAGACAAAGATGATGATAAAAAAAATGTTATAAAACCAACCCCCGAAGGAACGGGAAATGTTTAAGGAACAGTAAATCAAAGGATTGATAGTATATGTTATACCTATACCTGTATACTCAATAGTCGCGTATGTTAGGTACATCTTATACTCACTAGGAAATGACCTTTTCGTAACAGTTTTCCCCCCGCAATGAGAAGATGATCCAAAGAAACTGTTTAAATATAGCCAGAAGGTGTAATCTTTCACCCCGGCTAGGCTGGCTGGCTGGCTGGTTTGCTGGTTGGCTGGTTGATGCCATCCCAAGAACACTAAAAGACTTCGTATACGGAGTGATTACTGCGAGCCGCTCAGAGCTTCATTCCTATACCTATGCCTCTGCCATGCCATGCCATGCCATGCCATGCCATGGGTTGATTATCTCACCTGTCCAGAGTCTTTTACTCCCGCTTCAAGTCGCTACGTACTATTTTCCTACACATATACAAAAGAAACTTATTCCATGTTACCGCGCTGCACAATACATACCGACTTGTATTATACAAGGGACACATGGGTCCACTATAACGTTCCTCGTCACCATCATTCCGATTATACTGATCGTGGATCTCAACTTTACGTTTAAATTATATAGAAAGAAAATTGAATAATTTCAATAACTTTGCCAGATTCTGAATCATCGGAATTGCACACGTTAAGGATATTTCAGCTTGTAGATAGCTTAGCCACAAGTAGCTAGGTGTAACCTACCTACCTATGGATAGGTAAAAGTTTATTACATCACTGTTCGTAATGCTACGGATGGAGAGTAACGGCTGGGCATCGGGATGTGGATGTGGATGAGGATGAGGATGAGGATGAGGATGAGGTTTGAAGTAAGAGCACTGTGTTTTTTGCTCAGGCCAATATATCAGCGGTACGGGCATGTCTAACGGGTAATACGTAGTCCAGGAGGAGCACATCTTCACGATGTTAAAGTCGGCTTGGTACGCTAAAGCAGTAGCCGACGATGAGGAGGCGTTAGTTCATTCGTTCGTTCGTTCGTTCGTTCATACGTTGCACGACTTCCATATCCTATTCTCGTTTCATCATCTCCCGCCTAATGTCACCATGGCTTGGGTTTAATTAGCACCGCATACCAGGACTTATACTGATGCAGTGACTCGGGTTAACTTAGTCTCTGAATTCCATATCTCGAGTATATTATATATAACCTATATGCTTGCTGCTGCAGGTGGGCAGTAGTAAAGTCCTCCTTGTTGCATGCATACATATACCTATATGCTGAATCCATTTCGCTGGATCCCCTTACAGTGAAAAATCTTACATGTAGAAAGGTATAAGGATATCTCTGTATATTCTAGGTAATGTTACAGCTGGTATTCCGAGATGGGATCCGAATTACTTTTGCGGTCTCAAAGTAATGAGTCCTAAACCGATCGTGACAGACTCTGCGGTTTCTGGAGTTAACCTTCTTGATCTTTACGTTCGGGTCTTGACCTGTACAGAGTCTTGACTGTCTGTCTGGGGCTCAATTCCCCCCCCCCCCCCCCCCCCCCCCTGTTAGGTACCAAGCCTAAACATTTCTTATTCCCATATATATTATTCATAAGAATTATTCAATTCAATTATAGTACTTAAACTATTTACGTTTTATCACGGTGTCTGCATTAATGTGACAATCAAATGAAATCGTTTTTATAACGCGCGTAACGAAATCATTAAGATTAAATCAGAAACAATTTCAAACAATCGTCTTTACAACAAGTAATGGTATATATATATAGGGGGGGATACGGCATTGTACCGTATGTTTTTTGCTACTGGATCAACGACTTGTAAACCGACTGCCTCTTAAACCCTGGAGCCTCGATATTACGGTAGGAAAAAGACACTGCAACCCGGTGACTTTGTGGCCGCCTCAGGCTAATCTTTACTCTCAAGTGTTTCAAAATGACCACCACCGCCGCCGATGCGCTTTGCGCGCAGCTATGAAAATGATTATTTACTGCGACAGGCCTTCAGGCCAGACTATCTGGTTCATACGGTTCACTCGCGAGCGGTGCGCACCGCGCTCGCGTAGACTAGTGTTACTTGCTCGTTAGGACCCAGAGGAAGAACTCCTTTGCATATCCTACGGGAATTATTTTTACAACTGTCGGACTTTTTCCTTACGTTCTTCTTCTTATTCATTTTATGCTTTTATTTTCATTTTGTTATACAAGATTCATCCTTGGTACGTATTGATGAAACGCACAAATTGATTCTCGCCTTTATAATCATATCTATTTCTGTTTATTCAATGATTGCCCGTAATGGACGGTGAATAATAAACAGAATACAATTATACGATGAGAAACTTGTAACGCAAATACACACACACACACACATATACCTATATATATCAACACATATGAATAGAGATTTATTCTTAAGTCTTAGGATGCAGAGACGGTGTTGACGTGAACCTGTTGCAGCGGTGTGCAATTCGACTAATTATCATTACCTTCGATGACTCGGTAGTATATATACACCTTTAACCGACAGATCTACTGCGCAATGAAAGAAGAATCGTGTATATATCTACCTATATAATTCTATTTTACACGAGTAGGTATTTATGTGGCAGTATTCAATCTAAAAATATTAGCAAAAATCATAACGGCCATCTATATATATATAATAAAATAACACATCGATACATGATATACGCGCAAACAACCTTATAGAAAATTTTTCAACTCATTTACCACAGATTTATTATTATTATTATTTTTTTTTTATTTATTCTATATATACATATTATATAGATATAATACACCTTATACCTTACTGCCTACGCTAACTAGAAAGTCCTCTTCTCCTTTAACAGATAATAACTTGATTTACTGCCGCGGTGTTCAAGTGAATGGGGAAAAATCACTCTAGAATGGAATAACACAGTCTTCTTCCCACATATCGGCTAATCCGTTGAACATTTTAACAATTTTTTTTTTTTTTTTTATTCTTGATAGTTGATGAATCGTTAATTATTCCTCGTATATATATATGTTTGATGAAAAGGAAACAATAATAAAAATGAAATGAAATGAAATACATTACGTCGCACATCTATACTGAGTATAGATATAAGTAATGGTGGGTGGACTTCCACCACGTGCACACCTGCCACCTCGCCAGTCACTTTGGCGCGGATCGAAAGGCCAAGAAGGAAGCATTGAGCTAGCGGCTCGGTCGCTTCTCTTGGTCGGCTTCAACTGCAGGAAATAATACGAAGAAGAAGAAGAAGAAGAAGAAGGAGAAGAAGAAAGGAAAGATATTGCGAATGCGTATAGAAATAGCCGCAGCTGTAATTTCACACGTTAGAGGCGAAATTGTTCCTGGCCATACTTTAGCTGCCGGTCAACCGAGGCCTAGACTTTAAAGAGTCTTTTAGTGGTATTAAACCGTGGCTCGTTAAGGTGGGGTGCGCGCAGAGTTCGTATGTACCATCTTATTAACCGCAATGTCAATAAAATGTTGTTTCTTCTTTTTTTTTTTTTTCTTCTCATTACAAGAAATGATGATGATAATACCTGATCGACGATTCATTTGATATTATACAAAATTCCCTTACTTTCTAAAACGTTTAGCAAATATAACAGAAGCGTATAATCTGTATTGTATTATATTATATTTCGTGTCGTTGAACTGTCGCGGTTTTAATTTGCAAATGAAAAAAATCATTAGACGCGGTAGTAGCGCGGGCGGGTGTTTTTTTTTTTTTTTCTTTAAACTAATTAAAATATACGTTTTGAATCTTAATCACGAGAAACAGTAGAACTCATATATGATACTGGTAAGATGAAACACGGGGGTTACGTACGTACCTACGTACGTACGTACATAGGTATATTATAGGCATACCCAGACCAGTTTTGTAAAAAATTTGCTACAAGAAGCAAAACTAGAAGTTAGTTGAATGAGAAAAACAAGAAGAAGAAGAAGAAGGTACGCCTCGTCCTACACATGGACACAGGTGCAAATATGTCATACGCGCTAGGCTGTTTAAAATGCATTGGATGGTCATAACCCATGACTTCTTCCTTAATCACATAACTGCAGAAAACCCCACTTGTATAATCTTTATACGCTATGCAACGTACCCGAGGCTTTTAATTATTGTTAAATTATTTAAAAATTCAACCGATTATCAAACTAATTAACGGTCCAAAAGTTCATCGTCAATGATAAAATAAAAAAAAAAAAAAAACATATATATTTTCTCATAGATTTTCTCATTCATTCACGCAACTGCACTTTATGCGCTCATATGATAGATTAGATACGCGATGCAGGGTGGGCTGTTTAAAATTCATTGGCAATAAGGTATATAGCCCGGTACCTATTGTCTATATGTTAAAAATTGATCACGAGAATGTATTTTTTTGTTTTTTGTTGTTTTTCTTAAAAACGTTAAAATTTTTTTATCAATATTTTATATATATATATATTATATAATATATAAATATATATATATATACCCCATGTGTGTCCGTCAGTCTGATGCATATAAGGGGTTAAAAACTGAACGTAATCTTGAACACAATCTCTACCAGAAGCACACTCAGTTATGTCCCCATTAGAATCTGTATGACCACAGGTCGTGAGCCCATATATCTACCGCATTATGCTAACCTCGAGACACATAGACAAGAGACACTCTTACCTATACGTATTACGATACATTTATACCTATACGAAAAGGAATAACGCTCCCACTGTGAGCGGCACAATGCTCAGACGAATGACGCCCGGTCGTTGGAAGCAGACCCTGGAAGACCCAGTGCAGTGGTCAGTGGGCATGGGGATAATCTCAAGAGCTTCCGTAAGAAGAGAGAAAGAGAGAGAGAAAAGAGAGAGAGAGAGAGAAAAAAAAAACGAGGTAGCCCACGTAGATATGTGTGCTTAAAGAGGTTTCGTTCACGGATTTATAAAGATTCATGTATATGTGGATAAAGTGTGTTGTACTCGAGGCTACCGAACAGCATGGAAGAGTTAAAGCCACTCGAATACCGCTTGTTCACAATTAATTTTGACGGGTGAGGAATTTTTCGGGTCTATTGTAATGAACATATGTTGCTTAATTATGTCATATTTTATAAAGAGGGTTACGTATTATCCACGTACATACACTATTCTAAATCTTGTACGCGCAAGTTTCTATTTCTCTTACATACATTTTACACTGCAACGTACGTTACACACGTGCGTTGTATTAAATCAGCTAATCATAATTCATTTTATAAATTCGAAAATACTATCAGATTGGGGTTAGTGTATACAGGGTGTCCCCGAATTTGCGACGAGAAATTCACAGGGTAAATCTTGATCAAAAACGGGATAGAAATTTCCTGAGCCGTTTTTTTTTTCGGAAATGCTTAGATTTCTCGTTATAATTATTTCAATTTCAGTCAATAAGGTGCGATGTATGAACGGGCGCTTGTCGGTGTGCTCGCCGCTTGGTTGTGTGCACTTTGTTTCGCGGCGACAATAGGCTGGGAGACGCGCATACAACCGAGCGGTAATCACATCGACGAACGTCCGTTTATAAGCCGCGCGTCATTGGCTGGATTTGAAATAATTATAACGAGAAATCTAAGCCTTTCCGGAAAAAAACGGCTAAGGAAATTTCGATCCCGTTTTTGATAAAGATTTACTTTGTTAATTCCTCGTCGCGAATTCTGGGACACGCTGTATATATATATATATCCGTTCCGCGTTAGATCACTGATATTCTATAAAGTATATATATATATATAAGGTACGAAAAATAGTTAAATGGTTCGTTAGACCCAGATAGTAGCACAGGGTTCTCCCTTATACATGCGGTGATCAATCAATAAGATGATATTTTTTTTGAATAAGGTGTGTATACATACATATATACAGTATAGAATCGGTTTGAGATATTAATGTGCCTTAAAAATAGTTTACAATCGTTACTAATTTTTCTTGATTAATTTCTGGCAATTACTAGTTATTAATGATCGACTCGATTAGTACCACAGACTGCAGCCAACATATATGTCAGACACGCCTGATTGGGAATCAAACTAGACGTGTGTAACAACACCTACCTAATAACCAACTAGTATATTATACACCAAAACAGCGTGAAAAAAAAATCGTAGTATTTTTTTTTTCTTTTTCTTTTTCTTTTTTTGATTGCCAATGAAATTTCACATCCACCTACCTATACCTACCTACCTATCAGAATTTATTATACATATGTTGATTAAAATGGGGTAATCACTTTCTATTCTTCGCGTTCTATTATAGGTATACCGTATACGCCAACGATGCGGGCGGTTCATGGTATCATCGGTAGACGTCGATCTTCTCAATCATAAAAAAGATTTCATGATTCTTAATCAAACCAGCTGCTGCTGCTGTTGCTGCTTTTGCTGATCATATACCGAATTTAGCTCGGTGATTTAAAACCTCTATTATATATCACTGCAGCGACAATAAGATATGATTAAGGTAAAATCAAACGTGCAATTTAACCAGATTTCGGTTGTCGGATACCTAATAGAGCCGTTACATTACATACCGTGACAATTTGAGGATACGGAACGCCACGGATACCAACCAAAAACTCGTTAGCAGCAGTTTAGTAACTTACTAAATTTTTCCTATAGTGAAATCACTGGAAATCTAGTGATGTCCAGTAAAAATCTAGTGATTTTACAAGAAACATAATATAGTGAGTTACTAAACTGTGCTGCTCACGAGTTTTGGGTTGGTATCCGTGGCGTTCCGTATCTTCAAATTGTCACGGTATGCTTCTTTAAATTCTTTAGCACTGCTTTAGTTTCGTATGAATTATTGTTTAAATAGATTTTTAGATCAGGATCGCGGGGGGAATGGGAATAGGGGTCCCTGGATCTCTTCAGTGGAATGGAGTAGAGTGACGGGTCAGCTGTATAGTACAGTATACGGTACAGTTCAGCTTTGAATCGACTCATAAAGAAAAAAAAAAGAACATCATCTAAGGTGTCGGAGCCAATAGGCTGCATTCCCTGCTGTTGGGTACTACGAGCTAAGCCGCGAGATACAGCTGCCGAAGTGCAAAGATCACGCTTCCTAGAAATACCGATATAAATACTGGCGCTTCTTGGAGTCGTTCAGACCACCCTACCATTTCTCTTCTCTTAATGGATAGTGGACTAGCGTCTGTACACTACTATGGACGGTGAACCACACACACACACACATTAATATATATATATGCAGTTCCGTTTTGACTATCGAATAAGATACGAAAAGGTGTCTATAGGTATAAGACATAATACTTTCAACGTCTAGTAAACGTCAGACAATACAAAGCGGTGCCCTTTTATTTTCATTGATCAATACGGACGTTTAACGTTTAGGTTGAGGTTGAGGTTGAGGTTGAGGTTGAGGAGGTTGAAAGGTGCGTTAAGTCGAAACGAATAATAATCAAACTCGTTAATATGTGTGATGGAAATCGGTTTTATGTTTTTTTCTTTTTTTTTTTTTTATTGAAAACGAAGAAAAACGTATACACAATAAACTTAGGAGAAAATCTTGATGGCTCGATTTATGCATGGGATTCAGGGATCTCGTGTGTATACCCCGTTATCTTAAAACGATACGAGACACTTCGCAATGGCATGCATAGGTGAAGGGGTTCGTGTGCAGCACATCAGAGACTGATACATCGTCGCTCGTCACTTTGGCTTTGACCAACCTGCACCACCGCCACTGTTGGATATATTTATTGCCTACGGTTTTAAGATACTTATCTATCTTTCCGGGATACTCATTCAGTTCGTCAATACTTTACGATCAGATACGTGCGAAAGTCTATACGTCCAATACGGCGAATACTAGAATGCTGTTCTTAGCTCGGTTACAAATACTCGATAAATTATTATTATTATAAATGATATTTAGATTTTATCCGGTTGAGAAAAAAAAAAAAAAAAAAAAAAAGGAAGAAATTACATACTTTATTATTTAAAAAACTTTTTTTTCAATCAGCAATTAATTTATCGAATCGAAATCGATAACTCGTTTATAATATTTATCACGTTATAAATCGAGTCGATCGCAGGGTTATATATATGATTCACGTTTTATTTTCAAAATTTCCAAAAAACTCGGGAGAAACGAGATCGCCGAATGATTTAGCGCCCATGTGTAGGTAGTATATAGTATATATATATATGTGTGTGAGTTAGCTGTATATAAGCTATACACACCCACCATGAAGATTTATCTTAATTTAATCTGGACCAGAAATACTGCAGGCAATTCTTGACCGGTTGGTAGAAAAAAAAAAATAAAATTAAAAAAAAAAAAGGATTGGTTCGAAACCTATACGTCGGTGAAATAACAAAGCTTATCTTTCGATCGTTTGACCCCGTGACGAACCCTCGGCGCCTATTGGCGGCGAATCGCGTGCCTCTCTTATAAATGCAGCTGCGGAAAACTTATATTCTCTTATTCTTAGTCCTTCGTCCCCTTCGTCTTCTTCTTCGTCTTCTTCTTCGTTTCAGGATCGATAGAAATTCAACGATTTATAGAAACTTCTAATCATTTGCATTCCAACTATGCGATAATATCGCCAACTATATTTAACAAATAAATTTATACGTACGGTGCGTGAATCTCGTGGACCAAGATAAATAGCGATTATTCATTATTTTTAAAAACCAAATGAAATTCCAGATAATTATTTAAATAAGAATCTATACAGGGTGTTCCAGAATTCGCGACGAGGAATTTACACAGGGTAAATCTTGATCAAAAACGGGATCGAAATTTCCTGAACCGTTTTTTTTTTCCGGAAATGCTTAGATTTCTCGCTATAATTATTTCAATTTCAGTGAATAAGGTGCGATGTATGAACGGGCGCTTGTCGGTGTGCTCGCCGCTTGGTTGTGTGCACTTTGTTTCGCGGCGACAATAGGCTGGGAGACGCGCATACAACCGAGCGGTAATCACATCGACGAACGTCCGTTTATAAGCCGCGCGTCATTGGCTGGATTTGAAATAATTATAACGAGAAATCTAAGCCTTTCCGGTAAAAAACGGCTAAGGAAATTTCGATCCCGTTTTTGATAAAGATTTACTCTGTTAATTCCTCGTCGCGAATTCTGGGACACGCTGTATAGTTTCTTTAATCAATTAATTTATTTTAATTTATTTTTTCTTCTTCTTTCTTCTTTCCTTTTCTTCTTCTTAGGGTGGTAAGGGTTACATTAATAGCCCCTCGCTTCATCCCGTTCGCGGGTGAATATAAAGGATTAAAGAATTAACGGCGGCTGGTTTTAGATAAAGATGAAGAAGACTATAGGTAATGTACAAGGAAGAAGATATAGGAATCAGTATATAAGAATAAAGAATAAGAATAAGAAGAAAGGAAGAAGAAGGAGGAAGGTTCTTCGAGAAGATCGGGCGTTCTGGACGCGCGGTGTAGAATGTCGGAAATTACAGGGTATTACCGCGGGCCCTGAAGATGCGGGCGATACCGGGCGCGTGTTTATAAGGCTTATAAGGTCGATTTTAATAGCCGTTTGCGTACAATTATGATACGTAATGGGCGCAACACTCATTACCGCGCTAAACTGGAACTAATTATTATGTTTCACGCCGCGTTACGAAAAGTCCGAGTAGAACTGGCCACGCATATATATACATACATACATACCTACCTATATATATGAGACTCTAAAGTTTCTCGCTACTACGACATAACTTGATTATACGATTTACCCACAGCGGGTACTCTTACAAATTTTTAGACACAAATCCATACGATTTCTGCAGCTATGTGAAAACTTCAATCAGTAATCCAGAATACAAAACGATTATTCAAGCCTTTAATCTCGCATATATCATATGTGTATATATATATATATATATATATATATATATATGTGTGTGTGTGTGTGTGTATTTCTAGACCATATTGAAAGTCTTAGATTTTCGTAATCAATCATTTTCAGTTATTTTTTATTATTATCTTTTTCTCTCCTTTCTTATTTTTTATTTTATTTTTTTTTCTTTCCACCTCGGTTAACGATCACCCGTAATTTTGCACCTGTAATTATTATTATAACCTGAACATTTATTTTTTTCTATCGGATCAGTTACAGCAATTAACTATTAGCTATTATAAATGTCGAGGTTTATTCGTGAGGTGGGTTTGAAAAGAAAAAAAAAAAAAAAATTTGAAAAAATAAATTAAACAAAAAAAAAAAAAAAAAAAAAACTAAAAGAAGACATTTGAACGCTTCTGATATGTTTATATAACTCCACATTCATTAATTATCTTAATTTTATATAGGTACCATGGTATATCTCATATTATACTTCACACATGTACATATATACTACCTATATACGTGTGTATGTGTTTCTTATATGAAACTATCTAGTATAAAATATCTTATGAGAAAAAAGATTCATCATAGAATGTATCCAATTCGAAAATTAATATATATGTATATATTTTATTTTTATTTTTATTTTTATATATATATGTTTTATTTTATTTTATTTTATTTTCTTCTGCTGCAGATATATGGGTCTACTACTACTTTCGGACTGTTTCGGAAATCCATCTGTCGAGTGAGTGAGTGAGTGAGTAGATTTTTTTCTTCTAATTTTTGTTCTTTGATTTTTTATAAAACTTAATTTTTCGCTTAATAATACATAATATAGGTTTTTGTATAAAGGTGTAACCCATTAGATTTAACCCTTACGATACTTGGTAAATTTATTTTTGAGAAATATGTAAATTTCTCGATGTATGCTGCACGCGGGGATGATGATAATAATAATAATACGGTTTCAAAAAAGAAAAGGAAATAGGATAATAAAAATCAAATAACAAAAAAAAATAGAAATAGAAAAGAACCGCTCTTCTCTGCTCTCCTATACGATCTGCTCTTCTTTAGACGAATATTTCACATGAACATTCGTTCTTATAGAACCGAGTATGAGTATTAATAGCAGTATAAAAGGGCGATGTGAGTTCGTGCTGCGAGTAGGGTTATAGTATAGAAAGAAGAAGAAGAAGATGAAGAACCACGAAGTGTGTGTGAACGTATTAACACCTCGAAGGATTTATAGTATTGGGAGGGGGGGTCATAACAGGGGGGCAAGAAGGGGGAGGGGTGGTGTTCTTTAGTTCCCTGGGGCACAGCGGGCCGCTTTCACAGAGGGCACTGGAACAAATGGGCCCAATTTCGTATTTTGTAACACCTTCAGCCTCCCCACACCCACGCACCTGGCCGATCTGTTTCACCTTCATATTTCTTCACTTAACATTCCACAACCATATCTCACATCTTGCTATCTTTTGCTTGTTATTAATACTCATATACGATAATCGTCAATTTTATTCATTTATTCATTTACTTATTTATTTATTTATTTATTTATAATTCAAAAATCGCGAAAAAAAAAAAGAAACATATTGAGAATCTAATTCACAAAAATTTTACCTAATTGCATAAAAACGAGAAAAAAAAAAAAAAAAAATCTATAGAGACGTATGAAATCGTCATTTATCTTTACTTTTTTTTATCACCGAACCAGGGTGAAGATCTTTTCTTTATATGTATATATATAAATTGTATAAATGATGTATAGCATCGAGACACGCATATCCCACCCCCGCCAGACTATGGCTTCAGGTATACAAAAACAAATTAATACCATTTATAACTAACAGCTTCAGTGCTAAGTGGAAATCGATTTTGTTTGCCCTCGAGGAAATGGCAATTTATCATATATACCCATATGTACAACCGTAGTATTTCAGTTAAATTATTTACCCTCGTAATAATAAAAATAATTATAATAATAATAATAATAATAACAACGTTCTGTAATTAATTATATAAATTTCTTAATTGATATTACAGCAGAAAAAAAAAAAAAAAAAAACTACCACTTGGTGTAAATTGAAAATCTTGTCATATATATGTGGCAAAGAAATGATAGGATACCGTTCCTTATCGACAAAATATCTATATATATTTGTCTTATAAGTTGCTGTCTTTTCGTGAAAGAAAGACAGTCAACGTTTACTTTGTAATTATGTAACGGCGTCAAACTGTTTCACCAAACATCGCCAAGTGTGCGTTACCTGTATATACCCTGTGGCAGACTGGTCTCACATCACAAAGGCGGCAAACTCTTTTCTGCTACAGATCTATCTCTGATGTTTAACTATCTCACGATCCCGACGATCTCTACGCTGAGTAAACACGTGTATATATATATGTATATGTAAACCAACAAATTAGTCATCGATTTAGGTTTTTCGATTTTTAATTCTTTCTTTTTCTTATAGTTGTGATTATATTAATCAAAAGATCCGAAATTGACACGACTGATTTATTTTTTTATTTTTATTTTTTTTTTGTTCTTTGATACCGTTTCGTATATAATTGAGCTAGAGAAGTTAGATAAGGACCTACGGGTGAAGTGAATCGAATGAGTATATGGTAGGGCCCGGGACCAGGGACCGGGACCGGGACCGGGACCGCGGTCATCCATCTCCGGCATAAGAACGTCTCATTATAAACGGCCAAATACTGAGGTCCAAATAGTCGGTAAATTGGCGCGGATCCCACACTAGTTGGGTAAAGGGTACGAAAAGCTTTCAGGGATGCGTGCAAGCTTGATTTTTTTAAAGCTGTGTGAGATATTAATAAGAAAAAAAAAAAAAAATAAGAGTATAAGAGAAACGAAAGGAAGAGAGAAGAAGAGAACCAGCTCTCGCGGGTATTATAATGAGCTTGGTAACGTAAACTCTCCCTATCCCCCTCTACCCTAACTCTGTTGCAGAGTTGGTTGCATCAGTAGAAGAGTATATGCATCCAGGATATTCCTTAGAGATGTAGGTTCCCTACCTACCTACCTACCTACCTACCTGCCGTCTGCCGTTGCAACCGCGGCGTCATGCACGGATTTGTAATTGCGAATATCTGCGCATGGAAACCTTTTGATTTACATCTTGGCATACGTGGGTGGCTGGGTGTGGTTATAAGGGTGAAATATACGGACACATCTTTCATATACAAGCTTTGAAAATTTATATATATATTATATATATATATTAGGGTGCTTTTTTTTGGAACGACTATTTTTTTTCTCAACTCTCCATTGAAAATCTTGTATTAGACGTGGAATAAGGAATCCTGTCCAATTTTTAGCTCTTAATTTATATTCTAACAACTTGTACTCTTCTTTTTGAGT
This sequence comes from Tenthredo notha, assembly GCA_914767705.2. NCBI lineage: Eukaryota > Metazoa > Arthropoda > Insecta > Hymenoptera > Tenthredinidae > Tenthredo > Tenthredo notha. The sequence continues at coordinate 3,429,514 of OU611920.1, read as the reverse complement.
TTTTCTATGCTAAAAGCATGTAAATATTACTATTTTTTCTTTAGCCGCGCACAACTCAGCCGCATTTCAATGGATTGTTCTCATCCAAGATTCATTTGACAGAGAATTTAATGTTCTTCAAAAGTGCCCATGATAGTTTGATTGATTTGAAAATATTGAACTTGACATTTTGTTAGAATTTTATATTTCAAAAAATCAAAGTCCTTATATCTTTTGAAATACTGGTTTGAGAGACTTTGTTCATTGGACTTTTTTGTAGAGAAATAAATTTCCTACAAAATTGTCAAAAAGTTTTTTTCTCCAAGTCCAACTGTTTATTCGCCCACAGTGAGAAAAAAGAATTATGCATAAAATCGACTTTGAAGGCTCACACAGGTGCAGCGGTTGAAACCACAGCCAAACTACCTGAGGCACTTCTGAAAAACACTAAATTCTCTGTAAAATGAGTCTTGGATGAGAACAATCCATCGAAATGCGGCTGAGTTGTGCGCGGCGAAAGAAAAATTCGTAATGTTTACATGCTTTTAGCATGGGAAAACTTAAAAAGAAAAGTGCGAGTACTTAGTATTGAAATTAAGAGATAAAAATTGGACAGGATTCCTTTTTCGCTGCTACTACAAGATTTTCAATGGGGAGTTGAAAAAAAAAAATTGTCGTATCAAAAAAAGCACCCTAATATATATATATATATATATATATTATATATAATATATTGGAAAATAATTCGGTTGTTAGAATGGGTATATTATATTTATATATATATGAAGATTGGGTATTTCAAAGTAAAAATTGAAAAATAAATTTATGAGATATTTTCTTATATCACTTTGACGTGATACCTAGGTATCTTTTAATAATGACATTAGGTCGTGGTGGTACAAAGTGACGTAGCGGGTTTTTAAGAAAACCTGACGTAGATGTAAGGTAGGTAGGTAGGTAGAGAGCTACGCCGAGAGACTGAGATAGAGATAAAAAGTCGGCATGTGTTCAAAGTTTAAACAAGAGATATAATAGTGCGGCGAGATGCGAAGAGAGAGAAAGATAGAGAGAGAGAGTGAGTGTATATAATAAGACAAAATGAAGCGAAAGAGTGCATGAGCACGTTTTTTTTCATATAACAGAGCATCGGAGACTGAAGGCATCCGAGTTTACCTCGTTTGCACGCGTCAGCCAAAAGGGTCTCCCGTCATCTTGGATGGAAATGAATTATCCTCTCCGACCGTTCTTGTTCGAGAGAATGAAGAGTTGAAAGAAGAACTTAGTTTTGCGACTATATATATATATTCTTTATCTATATGTATGCGAGATCTTCTCTTCTTCCCACCACCGCATCCTCTCGCGATCAACTTTAACAAACCTTTTCGTTGAACAGCTGAGATTAGTCTCTAATTAAAAAAATCTCTTGTCAATTTCACTCGTCGACTATTGAAAGAAAAAAAGACCAAAAAAAAAAAAAAATCAAATAAATTACTGATCAAATTTTTTTTTTTTCTTATAACAACGTATAAACGTTACATATATATATATATATATATATATATATATATATATATGTATATATATACTCCCACTATGTCTACTCCGTTGTTGGTCAGCATAAGGCGAATGTGTATACCTATACTCTTGAGGTCCCTAGAGTCCGCGCCAGTACCCCCCGCGGTGCAATCCTGCCTCCTAATTACTGAACGAGCCTATCCTTCGAGGATGAAAGTTTCTTTGGTATACGTTAAGCAAAATATTTTTGCGATCTACTGGGTGGTTTAAATTTTTCTTTATTTTAAATTAAGATGGAACTTTTTGTGACCGGTGGGGGGGGGAGGGGGGTTTAATATTCTCAAGGAATTCAATTTCTCGAATAATTTCGTTTATATATTCAAGCCCTAATATATGTCGCGATTTTTCATTCTTTGATTCAAATTTATTGTGTTTTTTTTTCTTTTTTCTTTTTTCTTTTTTTTCTCGTTTTTAAGTAAAACACGGAACGCCGTATATGCGGATAGTTCGTAACGAAGAATACGAAGACTCGGGAATATTGTCGTTATAATAATCGTTGTACCTACAGTGGAAATGAAATGAAATGAAATGAACCGCGGAAACCAGCTGTGTCGAGACCCCAGCATCCAGCTGTGATGTTCGCATAAACACTTGGGATTGGATCCTAAATAAATCGAAAGGGTTAACATTAACCGTAGAACACTAACACCCCTTATGAAATTACAATAATCTACAAGAATTTATATGCGTCGCGGTCGTTTTTAGTTTCTTAATTAAATCAAGAATTTTCTTTCTTTCTTTCTTTCTTCTTTTTTCTCATTCTATAATTATAAACTAAGACTAATAATTGATCGAATATATTTATAAAAAGTAATTATTAATCTATACGTATAATTAGGATAGGAAGTCGAAAAAATAACATAGAAAGTAATTTAGAATTTAGATAGGAACTTTGGGTTTTGACTAAATTTTTCTTTTTTTTTTTTCTTTGTATTCACTTAAAGACGTTCTGCCTTGTGGGAGAATCGAAATTGTAATATGACTAAATTAAGAAACGTATAGATATATACAAAACCGCGATCCCATGATTCAACTCTTCATGTATATAAATAAGTGCTATGAGTCGCCCATTAAGATCACTTCAGACGTCGTATGGATACCTTATAGAAGCTGAGGGGGTTAGGTGAGATGCGGTTCCGTCGAAGGCTTTTAAACAATCACGAAGAGATAGTGGACCTGTCTATCAAATCTAGCGGACCCAAGAGGAGTATCTGTAGGCCGCTGCGGATTATGAGAGGTGAGAGGTTATATAAACAGAGTGTTATCTGATGGACCGTCAGCAGGCGAGCAGGAGCACAGGTCGAGATGCTGACCCCCAGATCTTGGCTCGACTTCTTCTTCGTCCTCTTCTTCTTCTTCTTCTTCTTCGAGGCTCGCGCTGGTCGGCGGGGGCGGAGCGTCAGTCTCCTGTTTTGATAGATTCAATTTAAATCATTTTAAACCGTCGATGTTCTGCTCTTCTTTGGATCGCTGGGGCCAGATCGAAGATCTAAGTCTCGGGACCACAGGCGAACAACCTTGCTCTTAAAAGGGCTGTCTGTTTCTTCTTAATTGTTTTTTTCTTCTCTTTTTTTTCACTACGGATCTTAAAGTGGTGGTCAGTAACGTAGTTCAATTCATTTATTTCAACCTCCTTGAAGGATTTTTATAATCTTCTTCTACTTCGTGTATGTATTTGGTATATTTAGCTACAAAATTAAGGATATGACAAAGTGGTAAAGTGACAAGTGGCTTAAACGCGTCGCTAAGAATTAACTGCGATGACGGTTAAAGGACAGTCGCCCGTTATACGTAGAGATCGTCGGTGATGGGCAATCAAGTAATTACTCAGGTAATTAAGAGATCGCTCGAGGTGCGCATTAATCAACATTGAATTGATTTGTTAGCTGGTTAAAAAGAGACGCTGAAATGCAACAGGAGAGATAGGTTGTTGAGTCAGGAGAGGATGGAGATGCCTGCAAACTGAACCGCACCATTAAGACCTTATATGCAGCATATATATATATATATATATACATATATCCCTCGTACGTACGAGCAATAAACTAATTCTCACCAACGGGGGGAGAAACTGTGGGGCACTATATACTCTAATTGGACCGCATTCCGGCTACAATATCTATACTGCACGTACCATATATAGGTACACTCTTAATATCAAATTTATACTCTTATACCACGAAGAAAGGAAAAAAAAAATTTATTGTATTACAAAAAAGAGACGATAAGGACGATTAATTCATTGCTCTATATTTATAGAATGTATAGATAGGTGAAGGATGTTACGCGAAAATCGACAACAAGTCCATTAATTTGTTCGATCGAAAATTTGTTTGAGACGGTTCAAAATACAGTCTTTTTGGTTCACCATTTTTATATATAAGAAAGATACTATTTCTAATATAGGTAGGCAGCAGGATACCGTGTCGTTTATTTCGTGAGGTCGTGTGGTACGACATACGTTGACTGCATCAGTCATTAAATCCTATTCATATCTTCGTTATTGCCAAGATCGTGCGGCTTCTGATATCGTGGAGTTGTTTCGTTGATTTTTTTATTTTTTTCTTTCTCCTTATTCTTCTTCTTCTTCTTCTTATTCTTCTTCATATATCTCACACGTGTTATTAACACTGCATTTACTATTCGTATAGCAATGTCTGTTTCGACTATTAGCATACTAATAGCCGTGATGATAGGTTCTCAAAAGGTATTCTAGATAAATCATATGCTGGAATGACAAAAGTAACGGTTTCTTATTCCAAGATCCCTTCTTCCTCTGTATCAGGTATAGAATAATCACACCCATATTTTCATTACGTATGAAATTTTTTCTCAACATCTTTATATTATCCTCGACACGTGTTATTATAATACGATTATAATTTTCTTCGTCTTTTTCCTGCGTTGGTCAAGTTCTTATTTTTATTCAATAATTATTAGTTTATATATATAGATGAATATACGATGAAACTTCTTGGAAATTTTGTATACCTTATTGCTGAGACGACGATACGTTCTGTCATATAAGTAAAAGTTTGATATGTGATAGAATAGATGAAATGAGTGAGTTGGTAAATTAAGGTGAGGTTTGCAGTGATCGAAAAAATGGGCCGGCGACAACGAGGATCAAGTATATATATATATATATATATATATATTATATATAGTATATTCGACGAACGAAGTGTTCCGCGGTCCGTGCAGGACAATGGTTCATTAGAGCATTGTCAAGGCACAATATCACACAATTAGCTCGAACGTTTTAATACAGTCGAGTACCAGAGAGTCTCAACACGTGTCTGGTTTGTATCGACAACGGCTCAATCCTCTATTATGTTTATTGTCTCCTTTATCCGGTCGTCTTGTACCGCCAAAAATGCCAACATCATGAAGCGAATGATGATACTCGTATACTGAGAAAGCAACGTGTGTATATCTACAACATTAGGATTTCAACGCGAGTGATTCACTTTTACGTAGAATCTATATATATATATATATATATTAAAACTATGAAACGATATTTCTCGAGACGGAACTTTACCTCGTACTCATCATCCTACTCTCTTCTCTGTTATCTTGTAATTTATAGAGCCATGGAAACAGATTTTGTATTTTATTTTCTTTTCTTTTTTTCTTTTTCTTTTTCTTTTTTTCTTCTACCGCAGGATAAATTATTTCGCCATTTGATCTCCATCAATTATCGCCGAAAGAACGTCTCGGCTCGACGTTCGCTGCCATCAATATTAATAAATCATACTTTCATGCCATTGATTTCGACGTGTTATATTTCATACGCTCACCTTACTTCTTACAGCGAATGTATTGACCGTTTGAATTTTAAAAATATCATCGTTTGACGGTTATTTGACATTCTATTAATAAGTGAAAAATAATTTTTTTTATATTTCACGTTTTTATAAAACGGTAATAAAATTATAAACTGATATTAGATACAAGGTAATCGGTTTGAGGTTCACGTCCGGTTTTAGAATACTCGACAATATCAATACTCGCCGATTATCAGCACGTGGGAAGATACGTGTGGAAGGTCCTTACACCTAATAAGGATAAAGGTCAGATCTCGAAAATTTTTTTATGGGATTCGGAACTCATGTCTCAGGTTTAATTAAAATAATATCTATATCTCTGCGCGAATTGCGAATTTGAAGAAGACTCTTTTTTTTTTTTTTTTTCAACTTCCGGTGACGGTGGATATACGATCGTTTCCATTCATCTAACTATTGTCTGTTATATAGCCGGCTATAGTCTTTTTTTTATTTATTACCTAGTCAAGACGAAACTAATTCCGCTACTATAACACCGCTGCAGTATTACCTACGTACCTTCTATCCACCTCTACCCGCTTCTTAATAGTATTGAAATTGCTAGTTAGGCGCATAATCGAGTTATAACTTTTACGGCGAATGATGAAGGTGCAGGAAGAGAAGAGAAGAGACGAGAGAACCAACCTCGTACGCCTTACACAGTACCTACGGGTATACCTTATGCTATTGCTGCTGATGTTGCTGCTGCTGCTGCAGCTACCCGCGTTGTGGGAGTTAATGAAAATGAGTCGATCTCGCTACGTCTTGCGTATACAGACCGGACTTTATAATATATGCGCGAAATAACGAAAGAGAGAAGAGCAGCTACTGTGGGAAGGATTTATTAAATATAAGGATATGTGAAATTTTATACTACAAAAATTTGTACGGTTTTTATTTTTAATGGATCAAAGTTTCGAATCGTTGTTGTATATACTGGGTAGGTATATGAAAATTACTATAGAAAATCATATATGTATAAGAGATGAGGTATAGTAAGGATTGAGTGGGGTTATACTGTTCGAGAGAAGGTGTATTATATATCTACTATACGTATAGAATCGTCGATACTATCTCTGCCGAATGAACTCTCCCACGCCTATGGACCGGGGCTGGGCTCTGGTGGTGAGCGCGGGGTCCAGGCTGCGACCCTCGACCTCTGCACGTATTCGCCACACCCGCGCACCGACGTTAAGGTGGCCGCCGACGCCGCTGAGCAAGTCTCTTACGTAGGTACAGGTACAGGTACAGGTACAGGTCTACAGGTCTACAGGTCTACAGGTCTACGGGTACAGGTTGCGGTTATACCCTGACCGAAGCAGAGAGTTGCAGCGCGCGGCTATGCCTACGAAATTAATAGTCTTAAGGTGGTAAAAATATATGTAATGTGTGTGCGAACGGAGATGCGGGATGGCCGAGGAAAGAGGAAAGAGGGATATCTTTTTTTTTATTATTTTTTTTATTATTTTTTTGTTTTTTAAACCATACATATGTATAGGCCTCTATATACTTGACCATACCATGCCCGGGGTTGACGCTACGGACCACGTTTACGTCGCTGAGGATTCATTGCTGTCATTAACCGGTAAGAATGCGCGAATATCTTCACATACTTCGGTACGTATGTCCTCTACGTTCTTAGAGACTTCGCGCTCATGTACAACGATTTTCATATAGTATATTTATTATTATATATATACCTACCTATACTAATGATATCGGAAATTAAAACGAATTTTTTTTTTTTTTTTAAACAACCAACAACTAGTTAGAATTTAACACTTCCGTGTAGTTTTCGTATATCATATCAGTATACTAATAGAGATTCGCGATTATGAATACATAAGGGCTATATGCGCGTGCACCCCGCGATATCTCGCAGTGAAATTAAATCGAGCATTTCATTGCATCGCGTTGATACAATGATAAATAAGTATTGCTTAATTAAACGAAGCTTTATTAATATAATCTGACAGCTGTCGTAATTCACGTAATGTATAGTTTTTTCTCTTTGTATAATGTGATTATCGAACGTCTAGTAATCGGATTGAATTGAATTGGATTGGATTGGATTAGTGGTTAGCCTTGACCGTTTAAGCTATAAAACAGATCCGAAATTAATGAAGTATGAATGTGAAAAGAAAAAAAAAAAGCTAAGTAGTGAAAAGTCAAGGTAAGTAAATTCGTTTGATAGGAGAAAATTTGAAAAAAAAAAAAGGGTAAAAAATTCTCGAAGCGTAATCGCCGCGTATTAAGATGATTTAGGAGGGTTTCAGGGCGCGAGTACTTGCCGGGGCGCACTAGTATAAATATATCCGAATAATAGCGCGACCTGAGAGAGGCCATGAGTTTAATATATGGGGTGATACGAGCGTCCACCATGGGTGGCCGATGGTGCATGAAACCTCTCTCTGGTAACCGCGTGGTGGTTGATACTTATTCTCGACTCCGTCGTATTCTACTACCTCTATATACTTACATTATACTCCTTATATATCGCCTAAAATATCATACCGAGTTTTGCACCTTTTATGCACATCGATAAATTTTTCACGTAGGTAGGTAGGTAGGTAGGTAGGTACCTATTCCGCTCGCAAAACTGGAAGCTTGGTGCTGAATTATAATGCAAATTACTTTTGCTCACATTCGGTTTATATACAGATTCCTTCTTTTTTCCCCGTTCTTTCTTTTTTGCGTTTTTTTTTTTTCACTTATCTCGATATATCCGCCTTCGCAAATACAAATCCAGTTTAGGACGTTTCTCCTTGTTTTTTTTTTTTCTATTAAATATAAATTACGAACATTTCTAAGTAGGTACCTAATCACAATTATCTCAATTTCTTTAAGAATTAAATTAAACTAGAAATTTATATATTATGAAATATTAAAATCGAAATTATAGGTACCCACCACACACCTCAGCTATTTCATTCTAATATGGAATACATTTGAATAAATTCGATCGAAATGATTTCAGAATTCACCAATATCATCGCTACGAAAAATTCACCTCGACTAATTTCCATACGAGTTTTTGACCCCAATGGCCTCAAATATTTTTATGAAATATGGAGGAATAAAATATAAAATACAAAATAAAAAAAAAAACATTAATAAACGGATAAACAGTTTTTAGTCAAATTCTTGTACATATCAATCCATTCGTAAAACATATCAATTTTTTATCTACATATATTTTTTTTTTTCTTTTTTCATCACATTATCATTGAGTACATATTTATCAGACTTTATTTCGTAATATAAAAATTATTGACAAATTTAAGGAATTTATTGTAATTATATTATATGAAATATTTTATGAAACGGTATCATATTCCCTATTTATGATACTAGTTCGTTTTTTTTTTTCTCTTCTTACATACAAGAGCAGCTAAAAACGCTCGCGTTTATAAACCTCTTGTACAATAAGAAGATAAATACTGATTTGTACGTGTTCCGGCTACGTCAACTACGTCTGTTACTCTCCGTACGCCCGTCTATTTCATTTCATTTCATTCGAGGTTTGTTCATGGTCCTGAGCAACCCGTCCCTGTCCGTCCCGGAGAGACGTAATCTTATTAAACGGCTATTAACCGGCTCGCCAAGGCTTGTCAACATTTAGACATCTGGCAGACACAGAGAACATTCTAGTCTATAAACGCGTCTTTGCGACCTATTTTTCAAACTATACTCGATTTCAACCCTTAAATCATTTTTCGATTTATTTATTTCATTCAGACCGATTTTTATACGCAAAAATTTCTCAAAAATATATCATTCTCACCCCATTGGCATTTCTTTTTTTTTTTTTTTTAAACTATACTTATTAATCCACCCGGTGTATTTTAAATCAGACCATAATTCCTATGCTTTCAATTCCTTTTTATTCATAAGGCGAGAACGATAGTGAGCTAACATTTTCTCTTTTTATTTTACTTCTCCTTCATCTTCATCTTCTTCATCTTCTTCCTCTTCTTCTTCTTCCTCCTATGGAGATGGAGTTGAGAAGTCAGTGTATACGTCCGAGTGACTGACGCTCTGACGTGAACATCGCGACCCCCTGCTGTCAGATGTCATCGACCCAGGTCAGTCGAGTGACCGATGTGGGTGAATTTGAAACCCAGTAACCGTTGAAACTGCTCTGCTAAGAAGATATTGTCGTTTTTTAACGATATTGTCGGAAAAAAATAAATTTTACAAAATTCAATAAAAGTAAAACACTTGTCAGGTTTACACACTGAGTCAATTCCTTTTTTTTATATCAAAATTATACAAACCTTTTAGAAAACTAATTAACTAATAATCGTGATTCAAGATTTTGCCGGAAATACGAAGCAAAGTTCTAAATAAAAAATTACCGAGAATATTACTTGTAAAGGTTTTCACTGATTTGAAAAAGATTATTACCAAGGACTAAAGGAATCGCATCGACCGGAAATAAAAAGAGTCCTGCAGTCCAGGAGTAGAATAGTTTATAAGAGAGCTTCGATGCAGAGCGTTTTATCTTAAGTTAAATCTCGATCGAAACTGGTATACATTTTATATATATGTATGTATATAGATTTGTATGTAAAGGTATAGAAGGTGAATACATACATACAAACATAAGGAGTAAACTTTTTACTTTCGCACGCTCCTGGTGCAGTAGAGGATAGTAACCGAGAACCTCGGAACTCGGTATATAGGCAAGTCTGTGGATATGCGCTCAGCCGTGTATTTTGTAGCCGCGGACTCGATCCGTTGGAAAAAAAGCTCGGACAAGATCTTCTTGCTCTTGTTTGCCACTGACTGCGTGTAATTTCTTAGCGAAGGCGTTAATGAGGGGCTTGGCTCAGGGCGGTAGATCACCCCGAGTTCTGCCGCTCACCGCTGCATCTTTCTCTACCTTTACCTTCTGCAAGAGAAGAAGAAGCAGAAGAAGAAGAAGAAGAAGAAGAAGAAGAAGAAAGAGGAGGAGGAGAAGTTGCGCAGTTCCAACTTCCAACGGGCTATATGCCCAGGAACTTCTGGATATACCCAAGGTGTTGGTCGGAAGGGTGTAGATGCTACGTGTACCTGAAATTCCGATCTATACGAAGATACCAGGAACTCTTCGCACCGCGTCAACACACTAGCTTATAGTCTCGGATATATTTCACTTCCACAAAGTATTGAGATCCTTAAAGGATGCGAATTGTACGAATTCACCCCTCTTACCCCCTGAAGGGTACTTTTACCTATTTAGAATAAGAGAGAAAATTAGCGATTTGGATTAAATCGAAATCACTATTCGGTAGATAGTATTCATGCTCGCTCATGTCTTCAGAGCTTTTCAGTTCGTGTTGATTCCCGGCAGGATTTAGTCCTTTATTTTTTTTTATTTTTTTTTATTTTCCTTGTAAAATGAAGGGATTCAGACGCCAAAAACTGACGTGTGTGAGAAACTGCATTTCGTCCGAAATAGTTTATCGTTTTTTTCGCATTGGTTTTCGATTCCGTTTGAATTAGGTACTTTTGCGTTCAAATTTATATATCGAATGAATGTCCGACCTTTCTATGTTTATTTTAATAGTTTTTAATATATTCCTCCCACCAAAGATGGGCTCTTCAAATCGACATGAATCCAGCAACTTTTATTTATTTAATTTTTAATTTTTTTTTTTTTTTTTTTTTTGTCGCCCAAAGGCAGAGGCAGAGGCAGAGCGAGGAGCGTGTGCGCGGCTGTCGTTTGGCATGAATTTATTAATAACCTGGTTTTCATTGGCATTTAGTTTCGTTAACGAAAAAATTACATTAATTGCCGTTCACGTCGTCTGACCTCTTCGACCTCGCCCAGTTCTTTTCGTATTCTTAATAATGTACCGGTCATCATTATACCAACTTCGTGTAATTCTTCTTTCTCGATTGGTATAAAGCCGCGAGTTCGCGCGACTAGTTTTTGCCAATTTTATTTCTTTTTTCATTTTTGTCTTCAATTTTTTTTTTTCTTTTTTTTTTTCAATATTAAATATCCACCTACTCCACGACAACGTCACGATGATCCAATCCTATTGCGGGATTCTCACTTCTTTTTCAGATACTTTAAAATATATATATATATTTAAATACACCTCTATCTCTAACTACCTGAGGATTGGGTTACGCATAAATCACTTCTATAGCGACCAGGAGCTGGCGCCTCCACCCAACATACTACTAGCAAAGTAATTATTTATTATATTATTATTATTATTATTATTTTTTTAAATTATGCCGATCTTCGTCGTCGTTCATCAAATAATTCCTCCTTGTTGTTTTTTTTTCTTTTTTTTTTTTCTTCCCCCACTGTGCAGATATGGAAATTTATCGATTATAATATTATAGTTTACAGGTACATAACTTTCTCTGTACATACCTATATATATAATATTTTTTTTTTTTGTTCTTCATTCTCTCAAAAATGAGTAAAAATAAAAGAAAAATGAATGTTTTACTCGGTCAGCTGTTAATCCTAGATCGTTAAAACTTCGAAAACAAAAAAACAAAAAAAAAACCTCTTACGTTATTCACCGCAGAGCTCTGCTGCACTGCACTGCACTGCACTTCACTTCACTGCACTGCACTGCATTGCACTGCAGCCCTAGCGCTGATTTATGCCACGCACTTTATGACCAGTATATCAAGCAGTTGGCTAAGTGCAGTTGTCTGCCTCGGATAATATTCTATTCAATAGTTTTTTGTTTTTTTTTTTGTTTTAAGCTTCTTCTTTTTTTATTCAATATTATAATATGTAGGTATTCAGCATTGTCGCATATACATATATATATATATATATAATATATATACGTAGTCTATATAGTTAGAGCCATTATAACCCAAGTTGATCGTTTTAGGAAAAAATTATTTTGATATTCTAGACAGTGAGAAATTTATTTTGAGGATGAATAGAAAAAAGAAAGAAAAAAAAAAAAAAAAAACAACACGATTTAATCAATTTGAAATTAATTAATTAATAAGCAAATTTAAAACGGGGTTAAAAACACCGTTACATACACGATCATGTAGTTAGGACAGATACGAGTAATCTTTTAAACTGTAGTTATGTATACCTCTATCTATCTATTATACCTATTATAGCGATTTAGCGCATTGAATAACTAATAGATGATATTCTCATTCTTTGGTTAGACTTATAGGTATAAGTTGGTTGGTTCCTTGTCTAATTTCACTAATAAATCCTTTGCTGATAATTGCGGGTTATTCGACATTATTTTTTTTTTTTCTCTCTCTTACTTTTATTTCAAACCCATAGATAGAAAAATTGTTGTTAATACGCGTTTATTATATGATGGGTAAATTTTGTCTTCCAAAGCTATATAGCTGTATATAATTTCTCATTAATCAAGCGAGTGATGAATTTCTTATACTTTTTTTTTTTTTTTTTTCTTTTCATCTATCCAGATGAATAATTGAAGCCAATTATTCGTAACACAGATTAAACAAAATCGTTGTAACAAAATTTTTTTGCATAAAATGAATCCATTTAATACCCGATTCAGATTCCTATATTCGTGAAAGAAATTTGTAGAGATACGAAGAGAGATTTGGTCAGTTGATCCTGTGATTCCTCGGACCCTTTGGAATAATTAGAAATTTTTATTTACCCTCAGGGATAATCATCAGTTTTGTCAATATTTAAATCAAATTATTTTTCTATACACACACACACATATATATATTTTGTGTTTTAACAAAAATATATAATTAATTGAATACCAGGGTCTGATGACCCTATAAATGTATATATATATATATATTTTTTTTCTATCCTTCTCTATGATGTCACACGAAGAGCCTAAGGCAGTAACAATGTTTGTGTCAAATGGTAATAAGATATTAAATAGTCAGCAGCATCTTCATATATATGTATATTGTATAATGTATATGTATATGTATATGGGCGAGTCGCTCTTTGCTCAACGACAATTTTATAGCAGTTTCATTTGATTACAAGTTATTCAACTAAACGAATCTAACCACACCCAGACATATCTAACACATTAGGCCTTGGGCATTGTTTCTAACAATATTTTACTATCTAAAAAAAAAAATTATGAATGGCTGATTCACCGATACACCAAGGATTATTCATTCAAAACTGTTCATATACAATCTGCATATATATATATAAAGAAACAGCTGTTTCGTTTGATCTCCTATTTCATTACAAAAAAAAAAAGAAAAAAATTTCTCCCATCTCTTAGAGAAGACGGGGCCGAGGGGGCAGGGGGAAATTAAGAAAAATTAGGGAAAAAAAAAACTAAGATTCGGGGATGTTGTTTCTTTTGCTGCGAATACTTTTATTTCCTATTTGTTTTTTTTTTTGTTTTTTTAATGCTATATAACGTATAGTCTTACGCGTGTTGTGTATATATATATATGCATAAGCTGGGACATAAGCGACGAAGAACTCTTCTTATATGAATCTACTACCATAATATATCAGTCGGCGCGGCGAAAAGCGTTTACAAAGTCCGCCTCCGATAAATAAACTTTATACAGAAATTATTTAAAACTGTTTTTACCTAGAGACTTGGAACCGGTCAAGCGCATATTATCGTACGCTTTAAATGGCTTTTTATTCTCTCATTCTTAATTCCGTTCTTTTTTTTTTTTTTTTCATTTCTCTGAGAGAGAGAGAGAGAGAGAGAGAAAGAGAACCTACCGGTATATATATCTTTGTGTAATTACACCTACCCACAACGTAAAGAGTAGAATGAAAAAATTAACACAGATAATTCTTTTTTTTTTGCTTAACGAAAATTCCGACGCACCATATTCAGATTGATATTATCCTCCTCGACTTTGAGTACGATCAACTAAAGGTAATAATGGAACAGGAAATAAGAAGAGAAGAGAAGAGTATGAGAGGTCGCGTAGTCGGAGTTGACCGCCCTATCTATACCGCGTCTATAAAGGCGGGTGACCCGACCGCGGACACGGACGCGGACGCCGCGACTTTCACACGCATACAAATACGATGAGATGCGATGCGACGCAACGCAACGTATAGCTGGACCATCACCGTCCACCAGACCAGATATCTTACCAACGCCTCATTCTCATATATATATTTGTATATATACAAATACGATATTACGCACGCGCTGTTATAAATCGATATTATATATATATGTGTGTGTGGACAAACACTAATATCGTACTGGCACCTGTACCCTCCATATAGTATACTATAATGAAACCACACTAGTCCCACGCACAAGAGAAATATTATATGTATTTTCCCTCCCACGTACGCGGATTTATACGAGTTTTAGTTGTTCAGTGTCGTATATAGGTATAGGGTAGTTATATACATATGTAACGCGGAAATCGCTACACGTGTATGTAGATTAGAAATTGTACAATTTTTTTGATTCGTTTTTTGTAATTACCAACGGTAATTTTCCGAGACGAGGAAAACAAAATTTAGAAGAAAAGAAAGAAAAAAAGAAATCTGGGAACTATGAACCTATATAGGGAATCAAAGAATGTTATATGACCTTTTTTTTTTCTTTTTTTTTATTATATATGTCGGTTTTGAGTCAAACTTTTGGAATGCACAGCCCTGAGGGGCAATACGATGTAGGTACTATGTTAAAGTTTACTTTGTACCGTATAGTCCGCACAACACGGATATAAATAATTTCACCTATACATCGCAACGTTCATGCATATCTAGGCATCGCGTCCACGTCCGCATCGGCATCGGCATCAGCATCAGCATCAGCATCAGCATCGCGTTGTACATACTGTCCCCGTGTGTGTTCTATGTGGGCGGTGCTGCTAGCAGGTGCTCATTAGATTACAGCGACGTTGTTCGACGTGTTAGCCACCTTTTACTCACTACTCAAGAGCCTCTACACGAGATTGTGATCTCTCACAGCGCGGTGTTTCGTTCTGCGAGTTTCTCGCCGGACGATCGGTGTTACCGATTTTTCATTAGATTTTTTTCTATTTTTTTTTTTATTTTATTTTTTTGTTTTCTTTAAAACTGGTTAAAATTCTTCCTCAAATATCATCAAATCGACAACAGTCGTGCTACATATTTAAATTCTTGAATAATTCTTCGATTTATGCAATCGGATATCTTATCTTTATTCCTTAATCGCGTACAGAAATATGAGACCAAGGATTTTTATTTTTTTATTTATTTTTTGTTATTCCAAGGATGAATATAAATCTTTGTTAAAAAATTTATCCTTCTTAGTTGCGTACGCGGTAGCAAGTGGTCGTAAAATATTTTGATTCTTACGTTTCTATATATGCAGCAACAGAAAGACTAGAAAACCCGGTACTCGAGGGTTTAGCTCCTTGGCACTTGGCACTGGCTTGATGACGATGTTAATTAATATATTTGAAGCGGCGTAGATGGTACGTGGACTGGAATTAACATAAGTAAACCCGACTGCGAAGAGGTTGGATTCGAGTAGTCAGTCGCCTAGAAGTGTTAATTTTCTGCTAGCTGCCCTCCGGGCAGTTATATAAGCCCGGGTACACATTATACTCCCTGATGAAGGAATACCAGTAGAATATCACCTCGTACACCTACATATGTATATATATATATATATTTTCAAACCGACATATATATACGCGATGGAAAAAATATCAATAAAATAATTAGTATCTTATTCTTAATACCGATACGATGGATTACACTGATAAGTGGTCAGCAAACAACACGAACTACTACGATGTTCCATCATAAGTCGAATGATGAAAGAAGAGGATTATATTAAAAAAGAAATCAAAATTTTTGTCCATGCATATAAATGCACACATGACGTTTGTTCTCTCTAGGAATGAGCAAGGTGCAACGCGTGCCCCCGCTATTTGCTGTGCTATTTGCTTGTAACAGCTACCAACTGGTATGGGGCATTGAATCTTCGTATATAATAGAGGTTCGGTCGCAAAGATGTGCAGGGTGGTAAATCACAAGACGGTATGCGGGCGTAGTTATATCTCTCGCACTCGTGATGGAAGATTAGTCCAGCATTGTCCACGAAGAAGGTGCACCACCTTGATTTATTGCTTACGAAAATGCTACTCAGGTAATCCTTAGCTTTATAATATACCTTGTGTAACTTACCTCGGTATATTCTATATACTATACAGCGTGTCCCAGAATTCGCGACGAGGAATTAACAGAGTAAATCTTTATCAAAAACGGGATCGAAATTTCCTTAGCCGTTTTTTTCCGGAAAGGCTTAGATTTCTCGTTATAATTATTTCAAATCCAGCCAATGACGCGCGGCTTATAAACGGACGTTCGTCGATGTGATTACCGCTCGGTTGTATGCGCGTCTCCCAGCCTATTGTCGCCGCGAAACAAAGTGCACACAACCAAGCGGCGAGCACACCGACAAGCGCCCGTTCATACATCGCACCTTATTGACTGAAATTGAAATAATTATAGCGAGAAATCTAAGCATTTCCGGAAAAAAAAAACGGCTCAGGAAATTTCGATCCCGTTTTTGATCAAGATTTACCCTGCGAATTCCTCGTCATGAATTCTGGGACACCCTGTATACACATTTCATAGTTCGATTCTAAAAGCGACTTTTTTTTTTTTTTTAATAATTTTCTCTCTTTACATAATTTTCTGATATCTACCAGAATCAGTTTTTCCGCGATGTTATTCGATCTGATATCGTATAGGTATAATAGTAGTATGCATATACTGTTTTCTAACCATATATAGAGATGATTTCCGGTCTCATTTGTCCTAATCAGTGGTGGGAAAAAATAATCATCCGATAAAGGATCTATAGGTTCGTTTTAGGTTTACGATCGATTTTATTAAAACAAATGGCGTCGATCTGAAAGATCCGAAGCTAGTGTACGTGCTAATAGTCAGCAAATAGGGCGACCGGTATTATTCACCGGGTGGGTTTACCGTATACGGTAAAACCCTAGACTTACGGGATTCTTTTAGTGATTTGTAACGCTGATTCTTGAAGCTCCTTTTACGCGATCTTGAAGAAAGATTCCACGAGATACTTTACGCGGACAAGATCCATCACCGTGACTATTTATTCCAACGGGGCACGTAAGATTTATAAAGATACAAAAAGAAAGAAATAAAAAAAAAAAATTGCCTACCAATTTTTATTAAAAATACGAATAACAGAAGAAAAATAAGAAAAATAAGAAGAATAAAAATGTAATATCGCGATTCGCGGAAATAAGGTGTGTATTGTTCAATAGCGAATGGCGCACCTGGTAGCTACGCGTTTAAAGTTACCTTAACGAACCTATAAACATGAACACATGAGGTGGTTCACACCCCGGAGACCCATTTCATCGACAATGACTTCTACGTAGTCTGGGCTACCTCACCTAATCGTGTTTCATTACTGACTGGGCATTCATAGCTTGTGGTGGTAGAAACTCAGTGCCAGAAGCCAACCTGCGGCTTTAACAAGTCGGAAAGCGAGACGAATTACCTTTTCTTTATTTATTTTCTTTATTTTTTATTCCTCGTTCTATGGAAAAAATAAAAATAAATAAAAATAACCCTTATATACTTTCAGGGAGAGAAGGAACAAGTAAATCATTATCAGGATATAGGTAAATCGTATTCCAGAATTTCTTCTTTTTTTTTCTTTTTTTTCACCCGAATTAGTCTAACCTAGGGAGAAGTGGGTACACCACTTCATAGACTTGACTCGCGTGGCGGAGCATGCGACAGCCTCTACCACTGTAAATGGTAACAGCCTGCAATCATCATAACTCTTGATGATGGCCAGTACCGTCGTTCGCAGGGACGACGTCAGGTTCTCTTGAGACCGCGGTTTAAACCGCAGGACCGTTCTGTTCCTTATTGCCCGACCTCTTCTACATCTGCGTCTCCTTCGCCTTTTTTTATTCCTCTTCTTCTTCTTCTTAGTCTTCGTCTTCTTCTTTTTTTTTTTTTTTTTTTCTCTTCGAGGAGTATTGTGGATAAATTGAATAAAAAATAAAAAAAAAAGACTTAAATAATCGATGTATGAAAATTTCGATTTACTTAAACAATTTGCGTTTGTTTCTCATCCGCGTATTTAAACGAGGTTGAGAAATACCTCGAAACCGCTTGAAACAAAAAAAAAAAAAAACAAAACCAAAAATGTCTTCAATAAATTCCTACGGTTCCAGAAGCGAAAAAAATGCGAGCCTGTTGTAGCCATGGTTTAGGTAGTCGGTTCCAGGTCTCTTGTAGTATTTTTCTCCTACCCCCCATACGACGAAAACTGTTGCCAGTTTTTATACCGCCGAATATTTTTAGCCACTTGTAAAGTTTTAACATCGAGGTAATGCGAGGGGTAAGGACCGATCATTCTGTAGGACCACCTCGCAGCTACAAATTGCATTGTTTGGCCATGTTACCTCCCGTCACTGATTCTTAATGGCTCTCTGACCACCGACTACTACCACCAATGCTTAAATGACTTCAAGCCCTGGATACCGACACGATTAAAAGATTCTTCTAGGGTAAAATATATATAAACAAAGACAACGAATAGCGTTAATTACGATAATTATTCAGATACCTTACCTCGTACAATTACCATTTTACCTGTATTCATTTCCTAAAGGAGGGCGTGAGTTACGATCAAAAGATTATCAGATTATATGAATCGGATAAGCTTTTAACCTCGAGTTGTCGTTTTCCTGAGAGAATATATATACCTTTTTTTTTTCTTATATTTTATTATTTTCTCATTTTTTTTTCTTTCTTTTTTCTCTCATGATCTTGCGAAAGATGCTATTAATACGGATTTAGAATCCGTTACGCGCTTTGTGTGGCCTCATATATCACTTCGAGCCTGCTATCGTTGGATACGTTAACCACAACGCACACTGAATCCAACTAGACGTTAGCCTGCCTGACTCGATGTAAAGCCATCTCACGTAGGTGCTTACCAGATGAATAATTTGGCTACAATCTTAATCCAATGAAGTATGGAGGTATCGTGGATTTCAACTCGAGCCAACGATGTTATAAACTAACTGGCTGTGTAGTCGGTACCTCGACCAACTCCAGTCCAGTGCAGATCAGTTCCTACTACTTTGCTTCTTTACTCCTTTACTCCTTACTTCGTGTTATCCATGGTCTCCTTGCTGCCGTTTCTGTCCGACGTCGGCGTCCTTTATTCTCGCCCTTAACGTCTGTTATGCGCAAAGTCAAACAATGCGACGACGTGTGGTGGATATTACCTTATTTACTCATGACTATCTACTGCACGATGAAGAAAATATCTCTTTCACAGAGAGAGAGAGAGAGAGAGAGAGAGAGAGAGAGAGAGGTTACCCTACAGTTATAAAATAAATATAAAAGAAACGCTAATTTCTTTCGTTTGACGAATTCTATCGACGGTTTTATCCACGCGATTGAGATTCAGGAATTAATTAACATATTAAAATAATGTGGTGCCCCCCCCCCCCCCCCCCCCTTACGAACGAATCTATTAACGTACTGTGAAATAACTATTCTCTAACGAGGTTCGCCTACGCAAATGTCTAAGGAATGAATCGAAGGCTTATCGATTTCAGGGTAGTATGTTACGTTTAACAAGTGGCAATTCAGTTGTAAGACTTGAGACTCCGAGGTGTTTTTTTTCTTTTCTTTTTTTTCATCCTGTATTCGTCCCGGTTGCGGTTCGGTATTTACAACCTTTACTGTATTTCTTCTGTATTATAATTACCTGTAAGATAATAATATAGATAGATAGATTGGTATGAAATCTTATTTTCATTCGTATATATAATATAGTAGCTAAGATATAACAGCTCTTTCTCATGCGCGGGCATCAGATCCGTTTGAAAGTTTTCCTTGAATAATGATAGAATTTAAAAATAAGATCGCAGTAGGTATCGTTCGTGGAATTCTCGAGTATCTTGGAAAGCGCACTTCACGACTCACGGGTCTCGCGAGACTCTGTAGTTAGTTCGTTGCGCCTTTAACCAGGAACAATACAATAGGAAGAATTAGGAATGCGACTCTGATATTTACGAGGTCCTCGTCGGAGGTGTCGCTGCAGCAGCACCAGCAGTACCAGCAACCTGTAGCAACCTGGGATGCGCACTGTATGGATATCAGGCATGGATTTACACACTTAAACTAACCGGACAATAGGCTTGGTTAGGTTAAAGAAGGGCGAAAGTATTATAGCCTTGTACAATCGAGTTTCCACCTCTTATACTCAGGGTATAGAACAAACTCGGGCAGAAGCGAACCACGAGGTTGCACCACAGCCTCACGGTTTGAAAAACCCCCATGGCTTTCAGGACTCTAGAGGCGCCATTGTGCGTAATTTTTTTCTTTCTGAATAATTCAATGGGACACTCCTTGCTTTACGTTCCCTTTACCTGCTTCCTGAATCTTATTTTGGCGTAATAACCTTATTTCTAGAATAACAAACGACCTGTCCAACGTGTTCCTTATCTTTTCTTTTCTTTTTCTTTTTTTGTTGTTTCTTTATCCAGCTTTGTGCGGACGTAACAATCCATGTGCAGAAATCCATCCTCTCACCAAAGTCGTTCGCGAATTTGTTATTTTCATATTTTAAATGGAAAAAATATATGTATACAAAGTGGAAATTGTTATCGTAACTCTTCGAACGATAAAAGGCAAGGCAAAAGCCACGAGGCATTTAATCGGCAATTCAATCCTGGTTGAGGTTCTTATTGCAACTCTTAGCTGGATTTCCCTACCGTAGGTAGAACGAAGAGTATAGTAGTCGTATGTGCGGGTATAGGCATGGGAGTATAGAGATTTAAATAATCTGAGCTTCCCTTTGTGGCATCGTGCCGCCACCGCGTCGATCTGTCTCACGTGTGACAACACAGGAGGTACGCCGACGTGGAGAGTCAACCAGAGCCAGGAACCCAGCCCCCAGTCTCCTACCACCACCAGTATAACGTCACCAGGGCATCCGGGTATGCTAAAGAGAACACGAAGTCGAGTGAAATCAGTAATAAAATCCACCGTTACACCAGGCCCTCCTCCTCTTCTATACAGCCTTCATTTCTATCTTTTTACTATGGTCAACGTGATCTGTATAACGAAACTGTAGCATACAATGATCAAGGATATATATATTAGGGATTAAAATACAAAGAATATTGATCATCATTTATTCTCTGACTTCGAGAAATCAGAGACGCATCATATAATATGTTGCACGCGAACTACGAAGTTTTCACCGCCTTTAGCCTACCGAGAGAGACTCCTCTCACGTTCCAGAAACTTATGTAGATACTGTCTTCACTTGGTATAACAAACAAGTGGCCTGTCATTTTCGCTATCGCAACATAAACAGCGCGCGGATATACATGTGTAATAACTGATTACTGAGGATAACGAATAGTGGATAGTGGATAGGTCCAGCACGGTTATACCGAAGTGACAGTAATTAATTATAACTCTCTACCTAACGCGTAACTCAATCTACCAAGACGTGATCCATTGAGATTTAAATTAATCGCAAGATGTGTATAGAATTTGAATTTTTAAACTCAATATGTTCTTTCGAAATGAGACGACGACGATGATCTCGGTGATGAAGATCTGGGAGAGTAATAGAAGTGAAGTGAAGTGAAGGGGGGTCAATGCTGTTTTATTTTAATTTTATGTCTTTGGTATACAGGGTGTCCCAGAATTCGCGACGAGGAATTCACAGGGTAAATCTTGATCAAAAACGCCATCGAAATTTCCTGAGCCGTTTTTTTCCGAAAATGCTTAGATTTCTCGCTATAATTATTTCAATTTCAGTCAATAAGGTGCGATGTAAGAACGGGCGCTTGTCGGTGTGCTCGCCGCTTGGTTGTGTGCACTTTGTTTCGCGGCGACAATAGGCTGGGAGACGCGCATACAACCGAACGGTAATCACATCGACGAACGTCCGTTTATAAGCCGCGCGTCATTGGCTGGATTTGAAATAATTATAACGAGAAATCTAAGCCTTTCCGGAAAAAAACGGCTAAGGAAATTTCGATCCCGTTTTTGATAAAGATTTACTCTGTTAATTCCTCGTCGCGAATTCTGGGACACGCTGTATAATATAGGGGGGAATACATATAGTATAAGGTATCTGAATCTGAATGGATTCCAATAGATTCCTATATACGTTATAGACGAATGCGGACAATCTTGTTGGAAATCCGTCCTAACCGACGGACATTGAGAGACTTACGGCTGCGCCTATATCAGAGGATGTAGAATTGATCCGAGTATAAGGAACTCGGTGATTTTCTCTCTTTATCTCTCTCTCTCTCTCTCTCTCTATCTTCTTAGGAGGAGAGTCGTTTCGTCGACTAAACCATGAGAAGAGAGAAAGATGTATATAAAGAGATAAAAGGAAAAGAGAGAAGGAATGGGTACGGGACGGGCCGCACCACACCGCACCGCACCAGCGCAGAGAGGCGCTTGTATGAAGCTATAAATCTCGGGCGACAAATCGCTCGCAACTCGTTCTCAGGCTAATTGTTGGGACGCACTCGAATGCCAGACTATCCGCTTCGCCGTTTGCCGTTCGGCTTCTCAACCATCGATAAACGGAAAATCGATTAATCTTGAATCGATTATTTACACGACGGTATGAAAACCAGCGGAAGTCTTGTTCCCTGATTGCTTAGCAAACATTTTGACAAGCCAAACTCTTTCTTTCGTCATTTTCACTTCTTCATCTTCTCCTTCTTCGCCTTCGCCTTCGCCTTCGCCTTCGTCTAGGATAATCATGGCCGTCCGCTAATGTAACAGATCTGAAGACCAGTTCTTGTACGATTAAAGAAACCCGTCGGTTTTTTATCAGAACAATATGTCAACGGGGGGGACAGACTTATGTGTAGACATCGGTCAAATGGTCGAGGACATTTCTCACCTTTAAGAAATGAGAAACTAGGCGGGGGTCACCATATATACCGCATGACATACCATCGAATGACTGCACGATTAAATTACACCATTTATTAAAATCTTATTCCGTTTTTATATATATGGAAATAAATCTAAAGTCTAGTGCAAAATTACAAGATTTTAGTAAACTAAAAGAATTAAGAATGAATTTTTTTATATGAATTTCCTCTCTCTCTCTCACTCTCTCTTGTTCTCTTGTTCTCTTGTTCTCTTGTTTGTGATATTTGAAATACTATACGAAAGTGCATTAGTTTCTTTTTCTCTCTACGGTTCTTAAAACTAAGCATTGATTAATGCAGTGCAGAGATGGTGTTAACGAGGGGCATCAATAAGCAATGAAAACTGTCCCCCTCTGAATCGTGTTATTCTAACGCGTGGGGAGTGTGAACTAAGCGATAGCCGTGAGATAGTGGGCTAATATTAATAGCCCTCGTTTTATTGTTCCTTAAGCTGTGTGTGTAGAGGTATGAGAGAAAGGTTAAATATAAAACCACTTCTGTGTATAAAATAACACAAGCTAAAAAAAAAAGGATATGCGAGGACGAAACGGATAAAATATATATACCGTTGACGGGGATGAAGATTAAGATGAATATGAACCGTTAACTAAACAAGACGACGATACTACCCATGGGATATAGTTTGAACGTAATATCTCCACCCCCCCCCCCCCCCCCCCCGTCTTTTTATACCTTGGAAAACTTCACCTTAGTCTTTACATCTCGCGGAGTAGAATCATCTTATGGTATAAATAACAGCGAGAAGGAGGGATTGCCCGGAGTGAAGGATTTGGCACGACTTGGTCTCGCCTCTAAATTAGTAATTGCAGCCTCCGTGACGTGCTCCTCGGTTGTATAGAAAAAGAAGAATAAGAAAACAGAAAAGAAAGACACAAACCGTAACACCATAATACCATAATACGAGACCGTAGATCCAAAGAACGGAGGAGGGTATACGCAACAAACTTATAGCAAAGTGAATATTTTCATATTATTATTATTATTATTATTATTATTATATACAACGATCAAGGAAAATAATAATCTATAGCATTTGAAAGATTTGATGATAAAAATCTGATATTAATTGATTTCATATTGGAAAGGGAAGATTGATAAAAAAAATATTATTCAATATCATTCATTTACTAATGAATCTATTGTGAACATTAGAATGATTGAATCCTTTTTTTGTTTTTCTGACCAGAAATGATTTTCGTAACTATATGTGCATTTCAGCCCTAGGCTGCAGTTACTCGCTCTTAGCGTATAATCGAGCGAGAGGCGATGTATTAATGGTAGCGTGTCGAGCTTGTCTTTAAAACGCCCTCGCCCTTTGCGTTTTTAAAATGATGAAGAAAAAAAAAAAAAAAGAAATAAGCAGAAGAAGAAAAAGAAAAAGAAATTAAAAGAAATAAAAGTGGACGTTTATTGAATTCGCTTTACTCACGCCTACCTACAGTTCAACAGCGGCACGTTCTTCTTCTTCGTCTTCTTCTTCTTTTTATATCCTCGTTCCTAGTTTGACGGCGGGATGAAGCGAATAAGATGAAACGTAAGGCGAGGGTTAAGACTGACGTTCGCGATCCTCCCAAGACGTGTTGCTATCATCTCACCGGTACCTTCATTTAGCCATCATATAAACGAATCGCGATTTTGAAACTAAGATTATACAATGAAGAGAAGAAAAAAATAATAAAAAAAAAAAAAAAAACAGAAACGGGAACAGATTTACCCCCGATATAATACGTCGTTGAATTTTCTAAATTCATTTAGCAATTGGACCTCGGCGCGGTAAGGTTCGAGGTGTCAGACACCGTAGGGGGTCTCGGCAAGCCGGTGCTACATCATCCACGGGGACAGGGTATCTACTTGTTAGCGGTACGGGTATAGCCACTGCCTACAAATACGTTCTCAAGTGATAAATGGACTGCAAAGCTCGAAATACGAAAGGATTCTCGCGGTGGACCCGCGCCGAGTCGGTGATTAATGTAGTTAACAATTTCTAGATATCTCTCCTCATATATATATATATGTATATATACAATTGCCTCAATATTCATCACATGTGTAATTTTCCACCGAGCGAGTTGCAATTGGTCCAAATAAAATCTGAACATTTTCTTGTTTATTTTTTTCTCTCATCTTCTATTTTTTCTCACTGCAGAGTAAAGAAAACAAATGGATAATTATTATTTACTTATCAAACGGAGAGAAGAGAGGTAACCGGTCGTTTTCCTATTCCCCAAGACTTACCGCCTAAGAATAACGATAAATCAATAATCTTAGCTTATATTATAACCATGTGTGTACACAGGTAGTATAGGGACAGGTACTATATGATATCTATGTGTAGACGTATGAGATTTCTGACTCTGTAAGACCATACCCATAATAAATTCATAATGTTAAACTATGGGCCCGTACCCGTACCCGTACCCGTACCCGTACCCATAGCTCCAGCTCCAGCTCTCTGGCCTCGGGATTCTTGAACCGTAGCGTATTGAATTTATTGTTCGACCTGACCCCACGTAGATATTCCAAGGTGCTCGTCGTGGTTTATACGGGGCGGGCGGGCGGGTGATGCATGGACGAGTTAACGGGGTCCAATCAATCAGTCGGATTACCGAATAATTTTCAATTATCGTCTATAAATTGAATCACTCGATTGGTTTGATATTGCTTTCGATATTATTACATACGTCGTTCGTTCGTTCGTTCGTTCGTTCGTTCATTTGTAGGTAGGCTAGATACACCAACGCGTTGCCACTTTCCACTTATCTCATAGCGACTGCAGTAATCGATCAGCCAAATTGGATGATACGTTAACTATTTTTACTTTTTTTCTTTTTATTGTCCTCACCGTTATCATTTTTATTATTTATTATCATTATTACGGATGTCTGGTACTTTTATTTTCTCATTTACTTATAGTTTAGCTAACTTTTATAACACCAGAGTTGTGTATACCATATCGGACACACTTATAGCTCTAGGCTAATATCCATTTGTACAAATCGACGTTTTCAACGTTTTATAAAACTGTATTCGACACTACTCCAGTCAGAGACTACTCCAACACCCGTCCATCATTTATTAATAAATTATTATACCTCAATCAATATACGTACAAGATGAAATTTCAGCTTTTTAAAAGGCTGAGTTATTCGTATTCAAATTTAAACAATCAAATATTGTTGTTTGTTCATTCACTCGCTTCGAGTGCAGCAGCTTTGTCAGTTCGACCAGACGGTAAACAATCTTAAATCAGTGTTCAATCTTTTTTTTTTTTTTTTCTTTCTTTCTTTCTTTTTTGTCTTCTTCTTTAAATTTTATACAACGTTTACCAATTCACACAATTAAACCACGATCTTAATGTCTCTGTCGAATTCTTACGCGACTTTAAAAAAAGAAAAAAAAAAATACGATTTTTAAAATCTGAGAATGATTTGCAACAATTCGCGATCATCGGAACTTATATCGACTTTGATTTTCGTGAGGAAAAATTTCAAAAACATCCTCTAAATAACGACCACCCTAGTATATAAACCCATGAAAGCAAAAGGTGATTCCCTCCTTCTTTATTTTTTATTTTTTACGGTAGGGTGTCTTTTTGACGAATGAAAGATTCGGTGAATACATCGATAGGTAGTTAAACCGACGTTGGGTATTAATGCTGGACCGTTTTTTTTTTTTTTTTTCTATTGTGGTAAAGTGCTGCGGGGTCGTCCTCCGCCAGCAGACTAAATCACACAAGGGTAAGGGAGGAGTAGAGTTTTCCCCTTTAGCAGCGGGGATTCCTTAGCGTAGTATAAATCTGTATAAATACAAGCTACAAATCTGCCATGTAAGCTAATTTATAAATTTCACGCTGATTCGGTAAATGTGTTTCTGATTTACGACGTTTAAATTATCGTTAAACGCAAACTAAACCACTTTTAAACTTTGAACTACCCGCGCGTGCGGTGAGGTGAGATGAGGTAAGGTAAGGTAAGGTAAGGTAAGGTGTGCACCTTTATTTTGCATAAATATATATCCCTACCATCCGCACTCCACTCCAGTGTAGTCCAATGCAGTAAGGTGGTCACTGCAGGCGGTTATCCGGCTTATACAGCTTTCAGAAAGAAGTACCTTATTCCCCCCCCCCCCCCCCTCTTTCTTTATTTCTGTCAACGCAAACTCGCTCTCCATATATGCTAGTATATACCTTTCTCTACCTACTCGTCGTCAAGAATGATAATTAATAATAATTGCGAATAATTTTAACCCGCGTTCCATTCCGCGCGATTCACGATATACCTATATACCATATAAGGGGGAAATTTGTCGTCGAATAAATCTTCGACTTACTTCGGAATTACTCCTTATTTCCAATCTCTCATTTCTTTTTTCCTAGTATTTATTGACAAACTGAATGAATCCGTCAATAAAACAATAAAAAAAAGTAATAATAATAGTTAATTAAAAAGATGATCTCATATCAGTCGAAGATATAGAGGGAAAACAGAGATGCTGCTAGTGAGGACAGGGCGGAGTTCTTAAGCTGTTACCTATCCAACAGTCTAAGAATCTAGAAAGAAGCGCGAGTAAATGAGCAACATCAATATGCCCTACGAGTAGCTATGCATGGAATGCAGTCTAAGCCTAGATAATATATATGCGGTATAGACCCATGAATAGTGTGTAAAGCTCTTAGATCAGTGTCTGGTTTTACGGTGGAATTATAACACCAATTTATAAAAATTTTATTAGAAACTGAAAAAAATATTCAGAGGAGGGGAACTGACGCAAGTGGAAATCTTTCCAAAAACTTGATGCAAAAATAAGAAAAAAATATAGAATAAAATAAAATGATAGAAAAGAAAGGAACGTTCTTCTTCTCCAGTCTCTTTTTATAATACGTTGTGTAACTTCATCTAGCTGTCGACGACGCAAATCACACCTATCATTCTCGAAAAGGTGTACACGTGTCTCTAGTCTTTGGTTTGTTGGTTGTGAGAATCATATATAGCAGGGCGTATTAGATCTCGTTTTACTATACATAGAGAACTGGATCGATCGTAGATCAGAAAGAAATGACTTCGCATATATTCGATTGATTTGGATTGAAATTTGTATCATTGGTACATATAGGATACACGATAGATATAACTACGTGTTCGATAGTTGTGTAGGATAGATATATATATAGGCGATGACCCGGCCAAACCCGTTGAACTTTAACTCGCGGAATTGAATAATCTCGATTACAAATTGCGATAAAGAATATATTATATATTTTTTTCTTTCGTTCTGTGTAATTCAATATCGAACACACATTCATCAATCATTATTATTTATTTATCATTATCATTACAGATACAGAATGTGCGAAATTCGTGTTTGATAATGAATTTTTCTTACATGTTGGATCAGATTTTTTTCTTTTTCTTTTCGAATTATTCACATATCTGTGATGGTGAGGGAGGGGAAAAACTGTATCAACGAAAGATGTGGGTATTCATATATTGTGTGTTTTGAAAATGTTACTCGGAAGGTGGTCGATGGGGCGTCGATAAGAGGAAGTTTTCTTTTGGGATAGTCCCGTGGCAAGAAGGGATAAATAAAAGTTATTGGGACCACCCGAAGCCTTCCTATATAACCTCCTTCTTAAATTTATGCCCAACCGCATCTGCCATCGCCGCCGTAACTTAAGTTAGAACAACGGAGCACATGTTCCAGGTAGCAGTAAATTAGTAGGTCTTGAATTTTGTGGGAGTGTGGAGGGCCGGGATATATGCTGGGGACTCTCTCTTTCTCTTTCATTCTTTTTCTATTTTTTTTTATTTTTTCTGGACGCGGTCCTGGATATCGTTGCCCGCACGTTAAAAGACGCGAGTCCTCGTAGTCGTCGTCGTCCCCGAAACTGGGCTCCCCGCCGAGCGCCCAGCACTCCTGATTAAAATTACTCTCCCCGAGATCCGTAGATGGGAAGCAAATTTATGAAATTGTCCCGGTTATTGTTTTAAATGAGCAGGCGTTCTCGAAGAGATTATGTTCGGATAAACCGGGTCTGTAAATTTCGAGAAAAAAAAAAAAAACAAAACGGACCCCCTAGAGGCCCATTCGACTTAGGGGACTCCTGAAGAAACTTAAGGATAGAAAACCTAAACGACGGTTTTCAATTACTCATTTTTTCTTTTTTTTCTTTTTGCTTTCCTCTATCAAACTTAAAATTGTCCCGAAAATAAATTCTTTTTGAAAATAGGAAACGGGACCTCGCGGTAGCTCTTGTCGTATTAAAACAAAAAACAAAAAAGAAAAAGAAAAAAAAAAAAAAAAAATCCTGCGGATCATTCAATCGAACTTTGAGATTTTCATTAGTAAATTGGTTTTTTAAATTCTGAACTTTTTTTTCTCGGTATAAGATTAACATTACTATTAATGGATCGGGTTTATCACAGGTGGAATTCTCCTTCTACTTCTTTTTTATTTTTTTCTTTTCCTTATTTATACTTCTATACACCTATCTATGTTTATGTGAATCTTTCGCCCACGCCCAAATTCTGTAAATTCTTCCGATCGTACGATGATTTAATTAACACTACGAATAGTAATTATCTAATTAATGAAATGGAACGAGAAATAGATGGTCGGTATACGTAATATTGAAAAT
The DNA here is from genome assembly GCA_914767705.2 of Tenthredo notha. Classification (NCBI taxonomy): domain Eukaryota; kingdom Metazoa; phylum Arthropoda; class Insecta; order Hymenoptera; family Tenthredinidae; genus Tenthredo; species Tenthredo notha. Next base: position 3,399,562 of record OU611920.1, on the reverse strand, counting down.
GCTGTTCTATTCTTAAAAAAAAAAAAAAGACGAAAAATGAAAAACAGTAAAATAAAAAAATAAAAAATAAAACGGAAGAATTTATCACTCTAAATCCACTCATCTATACATCCGTATCTTACCCATATTATATATTTATATACTAAATAATAATGAAATACGAATAGCATTTGAAAACTTTCACCAATTCCCACGTGTAATGACGACACGCGGCAAAACAGACACTCGTCTTATAGTAGAATAGCCGAATGACTGTCTATCGATTATTTAATGACTTATAGTTACTGTCTTCAAAGATACGTATAGGTATTATAATTATGACCTCTTCTTCTTATTTTTATTCTACTCTCTTTAATATATCGATGAAAAAATATTCATATTATTATTTTCGGATCTAATCACTCAATTTATTCAACAACGAAAAAAAAAAAAAAAAAAATTATTACCCCGCGTTATGTCATTCTATAAATAATTTATACGATTAATCGTGCGGTGTTCCTCGATTCGATGATATTCGAATTATTATAGAAAAAAAAAAAAAGGAAATTGACAGAAATCGTATTTTATTAAACTCCCAGCTGACCCATGGGATCATTAAAATTAAAAAAATGATTAAATCAAGGACTAAATGAATATACATCTAATGTACATACAGGATAAAGGAAGGAAATAGAATGGGTATCGGGGTAAAGTAGATTTACAACGTCTCGGTATTCAATAAATTAACATATAAGGTTTTGAAACGTATCTGGCTGCACGTAGTGAATTACCATGCGGTAAAATGCAACGAAATGGTCCGTTTCAATGTGTAATATACCAACCATAACATAGGTTCAAAAGATATTATACAAATTGGTATAACACCTCGGCGATCACGTACTTTGAATATGCGTTATACTATATTATATTATATATAGAGACTCTCAACTCTATGTATACCTAGTTTCAATATATTATATTTATTTCTATAGATGTGAAAGACTAAAAAAAACCGCAAATGAACACCTTTTTAACTCGACTTATTCTAAACCGCGATATCGGCGTTCGTATTCCCGGAACGTATAATAATTCGCGCGGTATGTAATGTATATGTGAAACATTACATTTCAAGCTTACTTAGTTCAAACTCTCCAAGTTTCTATAAACTAGAAAACCATTAAACTGTAACGCGGTACTACAGGTATTGTAGAGTTGAGTTATTCTTCACTGTATTTCTTAACTTAACTATGATACTGTAAGTGTGTAAAATAAAAACATGTTTCGTACACAGTAAAACCAAGTATAACAACAATAACTATAGTCGCAAGTAAAGGATCGTCAAAAACAAGTTCGTGTTCATAATTTGTAAATCTGGATACTTTAGACATCCTGGATGAAGTCTTCCCCTGTAAAGTATCATTATAGGTACCTTACGGTGGGATAGATGCCACCCCATGATTACCGTATCGGCTTGGGATCAGAGCCGATCAGAGGCGATCAGAGGTGATCAGAGGCGGTCGGAGGCGACAGCCCCCGCCATTATGCGATCAACACCTTCTTCTTATTCTTCTTCCTTCTTCCTTCTTCCTTCGTTATTCTACGTATAGAAGAGAACTGCACACTGTGTATAAGCTAAACGGAAAATGATTGGATAAAATTTATGGTATATAACGGTTTACGAAACGAGCCAAGAGAATTGCACCACGGGTAGTGCCTATGCTATTTGTCAAAGAGGTGCAGCGGGGTGAGAGTATCTTTAATGCGATAACGATCTATCCTCTAGTCTCATCCGGTAAACCATAGATTTTTTTTTCAAATCTATGTCTATACCTATATGAAGAGGTGGACAAATCCTTGGTGGTTATTATTTCACGAATAACTTACGGCTTATCATTTCTAAGAAATTAAATATATTCAAACTTTATCAATACAACAATTACTTATATCGATATAGAGATTACAACATATTGCTTTATCAAATTTATAAAATCCTTCTATAATACTTGAAAGGATGAGAAAATAATAAAAACAAAAAAAAAAATTGAAAAAACCCAAACGGTTGGAAATGCAAAGAAAATCGTTTGCCATTCACGACGGTACGTCTTATAATCAAACAGTTCGACACATTAAGACGCGACGCCGATATCGCATCCTTTACATGAATTATTTTATTGTATTTTTTTTAAATAGAATATAATAAAGAAAGTGAACGAAAATAAAATAAAATGGTAAGAGGGAAAGAAGTGAAAAAATAAAATAAAATAAAATAAAATAAAATAAAATAAGAGGAGAGGAATAAGTATCGAGGACATACGCGATCCTCTAAATCCAAGGAGCTTATAAATTGCCTTCATTAGCCCTGACACTAGAACGCGTTATCTAACGATAGCTTGTGACGGATTTAACCGGACCACCCAAAGCCACGGAAGGAGGAGAGACCCAAATGACCAAATTCTGGTCTGCAGCCTTATATGCGCTATCTAAACTAGCCTGATATGCAAATGCGGGAATATTTCAAAGACAACAAACTACAGGGTATATAAAAAAAAAAAAAAAAAAAAAAAAAATTCCCTTGGATTATAGTAAGGATCGGACTAGCGTTACACATTTCTTAAATTTTCTTTTTTCCTCTCATTCATTTATATACATTAATTATACCGATATTTATAACTTTTATATAATATACAAATTTATGAAATATAAGTAGTTATATACCGAACATTTGTTTGGATTTATTTGTCATTTGGTTGAGCTTAAATTTTGATAGGTATAGGTATAGCTGTAGCAGCAGGAGCAGAAGGCTTAACCATCGGATTATCAGTAGTAATTTAGTGGTAGTTTAATCTATATAAATTTAAATTCGTTTGATATTAGACGAAGGTAGAGAGACCGTAGATCGGTAACCCATAGAGACGAAAGAAAAATATAAATAAAAAAAATAAAAAAAATAAAAATTAGATTTTGATATCGTATTATAAATCCTAGTGTGAGGAAATCTTATAGTAACGGTATTCATTATGACACTAATTCTAACTAACCTGTGACTAAATAAAATAAAATTTCGCAATTTTTCGTTCGATGAACCGCGGCACAGGCTATGAGACAGTCGTAAAAGACGTCGTGTCAATTCCTTATTTATTTATTTTATTTATATTTTATAAGATATACAGATTATCCATAAATATCCTATATATATAAGAGAATTAGAAAACATTCATATATATATATTAGCCATTACCATATTTATTCGAAAACTTGAAATTAGAGTAAAACCCAGGTGATTTAAAAATTTATTCACGTATATATTTTTATAACGTGTATGTATATCGCACGATTGGGTCCTCGTCGTTTTATTTAACCTTTTCAAAATTTATTCGAGAAATAGAATAAGAAAAAAAAAAAAAAAATTACAAAAATTTATCATTTCGTTCTAAAGACGTGGGTATATATTATATATATATATATTATATTATATGATACAGAAATATCCAAAGACGTTACGATTTTTACCAATAACCATTTACTTTATATATGTAGTATACGATCATCCTATTAGATTAATGGTATCAGGGGTTCTCCCTAACGATATATTTGATACGTCGATCTAACTAACGATAAACAAAATAATATCAAACCAGGTGCGAGGAAACAAAAAAAAAAAAAAAAAACTAAATTCTACATATCAAAAATATTCAATCGATTAACATTCCCATATATAATTGAGTCAAATTAAACTTTGATCTAACGATAAATATGATATAAATTTTATGAATTTTAAATTTGAGAACCTATTAAATCTGTTTTTTTTTTTTTTCTTTTTTTTTTTAACAGAAATTCATTGGTTTAACATATTATAACGTTACCAACCAAAAATTCTCGTATTTAGTTTAATTTAGATAAAAAAAAAAAATCTTCTTCTCCTAATCTCCATAATTAAGAAAATCTATAACTAGATTTGTATCATCATCGTGTTCTCGACATATAAATTAACTACGTACGGTGAAATCGTTTTATAAGGTGAAATCATTTGGACTATATAATATAATATAATGAATAATTAACGACGTTGATTAATTAACGTCGTTCTATATCTATGGATAAATTTTTAACTATAATATATATAATATTAAAATAAAATATCAATTAAATTTAACTTTTTGACTATATCGATATAATCGGGTGTAATCTACCATGTATATATATATATATATATATATATATATATTTATCCATTTAATTCCACCCATCTAATATATAAATCAGATTCTATCACCAAAGAACTTCTGCACTTATCCGATTAAACGATCTTACTTAAACCCCCTTTAAAGTCTCTTCTTGGGTAATTATCGACGATATATCGGCTCTAGAAAATGTCAACTTGCCCATTGGGAGGAGGAAACATGCGCGTTTTCTATACGAGTTTATAAAACATCGCGATTATTCCTTATCACTTAAGAATTATTAATATAATATCCAACTTTTATAAATTGATTTATTTTTTTTCTCTCTTTTTTCAACCCCTCAGGGGTGTCCGAAGAATTAGTCAGTCGGTTAATTAGTGTTCTGATAGATGCAATAATTGGTTAAACAATAATGATAATGATAATGATAATAATAATAATAATGATAATAATAACGGGTAATATTGCTCGGTGAAAAGTAGGACGTGGTTTCTCGTGCGGAGTGTACTCTATCGTGATCCGTGGCGCCCGGTCATAGGGCGTGAGAAGGCATCGGGTGTGACGTCACCGGAGTCCAACGCGCCGAGGAATAATTGTAGCCTCGTGGCACAGGCACCGTGTCATTAAACCACGGGATTATAGAATTTAGTGTCGTCGAGGAAATGCTCACTAAATTATTATATTCATATACCTATATACGCGGTCAGTTTCTGAAACGTATCATATATTGTATATCTACCTATATGGTATATATATATATATAGATGGGCACACATTAAACTGCACAAACACCCTTGTGCTTGCACACACAATCATTCGTTCAATATATAATATTTTACCCTGCCTGTTGCAAGCAGCAGCAGCAGCAGCAGCAACCTCCACGATTCTTAAGAATTTCTTCTTTTTTTTTTTTGCTATAATACCAAAAAATTTCCCAATTTAGGTAAGAAGAGAATCGAAAAGAAAATAATTGATAACTTCGATTAATTATTTTTTATTTAGGTATATTAGCTAGATGTTTTTATTTTATTTATTTTTTCTTCCCTTTTTTTTTTTTTTATTTTTATTTCGTTTTTTCTTCCAAACTTCTTGGGATTTCCTGCTGCAGAGCAGATTTGTAGCGCGTGGCTTCGGACTGTGAAACGCGTCTGATGGCACGGTGCCGCGCCTCCAACCAGTCCGTATCTACTTAAGTGGCTAAACGAAACGTTAAGTCTCTTTTAAGCCCTAAGTGGATTCCCTGGAAAGGATTATACCCCCCCTTTGCCAGTATGTGTGTATATGTTTTAAACGCGTTATGTCAGATCTCGTTTTCGTTGTTCTTGATATTCAATTTGCTCTACATTGAAAAATAAATAAAAAATGTTAGAAAAAAAAAAAAAAAAAAAAAAAACGATGTATGTACTTTGCGAAGAGTTTAATTTTCAATATTAACATCGTTACGTTAATTTTCTTATTTTCTCATTGTTTTTTTTTTGATAGTTTACAGTCGCGATTAAACATATCGATGATTCGGTTTAATAGCGGCTTAGGTCGATTGGTTTTTCATTATAGAAAAAAAAATATATATACTATACTATATATACCTACATAGGTACGAGATAAAAATCTATTACTTCGGATCTAGTAGATTAAATTTTATTTAACACTAAACTAGTCGTCGTTGGCGCGAATATACCATGCTGTTTCACCTGATTCTCACGGTATATTACTAAAAGTTTTTTTTTTTTTTTTGTCCACGATTCAATGTAATTTGTTATTATGGTGTATTTAAGGAAACATACATACGTACCTATATATCGGTTTAGAAATGACTTGATTTCAGAGTTTCTCAACCGCCGCGCGGTGCCAAAGATATAATACTTATATCGATAAATTTCAAAATCTATCTCTTTTCATTCTTACGGCTATAGCGGATTACCTTAGAGGCCGTAGGAAATAAATTATCTATGCGGGATCAACGACGGTGAGAATAAAAAATAAATTAGAGAAAAATAAAAAAAATAAAAAATAAAAATAACACCATATACCTAACATTTCACGCTCTAGAATGAACTAGTGTTATTATAGGCACCATACTACATATAATACATATGTATAGGGGAATATACCTTTAAAGTGGGCGACAGAATGTGACATCGATACTAAGGCATATAGAGTACTACCGTGTATATAATGTAACATACGTAGGTATATAATATAAACTTACTACCTTTTTTTTTTTCCTTTGACCAAAGTAAAAGAGTTCGAGCTTCTGAATCGAATAGTAATTCTGAAATACGACTTTAAAAATTAAACCTGAATCCGTAGTACATCTGCCACCGTGGAAATACCCGTAACCTTTCTTATATCTCAATATCATCTTCTATATATAAAGAAAAAAATAAAAAATAAAACTTATCTCAACACACATTCCTTTAAAAAAAAAAAAAAAAAGAAGAAAAAAAAAAAAAGATTTCGAGATTTTAGAAAACGATCTCGATCTCTGCTTATATATTTATACATAGGTATATATATTCACGTACATTTACACGTATATATCGACGATGGTAAAAACGACCGATGCACCTGCTGCCCACCACCATACCATCGATTTAAATACTTAGTTCTGTCATGAAAGTTAAGAATTGAGGAAAATACAGGAAAAAAAAAAATATAGTTTCTAGTTTTACTGCACTAAGTGAAAAGATCGAGTCGGGTTTAGATTCAAAATTATGTAGTTTAAAAAACGATTTAGAATTTTGATAAACGTTTGAGTTTTTTTGAAAAAAAATATCAGAATTATTCAGATCCTTTCGGATTTTTTAAACCTCTGGTTGATATTAAAATTTGAAACTTTTATCCATAAATTTCGATATTTTGAAAATTCTAAACTTCGACTCTATAACCATTGAAAATAATTTTGCATTTATATCATTTTTAATTCAACTCTTTTTTTTTTTTTGTTTTTTGTTTTCGTTTTTTGTTTTCTTTTCCCCCTTGAATAGCGAATGATGGCTCGATGAGCCCGAGGAAATAGGTAATAATCGTTGGTAATGAGTAACTAATTAACCGTAGAACGACGCATTGAAAATGATTGATTTACGGGAATTTCATTTAGCCTTCTGCAACCTCCACGCCGCTCTTCGCCTACCCACGCGGTAGAAACGCCTTATGTTATACCTAGTGAGTGGCATAGAGCGTGCGTTGGATGCTGCAGCAGCTGAATGCATATATACTACATATACATATAGATATTAGATATATAAATACCTGTACATATACTAACATATATGCGGAGAGATTCTTCTCTTACGTTAGCCACATAGTATAATACCGATGGTGTATATCAGTGGCATTGATCGTATATATATATAATTTTACCTCGTGTATATAGAAAATCAGATTTCAAAGTAAGAATTAATGGAGAGAGAGAGAGAGAAGAAAAAAAAAAAGGGGCAAATAAATTTCTAATTTATATATATAAAATGAATGATGAAAATGATGATAATAATAATAATAATAATAATAATAATAATAATAATAATAAGACGAAGAAGAGGAGAAATAAGAAGATTAAGAATAAAAATAAAAATAAGAATAAGAAGAAGGTCCGGTGCGAGATGTTCACGGCGCAGTAAATACAGGGACAAGTCTGCAGGCTGACCAGTGTTCGATATATATTTGATAACGCGGTACACGGACCGCTTGGCTGCTGACAAATCGCCCCAAGATTTCACTGCCCGATTGCAAATGGTCGCGCTTGAATGGACCGCGGACAGACATGCTTGTATAGAGGTAAAAAAGACACGCTGATGCATGGCAGCATGAGAGGATAAGACCCGGTATATATATATAAGTTGATAGTCAAACGTGCCAAGCCGATCTATTAGATTCTGGAAACGACCATATATAAATATATACATAGAAACGAGAAGAATGGGGAAAACTGTATTCAAAATTTGATTAAAGAAACGAATGGTTTTAGGAAGAAACAACAACAAAAAAAAAAAAAAATATACCAAAATTTCGATACATATAATACTATATATCCGTTTCATCGAGTCGAAGAAGTGAAGCTGCGTTCCAGTAGGTGGAAGCAGCTCTCACGGTGATGATCGAACGAACGACGATCCGATGTATTTAAAACTCATCGTATCTCGTAACAGTGGGAATAAAAAAAAATAAAATAAAAAAAAAAAAGAAAGAAAGAAAAAAAGGAAAAAAAATTAAAGAGAATTTTATATCGAGCTAGGATAATTTATTTGATTTACATATGTATACATATAGTAATTAAAATATCGGATTGATGAAATTAAGTTGTATAAAGATAATTTAAATAATTGTATTATAGTTTATTATATTTTGCGTATAAAATATCACATTTTAAGGTATAATATAGTATATTATATATATATATATATATATATATATATATATATATATGTATAATGTAAGATTTGAAATGAGTTTTTTGAAATGTTCATATAAATATGAAAATATATGAAATATTGTATGATATAATTTATATAAGTTCGGGGTCATGAAAGTACGCGAGACATTGCGATCGTGATGCGGGGAGCTCCGCTTTATTCTTAGTTCTATTTGCGTGGGTGTTAGATCCTTTGACCCGAGCCGCGTACCAGATATTATCCGTAATAATCTTACGCTATCGGTCACGATCCTTGAAGGATCTTTGATCTCACCCTAAGATATCCTATACGATCGTTGAACTTTTTCTTCTTTTAATTTTTTTGTCTTCTTCTTTTCCTCTTCTTCTTCTTCTTCTTCTTCTTCTTCTTTCCAATGTTGAAGTAATATAGGCAGGCGTGGGGAGGAGAACGAGCAGATATTTTAAAGCGATAATGAATTTGAAAGGATTAGCATCATCATAACGATTCGCTAAAATGATCGAAATAACAAAATGACGCGATATTACGATCTCATAAAATCCTAGAAAGTTGAAATAAAAACATTTCGCGATATACATACATTTCTGTCTTTTTTCTTTCTTTCTTTCTTTCTTTCTTTCTTTCTTCTTTTTCATACACATTTATTATTCGTCTCAGTTCACCCGCTGCTTTCTCTCAAGACGATATATGAAAAAATAATTATAGAAAGAAAGAAAGAAAGAAATCAATCAATCAATCAATCGAGCTAATATCGTACTGCATATATAGTATATTATAAAAATCGATGTTTATAAACATGCGATAAAGCGTTTTTACCTAGTTTTTACCTAGTTTTTTTTTTTACCTAGTTCATATAAAGAGAAAGAAAAGAAAAAAAACGATTGAAATTTGAAGAAAAAATAAAAAAAAAAAATGCGAGAATGAGGTAAAGGAGAGATAAAAAAAAAAAAAAATTGTGTACCTATGCAGAAGGTGCGTAAGGTACTTCCATCTGCATTTCCATTTCCATCTGCATATGTATATATATATATATATATACATCTATCTATTTCTCTCTCGTAGGGTGAAATAGTTCAAGGTTCTATTATATTGCATCTAATTAAGACGTGGAGATGGTTAATCAGCGTTATATACCATAGATGACTTTCGTACTTTATCATCGGCAATGACTCGACCTACTGTAATTACCGCGGACTTACTGCTAGTATATACTATATATATATACATATATACATATATACTATACGTTTGAGCATAAGGAAAACGCGGTTTGAAATATTAACGAGTTTATAATACGCATTGTAGATGCATATACATGCAGTTCCAATATATACTAGCTGACTCGAGTCATTCACCTAAATCGACAATTTTATTTCTAACTATATAATTTTGTTTTTTTATTTTCTCAATTTTATAATTTACCGATAATTTATAATTACAATATTGAAATATTTTCATTATCCATATATACATACGTATATATATATACGAGTACTAACCGATGATGACCCGCGAAGCGTTCCAAAATGTCTACGTTCGACCTTTAAATCGTAATAGTACATTACGATACGACTACGGAAAGGCTTTTTTGGCGAAACAAGAGGTTTACGGCACGAGCCGAAGGCGAGTGCTGTAACGAGTTTCGTAAAAAAGCCTTTACGTACAAGTAACGATCGATATTTTTCATCACGAAAGCCGAGAAATCGCGACGAAGTTGCGATTTTGAGGTTAGAGTGAGGAAAAATAATTTATCTACTATTATGGATATATTTATGTGGCAAGAAATTCATGCGCACATATATATATACATATATATGGATGGATTTTTTATATATATACATCGTGTACAGTTCATGTCTCGAATTGTAATGAGAATCATATATTGTTGAGATAATACTTTCTCTTTGCAATACGCGGGTAGTTGTCGCATAACTACCGTTGTTAAAATCTCCTCCTAGCACGGGATTCATATCGTATATATATCTACCACATATATATATGTCCGATGAGGACGAGAGTCGCAAAGAAAGAGAGAGAAAGAGAGAGTTATTAGAATCCGTTAAAGGTTAATTCATTTCAAGATATAGCCAATAAATTATCAGTAACACGTATAGTTGTTCTATGGTGCGCGATATTTTCCATAAACAATATATATATATATATATATAGGAATGGGGTATTACGTCTGTACCGATATTTCTATTCAAAAAAAAAAAAAAAAAAACTGTACTAAAAGAGATGAAAAAAAAATTTTCTAGCTAGACGGATTATGGCTATGAGATTATTTAATTCCTTCGAGAAACCCCATAAGAGATGTAAAGAAATAGAAATAGAAATATAAGCAGGTGGGGGGGATCAGCTAGAAATTTGATTCCAAGTTCGATAAGTCCTAGGAAATTCAACTCCTTCGTGTAATTTGGAACACTGGCGCCAGAGTCAAGTTGAGATGGGGGGTAAAATAAGAAAAAAATAAAAAAAAAAGATTTCAAAATAATTAAAATATTTAGACGCGAACGACGAGACCTAGAGGAGAGTCTAGACGCGAACGGGGACATAAACAATAGTCTGGAATGTCACTAGATACTATCTCATGACTTTTATACTTTCTTATGCTACGGCCACACCGGCTATACACGCAAGATCAGGTCAAATCCCATCTACATGTCATAAGTAAACTAATCCGACATCTAACAGTCAACTTTATTTCGCTAGATAGAGACACATTTAGGGGGTAATATGATACTTCTTCTATAATGATACGCAGTCAAATTTTCTATTCTATTTTCTTATCATTATCATTATTTTCGATTTATAAAGATCGTTTTTTAATCGTTGATCCAATTAATTCACGTATGATATCAATAATTTTTTTTTTTCTTACAGATACTTATGGACACAATTCTTTGGTACTTATTCGGTGGTATACTTTGATACGTATAATTGAGTGAGTATTTTTCAATTAATTTAGACAAAATATTCTTGTTTCTATTTTTTCGTTGAATAATTGTTTTCTTCTTCTTCTTCTTCTGGTACAGAGTAATACATAAAGCGAAGAAGAAGAAGAAGAAGAAGAAGAAAAAAAAAGGAGGAGGAAGAAAGAAAAAAAAAAAATCATTTTAATCTAACGCGTTCATTATTACTCCGCGTCATAAAAGGACATCTATAGTAGTATAGTTTGCGGGGTAATTATTTGCAATATATTAGCGTCTTGAACAAGAAGGTGCTTGGTTATAAAAGACGTTCGATTCATCATAATATGTAATATCATTCGAGTCATAAGGGAGAGATTCATTTATATTTATATTTATGAATTAAATATTCATCATATCGTACCTTGGGTCTAGCCTTTCTGCTATATATCAATTTGTTCGCGGGTATGATTGCTTGTATATGTATAAGATAGGTAGGTAGGTAGGTACGTACCAATTTTGCCTTATGCATGTCTCGTCAGTCTCTTTCCGTTATTAAGACAGAATAATTACATATCCAAGTTTAACCAGATTAGTTTTAACCCTGAATATTTATTTAATTTTTTTATCTCATTTGAATTATACGTCAAATCAGTGTCAAAAAGATTCAGATTATTAATTGTACATTCAGTTTATTCATTATTTTTTTTTTTTCTAATAAACTCATAATCCGTCATCCCAGATTATGAAACGCGAACTTTGAATCGTATAAATATATAAATATTTCCATAAATTTTTGTCCTACGTATATTTCCGTGGATAGAAAAAAAAATTAGAAAAGTGAACGTTTTTTTTTTGTTGTTTTTCTAATCTTTGAAAAATCGTTACTTTTCTATCTTATAGTTAATATGTCTTAGTGATATATAGGATAAAGATATATATATATTATGCAGGACCCTCTCTCTTCCCTTGAATGCACCTGTCAATGATAATAATTCACAGCTTCATTGACCTAAGGATCAATTGGTTAACAGAGATTCTCATTTAATTTATTCACATTTGTTATCTCATTGGTAAGATAAACGATTTTTGAAACTATCATATTTGACAATCGCTGGTTGAGATTGTAAGCCGCAGGTTAATGAGACACGATGATTGGCTTTGAAGATCCATCAGTAAAGTGACGTTGATCAATTTTTCATTATATACACTAGCTTATTTGCATACAACGCGTCTATATAATACCTACGTATGAATACCGTTTCACTCACTCGATGTCGAAGAACTAATATGTATGAAAACACACAACTCTTCTCATATATATATATATATTATGTATATCTTATTCTCGATTTAAAATTTCATAAAGAAAAAAAATAAAAAAAATTGACACAGGATTTTTTTTTTTTTTTGTTTTTTTCTCTTTTTTTCACAGAGTTTGGAATTATCGTTCTTTAGAAATCATAAGTAAATCGATTTTGTATGTACTAATACCTACAATGTGTAAAGACGTAAAATTAACGACGATATATCAAAATGAAAATGATTCTTAAATATATCGTCTCTGCAGATCGTAGTATTATTTTTCTCATATGACAACATGCGTCAAAGTGTCTTCTTATTCTTATTCTTCTTCTTCTTCCGCTTCTTCTTCTTCTTCTTCTTCTGTACCCTTTTCTATACTCGGTTATAAATAATTTGATACCTGTGATCGTGATGGTGATGGTAATGGTAATGGTGATGCAGTAATATCTTAGAATCATTTACGTATGTATGTATGTACATCCGTACAGATACCCCGTGTATCGTACGACATATCGCCCTGGTCTTTGCGATGTACCTACATCGTTAATCAAATAACCTTTGAGGGTCGTACTGGTCGTTGATCTGGCATAAAATTCTCATTGGTTATAGGTGTATATATGATTGGATTGCAAATATATCCATCCATCTCTCGTCTATGAGATAGTATATCGCGGGTTTCGCTTTGTTCGGAAAAAAAAAAAAATCAGAATTTAAATAAGAATAATAAAAAAAATATATACATATATTGAGATACACAGGAGATATCGCTTCTGGAATGAAGTTGTTTCGAGTCATAAAATATAGCTATAATGCGTATTATAAACCTGTACCACCGACACATATCGCTATACGTCTCTCGAACAATTTCTCAATTTCTCTGCGCATGTATATATACGAATACTGCAGTAATCTACGTCGGAGCACAACGCAACGTAACGCAACGTAACGCAACGCAACGCAACTTTGCCACTTTCAGTTTAAGAATTGTAAAATTGTCGGACTAAGGAAAGCTAGAGAAGCTATATAAAGAGTAAAGTCTTAGTGTCGTAAAGATAAGATTATATTATTCATATATATATTGATGAGAGACCAAGATGCCAAGTGCCATATTGCCGTATTGCTTTGACCGCAAACAACTGCAATACATTATTATTACATTAGCTCAAAACTCAATCCTTTATATTCTTTATATCGTATAGTTTTCGAAAATTTCTTTTCAAAGTCAATTATATTGGGAATAAATGAATGAGGATTATTTTTGATCTCGATAATTGCTGACAGTAAACGGAAACGTTTAACATTTCAAATTTATTTGATGGTTTAGAATTTTTCTCTATTTTTCTCTATTTTTTTTTTTTTTTTTTCAACCAAAACGCGGTGGGTGCGATATAATCGCGTATATAGAAAATGGGGACAGAAACGTGATACTCTTCAATAAAATAAGCCGGTTATAATATAATAAGGTATAATAGAGAAGAGGGAAAGAAGGCGATATGGTGGTAGAAGAGAGCGAAGATGATACGACAAGGCGAAAATAAAGTAAAATGAAATAATTGATCAGTTTAACCATAAACATCGCAAGGACGCAAATGAGTCGTTAAAAACCTCCAGTTTACCTCCCGCTGTGTGTACCTACCTCTTCTCGAGACTTCTATCCCGCTTTTCTTAGTGCGTGGATATCTTTCGCTTTAAATACATACTCGAATGAATTTCCACACACGGTTTTTAATATACCCTTCGGAATTTTCTACGTTTTCATAAAAGATGAGAGGAAAAAAAAAAAAAAATGAGGCTGGAAAGACTCCGAAAGACCGAAGGAGATCCAAAAAATTTGTCTGTATATTCTCTCAGGATTTAAAGACAAGAATAGTACATTACGCAACTTGTGCTCAAAACGATTCCCGCACTTGGGAATCGGTGATACCTATATTAAAATTAGTAAATTCTCACCATATGTTTGGTAGTTTTAAAATCGTGAATTATATTCATCTGATAATTTAACTATCACGATTGCGTGCTGAAGTTCGCGCTAAAGTACCAGTACGGGGTTTAAATGATAATCTAGTATTATCAGAAGTATATGAAACTAATTGCAGTGGGGTAACAATTTCTGCGGCAAGTTAATTACGCGCACTTTGACCTACCTCGGGTACTATGGCCCGAGCTCGAGCCCACGGCATTACTGCAGTGCAGTACAGTAGAGTGCAGTGCATCGTAGTGTAGTGCAGTGCAGTGCAGTGTAGTGCAGTGTAGTGTAGTGTCACGGAAAGTGAGGTAAAGTCACGTGGACGGCATAAACGTGACACGGCGTGAAATACCCTCATAATAGGCGAAGTCGGTGCGTGCTCGCGCTCCGCCACCGAGGACTTGACCGCGATGACGACGTCGCGGTATATACGGTATACCTGTATAGTTCTATAGGTATAAAAAAAGAAAGAAAAAAGAAAGAAGAAAAAAGGAAGGCAATCAGAGAGGAGAACTTACCTCGCGAGGAGAGCCGGAAAGATCTTAAATTAAAAATAGAATAAAAAAAAAAAAATACTAAATACCAATCACTTGAATAACTATAAGGGAGAAAAAAAAAATAAAAAATAAAACCCTTCACGGTGTTGTAGAACTGCAGCTATTACAGTGCAAATGTAATCGTAATTAACGATCATACACGACGCGACGCGACATTACAATATGGTAAAAAATTTTAAACTAAACCCTCGGTCTTGACTTCGAATTCGATTACCTTGTATATATATGTATAAGCCTCATAGAAAAAGGCTAGCAAAAAAACCAATTGATATTATTATTATTCTCAGGGTATATTTATCAGTAAATTTAATTTTATACTCACATAGACACACGAGTTAAGTCAAAGATATTTTTTCTATCAATTTTTTATACATTCTTTTTTTCATCTTATCATTGCAAGATGGATATGGATTATCGCATCTCATAGTTTCGCAATTAAAAGGATAATATATCAATTAATAACGTTATTGCAATACCAATTCGAGAAAATACTAGATAATATTATACTCTTTCAGTTTACCCCGTAACTGCAGTGGATCCTCGTTTTCGTTGTATACCGTGACAATTTGAGGATGCGAAACGCCACGGATACCAACCGAATACTCGTGAACAGCAGTTTAGAAACCCACTAGATGTTTCTAGTAAAATCACTAGATTTTCAGTGATCGTACTAGGAAAATCTAGTAAGTTACTAAACTCCTGCTAACGAGTTTTGGGTTGGTATCTGTGGCGTTTCGCATCCTCAAATTATCACGGTATACGATTTTTCCTTATTTTATAACCGGTGCAGAAAGAGGAGTAAGAATCATCTGTCAACGACCGGTTGGCTTTCACGTTCACAATATATATAGTATTATTTTTTTATTTATTTTTTTTCATTTATAGACAGGGATGGGAACTTAAGGATACGTGTCGAGTATTTGAATCTAAAGTTGTATATAATGTAGTAAGTGTGTATGTACATTGTACAGCTGTTAGTTTAGTATACTATGCGGAATCTTCACCCACACTATCATGTGGTGGTAGTAGGTAGTAGAGGTTTCCAAGATTTCCAACTCCTCTCTTCTCTTGCCTTGGATATACCAACGACCAGAAAACCCGCTGAATAACCTTTGACCCACGGGCAGGTGAGGCGCAATTTTTAAACAATCACACCCGATCCAGGGACAAGAGTGTTGGATAATTCTCGTTAGCGATTGGTCGCCAGTTGGCCAGTGACGGGAATGGAGGCCATCTGCAAGACGCGCGTTATATTATCTCCCACCGTAGATGCTGCGGCTGGTACCCCTTCATACGTTTCGAATATCTTCTTCTTCTTCTTCTTCTTCTTCTTCTTCGCCATATCCTATAAGCGATTGCAGAAACGATATCCTACTAAGCGTCATTAATACTTACGACTAACAAATCATATACGATAAATACCAGACACCACCACCACCACCACCATGGATTATAATATGATCGATAAATGATAAACGTTTAATATCATTTTTTGTATTTGCAAATTATTTCCTTTTATATCGCTATATCATAGGATTAAAATTATTTTTAAACTCCTCGAACTTCTTACGTGTATTACAAATTTTCATGGATTATTTTTTATTTTTTTTTTTTAACTACACTGCAATGGGGCGAAAAAGAAAAAGAATGAACCGCGAAATGTTCGCAAATCGTGTTTTTTTTTTTATTGAAAAGGGGGACGATATATCTTTTTCTTTTATACATATTTCGAAAATGTGGTCCTGGACTGAATTCGAAATCCAAAAACTATCGAATTAAGTGCACTAAGATATTATACAAACTATATATAGCAATTACTTAAGAAATAAAATGAAAAAAAATATAAACATAGTTTCTTTTCAATTTAAAAAATTCGTTTAAAAGAATTATCCTCGAAGTGGCGTGCCAATTGTGATTATCCTTGGTGTATGAGGTGAACATATATACATATACATACATATATCCAAGGTAGACATGTGGAATACCAGGCTTATTCGATAAACTGGATACCCCGTATTGCCTGGACGGTATATATATAGTAGAATAAATATATAAGACTTTTAAATAAAAGTTTTTTATTTATTATTTTTTTATTTTATTTAAAAAACCTTGTCTGAAGGTGGACGATAAGGACGAACAACAAGTTAACTGTTTAATAAACATAGAAGGTTATGCAAAATGGTCGATGACTGCAACGTTATTCTGATTATTGCTGTTATTTTATTTGAAAAAAAAAAAATTAATTTTTTTCTCTCACTATTCCGTTTCACAAAAGTGCTTATTCGTGTACCTCGTTTATATAGCTCAAGCACTAGACGACGACACCTGCAACATATAACAGTTATAAAAATGAGATGATATTATGGAGGAAGAAGTATTCAAAAAAAAAATATGAAAAATATCAAAGAATGAACAGAAAAAAAAAAAAAAAAAAAATACGAATCGTTTGGTAACGAGAAACAAGGACGAACCCTCATCGTTTATAATAATAATAATAATAATAATGAATAAACTCGATGTACTGATGCAGTTTATTATTTCGAAATCGGTAATCACCGAGTTATACTTTTCTTATTTTCATTTATTTTCATATATAGATATATGTATTAATATATATAGGTGTACATATAGAAGGCCATCCATATAGTACCTTAGTGCAGGAGTTATTAAAGTCGTTAGTAATGAGATTTTCTGACAATGAGTGAGTTATGGTTGACTCGATGAGACTGCAAGGACCGTAGATAATATGATATAATGAATAATAGGAAAATGGGCATAGTTCAGCGAGATCGTACCGTTGGGTTTTATATATATATATAAGTGAAGGGATTCAATCAGTTTCTCTTCTTTATATCTAACGATCCCGTAAGCGTCGCCTATACCGGTATATACACCCGCTTCTTTTTTTTAATCATTATCATTATCATTATTATTATTATTATTATTATTATTTTATCACTTTTACACAATATTAATAATTTCTAGAATCTTAAATTACGTAATAATAATAATAATCGTCACGTTCTTAATCTCAAATTACTCGCTGCAGAAGACGAGAAATAGCATAGTGCAGGCCCCGTAGATATAGTACGATGATATTTTCCATTCATCACTGGACTTAATAGCGTTCGCATTAAACTCGGTAGTACCGATCTTTTTTTTTTTTACGATCTATTATATCAATCGCTCGGTACCTATGAAACGTCTATAAGGAATTTTTTTTATATACCACGGTCATATATCAGGATTTCTAGAAAAGAAAAAAACTAATCCTTATCTCCTAAGGATTGAACAAATGAAATCTTCCTGATAAAAATTTATCCCAAGTTCTTAAGTGTATAATACTAGCACACTGTGGCCAATGTCCTAAAGATCTTTTGGGCATTTGTGAGGGCTGCTGGGATCCAGCCACCCGCTGAGATCATTTGGTGACACGGGGCACATGTATGTGTCTTTTATTTTATTTTATTTTATTTCATTTCATTTTTTTTTTTTTCTACTTTTATTCACGTTTTACGTTGACGTTGTTTCGTTCGAGGATATCGTACACCAGAACTATAAGGAGGAGATGAGGCGCTCCGGTACCCGACCCCCGTCGAGAAACGTCCAAGTTTCTTGGGCGCGGATTAATGGCCGAGTCTTTAATTGCCGCAATGAATGAGAATGCTTGACAGTCGCTTAAAGGAGTTATGGATTCGAATCCGCCAGTAACGTTTAAACTTCGTCTTGTTCACCGCTTGATACGGACCACCACCACCGGTACCCAGGTGTAGAATAAGATAACAGGCTCACATTCATATATATACATATATATATACCCATATACTTCCTGAAACCCGGATTTTCAACCCCAAATTAAATGTCAAAAAAAATCTTATTTAACATATATATATACGTATTTAAATAATCCGTTATAATTTATTCACAATCTCTCTATATATATATATGTACACATATATATATGGTTTATAGATATACCGTTGCCATATATATAGACTCCTTTGTC
This sequence comes from Tenthredo notha, assembly GCA_914767705.2. NCBI lineage: Eukaryota > Metazoa > Arthropoda > Insecta > Hymenoptera > Tenthredinidae > Tenthredo > Tenthredo notha. The sequence continues at coordinate 3,380,268 of OU611920.1, read as the reverse complement.
ATAAATTTATCGAATTAACTACGGTCTTCAATCGGCCGTCAATCCACCAGCTAGAATAAGACGTGGGCAGGTCAGGAGAGCAGAAAAACAAAGAACCCATTGGGTTAAACGTCTTTTTCCTTCCATAGGTATACCTTCCTTACCCCTACCGGTTAATTGTTTAAAAATTTATCCCATGGATCCTATCGATGATCCGCCGATTCGCATCGCTAACTAACACACACACACACACACATATGATCAAAAGAAACCGACTCATTCGGTCACGGTCTATAATAGAAATTTTCGATACAGGATATAAAAATAAAAAAAAAAAAATAAACAAATGGTAAAAAAAAATATTTATTGATAGACTACGACGGACAGATTTTCTAAACGCTTGACGTTTTCGTTTTCTTTTCTGTTTTTTTTGCCTTTTTGCAAATATTTTCTTATCGCACTTTTATAGACGGAATTCGAAATTTTTTTTTCGCAATCAGTATAACTAAGATACTAGAAACTAAGATGAGATAAAACTAGCGTCAGATAAAATCTAAAACAATTGCGTATATATAGTCACTATAATATCTAGTACCTCGACACTTTCTAAGAGAAAATAATTACAGAGAGAGAGAGAGAGAGAGAGAGAGAGAGAAAATAAAATAGAGAATATCATTAACGAATAGTGTAGTTTTTTCTTTTCTTTTCTTTCATCTTCATCTTCTTGTTCTTCTTCGTTTGCGGCGATAATTGACAGACGGATATGCTATTTTTGGAAGCATCGTATATACATATATACGCATGTATATTCATTGCAGTGTAATATCTCGATTATTCCGGGCTAGAGCTTAGTGTGTGATTTCGACCCGCAATGGGTCAGGGCGTCAGGTGCGGCTGACCCTGAGGTCTGGACGTGAGAGAGACGATGCAGGGATCTACCGACGAAGGTTACTCTTTATATGATGTATGCCCACATATCTTGTGAAATTCTGGTATTATGCCTATGTCAAGTTTAGCCGACAAAATTTAGGTAACTTATTATATACCTATACTTCTATATATATGTATATTCAAACTCACACATATATATATACCGCGAGGACCAGGTGAAAGAGAATGGTCGGTCCGCCCAGACACCTTATATTTCGTATTTTCATGGGGATAGCCACTCGTTGCGCTGAAAAATATATCCTGGGGTCGAAGCTATCGACCACGCGCCAAAATCACCCTAAGGATTTTCTGCGCAACGAGTGGCTATCCCCATGAAAATACAAAATATTAGGTGTCTGGGCGGACGGACCATTCTCTTTCACCTGGTCCTCGCGGTATATATCGATGGATTAATGCCAAACGGGCGTAAGCCCCAAAAAAAAAAAAATCGTTTTTTTAGTGGCAAAATCTTTTTCATGCAATGAAGAATCTTGTGGGCATATGCGCAAAAAAAAAAATTTTTTGTCGGTTACGCCCGTATGGCATTAGTCCATCGATATGACCGTGATTCATTATACTATAATAAATCTATTATAAATAAATAATATTTTACGCTACATCGAAGAATACGAACAACATTTCTCTCTTTCTCTCAAATACAATTATTCAAATTACCTTCAATCTTTATTTCGTTAATAAAACAGTCGCAGTTTATTAACTACGTATCGATTATCGACCGACAGAAGAGTAATTAATCTGAAACCTTGATGATGGATACGATACAGATCTTATTTTCATTTTATTTCTGTATTTTATTTATTTATTTTTCTTTTTTTTTTTCTTTCTTTTCCTCCGTTTTTATAACAGTGTGGGCGATGATCTCTGACCTAAGGTGTATTCCTACGTGTATTCCTACGCCCGATACGAGAATTAGGATAACTAGAGGTATATATATATATATATATTAGGGTGGTTCTTAAATACCAAATTGACGAGTGAAGTATGGCAACCTTCAGAGAAAAAATAAAAAAAAAATTGTCCCCAAATATTAGATTTTTTTTTTAAATTCTAACAGGTGCCTAAAGAGTCCTGAAGTTTTCTCGTTTCTTCTTTGTTTTTTCAATTTCCCTGCCTTCCTCGTGAAATTTTACTTCGGAAACGACCTTCAGAATATAAAAAAAAATCCCATCGTAAGGGTGCTAATCGAAAATTCTAATATTTTCGCGTAAAATTGTGCAAAAAAAATCAGGCTCAGGGGTTAACATCATAGACAGATTGACCGAAAAAATTTCCTTGATTTTTTTCTATATAGTGGAATTTTTTGGAGCAAAATTGACCCAACAATCGAATGGGAAGAAAAAAAAATCATAAGATCCAATGTTATTTAAACGAGAAACTTCGAACCTCTTTAGGCACCTATTGGAATTTTTTTTAAAATCTAATATTTAGGGACAATTTTTTTTTGAGTTTTTGTCTGAAGGTTGCCATGCTTCACTCTTCGAGTTGGTATTTAAGGACCCCCCAATATATATATATATATATATTTATATACGTACATACATATGGAACATTCCATGCCATTCTTATGACTCTGAAAAGCAATAAGATTTAAAAAAAATAAAAAATAATAATAGACATTATGAGTTTTTATCCCTCACACAGAATTTTTGAGATTTTTCGATCACGGCTATCAAGATGTTTTAATAAAAAAAAAAAAATATTAATAATCTAATCGCTATTTATAGAGTCAGAAGAATGGTAGAACTAAATCGCGTACCAGATCTGAGAGATCGAATTTGTATACGATATATACTGTTGGTTTTTTGGTTTTTTTTTTTTTTGTTGTTTTTGTTGTGAAATATGTTTTTGAAACTCGCGTTCAACTTTTGACAATTTAACAACGAAACAGTCAGACCTTTTTCACCTCGCGTTTTAAGTTTTGATAATTATTATTTTAATAAGCTAATTTTCACCTTGGTCAATAAGATCTCGTTCTATACTGACCAAAGGGGATTCTCAAGTATGTACTTCAAGTCTTCAACATATGATATTCGAAAGAAGAAGAAGACTCTTCTTATAATTCATTTCGTTTATAAAGAACCAGAGGGGGGCTGCTCCCCTCCCCCCCCCCCCATCCTTTGCGTAGCGATCGTCGTACAGGGAGAGAATTATTATTATAAGCGAACGAAGAGTTTTTTTTTTTTTTTTCATTTTTTTTTTATTTCATACGATATAAGATATAAGGTGAATATATTGATCGAATGATAAATAAGTTTGAAAAAAAAAAAAAGTTATATATATAGAAAAAAATCAATGAACACTGCGAGTTAAGAGAAGAAGAAGAAGAAGAAGAAGAAGAAGAAGAAGACAAAAAAATAAAGAAGATTAGAAAGAAAAAAAAAAAAATAATAATGCTGTTTTACATTTTTACACGACATTTCAATATGTAATTCATTCAAAATGGTTGAAAGAAACTTAACTGAACTTACGTCATGGTATGACGTAAATTATCATCTCTTGACAGAGTTCTAATTGTTTACCGTCACGCGTTCTCGCGCGCGCGCGCGCACAGACACCATCGTTTTTACATTATTCCATATTCCATTTCACTTAATTATACAAACATTTATAACCACCTAAATATATGGTATATTCAAATATTGTAGCAGAAAAAAAAAAAAAAAACGAAAAAAAATAATCGTAGTTCGTTTATATATCTTCTTTTATCTTTTTGTTTTTTTTTGTTTTTTTTTTAACAATCGTTTCTTCAGATATGAGTAAACACTTGATAAAGCGAAATATATGGTCAATTATATTCATGAGAGAAAAAAAAGAAACGAAAAAAAAAAAAAAATGAAACCGAACTCTTAAATTATTATCATATTATTATAATTTTCATTTTCATTTTTTTTTTTTTTTTGTTGTATTTTTCAATTTATTTGCAAACTTTTTCCGTCTTGTCCTATAGGAAATTTCAAAAATACTCTAAATAAGTCTTAATTAGCGGCTCCTTATTACAAAAAAAAAAATTAGGAAATAATTTCTACAATGATTATCGCGTCACTAAATGCCATAAGGTGGTCGTAAGCGCGAAAAAAAAAAAAAAAAAAAAAATTTCGTTTTCTTTGATGGCAAAATCTTTTTCATACCATACAACATCGTTTGGGCATATCCGCAAAAAAAAAAAAAAAAAAATTTTTTTTAGCGCTTACGATGTTATGACATTAGTGACGCGATATATAGAAAACTACACAACGATATATATCCACAGTTTGATATCATATACGTATATTATACATAGATTATACATATGAATTTCATATACCTATTATATATGTATAGGAAAGGTTATATCTTTTACTCGGACACAAGTATATATATTATATATGTATATATATATATATACGCCCTCTGTGTACGGCACGCGTTCTCTCGTAAAAGCCGCGACCTACGAACCCCGCGTAACCTCCGGTACCGATAGACGAACAGGACTCGTTCATCAGATATATCGAGAAAAAAATAAAATATATATATATATAATAATAATAATAATAATAATAATATTAAATAACAAGAAATATGTAAGGAATGAGAATAGAGGAGTAAGTATGCGAGAGAATTTTAAAGATAAGATAAAATGAGATAAAAATAAAAAGAAAAAGTCACAATTTTTATATACAAATCTATATATCTCAATTCTATATATTATACATATCGATGGACTAATGCCATACGGGCGTAAGGGACAAAAAAATTATTTTTTTGCGGATATGCCCACAAGATTCTCCATTGCATGAAAAAGATTTTGCCACTAAAGAGACGATTTTTGTTTTTTTGGGGCTTACGCCCGTTTGGCATTAAACCATCGATATATAGTTAAGCGATGATCGTCAGCTACCTGAAATAATAATTACAGTCTCGATTATTTTTTTCTTGATGTACATATAATACAATCTTTAGAGATAGAATATTTTTCCGTAACCATATATATATATATATATATATATATATATAGGATCGGTTTAATAATTTAAGTACGGCGCCACCTGTCACCTCGTCTATGCATGGACACCGTGGGACGTCTGACTATTTCTAAGAGACAAAACCTCAAGCTCGCTTCTCCTTTACCTTATATATATATATATATATGTATATCCTCTTGCCTATCTCGCTTTCATTGTCTTAGCTCTCTTATGCCAGGAATAAACGCTAGTCGTAAACATCCGAAAGTCCTACAGGGCCTCGTAAACGTCTTAAGCGGAGTCACCTCCGCAGGGGGTGGATGATACGCCATTGCGCACTAGGTGGAGAATTGACCTTTTTAAATCCCCACCTTTAATTTTTTTCTTTTTTTTTTTCCACTTTTCATATCATCGAAATATTTATTCAATATTATATTTTAATTTATTGAATTCATTTTTTTTTTTTTTAAATCATTGAAAAAATTAAAGAAAAAGAGAGAGACAGAGAGAGAGAGAAAAACCGAAATATTCCATGAAGAATTTACTTCTTCTTCTTCTTCTTCTTCTTCTTGAATTTTTGTTTTTTGTTTTTTTCTTCTTTCTCTTCTTTTTCTGATTTACAGTAGGTGATTCCCTGCTAGAGATAGAGGAGACATTGAAATTTATGGAATAGTTTTCTCGCAGGACTTACGTGAGCTTCAGGGATCTTATTATTGCCCTGAAACTAAGAGGGTATTTAAAAAAAAAAACCAAACAAACAAACAAACAAAAATCAAAAGATGAAAAAAAAAAAGACAGAAAATAAACGAAAATAAAGCCACATAAGAATATATATATATAGGTTTTACATGTTAGATTTTAATAGGCGACTGGGGTTTGGATTTGTGGTCGCAATAATTTCTTATGGGAATAGATACGGGGCAAGATACAATATTTATGTATATGTATTGTATATGTATAAAATAAAATATAAGAGGTAAAATAAACTCATTTAAACAACTATATAATTAACATAACGATTAATGTATAATTATATCGATACAAGAAAAGCGAAAATTAAAAAGCAAAGAGCTAAGGAACTTAGTTACTCCACCCTATATAACCTACTTCGTACCTCGTTATATATATACGTTTATTGCCAATTAGTAATAGTATATAACTCAATTCACGCGCGTACCCCTAGTATCCCCCCCTTATGTGTCTCTTTTTTTTTTCTATTTAATTTTTATTATAATTCTGATCTTGAATCAAGTCCTTTTTTTTTCTTCTTTTTAACAAACTTTTCTCAAACTTTGAATATCACTCGTTTTTTATATATTATGCATTTACTATATCCCGTTTATATACACACACACACACACACACACACATACATAAATTTAATAAGTTAATAACAAATCGATCGACTAATTTGTTCGGCACGCGTTCAACGCGTACCTGTCAACTATAATTTATTCATTACCTTGTTGTTTATTCGTTTTAATTATAGTTGAAGTAATTATTACTGTACGGATGAACGGACTTAGTTTAACTTAGCTTTAGCTTTAGCTTATGCTTATGCTTATGTTAGAATCATTGCCCAACCTTAACCTATGCCCGAGGTTTACCCACGCCGAATTATTACATCTGTACCTTGAATGAATATACCTATATATATATACTATATACCTATAGAAGCCTTGTTAATAATTAATATTCGTCTATAATAATTTATTATACATATACGTACTGGGTTTAGAAGTTACGAATTTTTAAACTAAACGTCGAATAGTCAAAATTTCGTATTTCAATATCACAAATTCACGCAGACGATTTAAAAATAAAAAATAAAATAAAAAAACTTTCAGACTAAAGAAATACACCGGAGGTTTTGGTATATAATAAATTTTCAAATTTTGTTAATTAACTAGAACTATATAATTAGGCTATATTTCCCAGCATTCTCTATTCTCTGGAAAAGGTACGATTTCCAGACTGGCAATTTGTGCATTTTTTTCTTCATTTTTTTTTCTTATACCCTTATAATATCTACTTACAATAATAAACTTTGTGTAAGTAAAGCATCGACTTAACCAGTCCGTAAGTTTGATTGATCTCTGCCCTTCGGGGTTATAAGAAAACGAGTACCGAAGCTCGTTAAAAGCCCGCACGCGACCGAGACGAGAACGGGAAGAGCTAACGGACGCAAATTAATGAACAAATAGAATAAATACGTGGCGATAATTGGACCATCAAATCCTCGAGTCTCAGAATTAATGGCTTGTCTTTTTTTTATTTTTTTTATTATTTTATTTCATTTTCTTTTCCGCGAAGAATTCTGAGACGTCGATTTTTGTTGAAAAAATAATTACGTATACGTTATAGACATTGAAAAAAAAAAATAAAAATTGAGGGAAGAATATTTTTTTTTTGTTAAAATGTAACGTAGACGCGAAATGAAATTATTATCGTTTACATACTGTTGATAAATATAGCGTGAAAAAAAAAAATAAAAAAATAAAAAAATTTGCATTCAAAGGCATTATACGGCGGTATAGCTCAACTTCACTTTGCACCTTTGCCTCTCAGAGGTTTGCCTCTCTTCGGGTAACACCCTATGTGAGTATATTATTTATTTGAATCTTCTTCTCCTTTATGGCGGAAAATTAGCGAGAGGGCCTTGTGAATGTCGTAGCCACTTAGAACGGTAGATGCATTGAAAAACCTCTTTTTTTGTTTTTTTTTTCAATTCTTCGTCGTCTTCTTCTTCTACTACTACGACGACGACGACGACGACGACGACGACACGCCTTCCTTAGCCTTCCTTAGCGCTCCTTAACACGTTCGACCTCTTTAGTTAGAGAGAAGGTCGGGTTTATATATATATATATACACATATATGTATACGCGAGAGTAAACAGGAAATCTTAATTAATGTGAAACCGAGCTTCGTGTTTACATGACATATTTCTACGTCTCGCATAATACCTTACCTACTACTAAAGAAGCAAATCCTTTTTTCTAAACCAAACACTGATCTCTATATCCACGAATGTGTCTATGCAAACATACACACACATACACTGTACATATATTTATACGCATTATGCATACACATACTCGCGGAGACCTGGGTACTTGACCTTAAAGCTTTTTTCCATTTTTTTTTTCCATTTTTTTTATTTTTTTTCATTTTTGCAGAAAGCACTTTGGCTTTCGGTTTCCTGATATTTTATGTAGCCACTGCACTCGCGTCCCGACCTCCATAAAGTCTAAAAGTTTAAAGGATTTATTTTTAGGGCTGATATAGGAATAAGAAGTGATAGCGGGTCAAAGAGTTAGCGCTATAAGACATATATGTAGATGAGATGAGATGTGAGAAGAGAAGAGAAGAGAAGAGAGAAGAAGAAGAAGAAGAGAGGAGGCCAAGTACTTCCAGATATGATTCCTCGTAAAGTAAATTGCCTCGCTGGTAACAGCGTGGGAGTAAATTACAAGAATAAATAAACGTGTGTGGAGATGAGAGCGCGAACGAGATGAAGCAAAGCGTAAGGCTAAGGCGAAGAGGAGAAGAAGAAGATGAAGAAGAAGAAGAAGAAGAAGAAGAAGAAGAAGAAGAAGAAGAAGTTTAAACCTCTTTAAGTTTAGAATCCGAGTGTGGGCGCGACTCTGTCCAACTTCCCGTTTGGGAATCTTTCCCTCCTTCCTTTTTACATATATCTTTCTCTTTCTCTCACGTCTTCACGTAAAACCTTAGCTATATATATATATATGTATACGTATGTGAAGGATACACCTATGTAACACCAATTTATCGATGTATTCATGTACCCCGTTGTGATAATAGACGACCCACGACTAATCCGCACCCAATATAAAAGGACGCGAACGCGTGACCGGATATATACAACGTATATAAGAAACGTTTGAAAATTGCCGCATTATATGTTCAGAAGATCGAATGTATATCGAACGAAGAAGAAGAAGAAGGAGAAAAGCCCTCATTCTTTGCCTGATACAAAGCCAAGGCGAAGAAATTCTGATTCTAATTTTTTATTTTTTATTTTTTCTTCTCTTTCTCCTAATTTTCCTCGATTACGAAACGTCGAAACGATAATACCGTAATTATTATTACATCGACGATCATAAGGACTTATAGTCATTGAAATATACCAAGTAAGGAGAGTTCGATTTTCGAATACCTTATTCAAACTAATAACGAATATAATTTTTTTCAAGGAATTATAATTTACCGAAAGAAAATGATAATCGACTGTGATATAAATAACAGGATTTGAATATCATTTTTTATTTTTTTTTAATTCATTTTTTTTCTTAAACATCATATAGATGAAGCAGGGAAAAAGAAAAGGATCATATTCAAATTTAGATCAACATTTTTTATTTTATTTTTTCTTTTCTTTATCCATATTCACGGCGGGGGCGAATCTTACGAAGGTATTTAAATAACCGGGGTTAAGGATATATTTTTTTTTTATTTTATTTTTTTTCTTACCAAAGAGGGGCTGTTCTCATTGCCCAGTCTTAGCTACGTCGGTGGTCCAACTCTTTAATGCCTCAGTTTCTATGCAAACTGTCCAAGCGCCTTCATACTTTACGCATAACCGTGTATTAACATGGGAATGGTCAATGAGACCGCACCGGTCCGATAAAGGGGGTCTTCTCAAGGCACATTTGACGACGCCTAGCGTGTGATAACCATAAAATCCGAGGCTACGATGTAGCCCAGTGTCGTTTTAGCCATATGGTGTGATAATATCATGACAATAGATTATAGCTATTGATATATATTCAAAAAAGTAATAATTTCTATTTTTTATTTTTTATATATATATACAGGGTGTCCCGGAATTCGCGACGAGGAATTAACAGAGTAAATCGTTATCAAAAACGGGATCGAAATTTCCTTAGCCGTTTTTTCCGGAAAGGCTTAGATTTCTCGTTATAATTATTTCAAATCCAGCCAATGACGCGCGGCTTATAAACGGAAGTTCGTCGATGTGATTACCGCTCGGTTGTATGCGCGTCTCCCAGCCTATTGTCGCCGCGAAACAAAGTGCACACAACCAAGCGGCGAGCACACCGACAAGCGCCCGTTCATACATCGCACCTTATTGACTGAAATTGAAATAATTATAGCGAGAAATCTAATCATTTCCGGAAAAAAAAACGGCTCAGGAAATTTCGATCTCGTTTTTGATCAAGATTTACCCTGTGAATTTCTTGTCGCGAATTCGGGAACACCCTGTATATAAATATATGACGAATTTCTCATATAAAACGTATAAAGATAGAAACGACAGGATGACCATCCACGTTCTAAATTCTAGATTGGTCACTTAGCATCAGAGTTGTATATATCAAGGTGTCGGTAGACCCGATCGTCACGTAGTTGGTCCGTCTCTACGTGACCCCTAAGATTCTGAATCCATCCAGCATGCACGAAGTGGAACTCGCCGAATGACATTAGGCCCTGTATATAATACCGTAGAATATGTATATAATATCTTAGTGTATATGGATGTTGTAGTAGTAGAGATTTATAAGAAAATCATCATTCTACATAGTGAGATGCAGCATCGGCATTGTATCGCTACCCAATAACAGGTCATTTTCTACTATTATATGAGATCTCAGGATTCGTGTGGGGACGTTCACAGTTCGTACATGTACAATACTAGGAAGATAACGGATCGCGTCGCTCTTCGAAAGGATCAGCTTATAAATATATATATATATATATATATATATATATATATATCGAAGAGGAACGATAATATGACGAAGAAATGGAACTCGCTGAGTTCAGTTTGAGGAGGAGGCGTCGAGCAATCATGCTAACTGCAGCATATCTTACCTTTTTCGATGACGATATTATATATATATATATATATATATATATATCAACCGTGACGCTATCTTTATACGTGCTCGTCGTTTGTCTTAACATTTAGATCATTGAAAAAAATAAAAAATAATAATAATAATAATTTAGGGTGTTTTTTTTTTTTTTATTGAAATTTACTGCAGACAAGCAGAAGTAAAAAAGTTCGAGCCTTATATTATAGGTCAACACAATGTAGATTATTTCACTTTTTCTCGTTTTCTATATAATTTATGTATATGTATAATAATTACTAGTTTTGAATTAATAAGCCGGTCTATAAATATATGGATAATTATATGAATTTATAACATAAGGTTATAAATGCTATATCTATAGCATGTATCTATACTACCTACGTGTAGTAGTTTAACCGAAGTTTATGATGAATTCATTTTTGACGTATTCATAATTATTCAAATGAACAAAGTTTCTTAGTAAAATCATTAACGTAGGTTTTATGTCTAATTCCTGTCAGAATATACTAGTTTTTATGGGTAAATTATTAGCATGATAGATGTGTCAATCCGTTTAAAAATACAAACAGTTTGAATATAAGAAAATAAAAAGAAGAAAAAGAGAAAATCCTTCGAGGTTTTTTTTTTTTTTCTTTTTTTTTTATTATTAAAATAAGAAAAAAAATTTAGAATATTTACTTTTGTAAGTGAAATGAAAAATTAATAACTTTGAATCGTGCGGTTTTGAAATAGCCATATATACGATTCTTATTCCTTTCTTTAAATTTTTTTATTTTTTGTCTTCTTTTTCTCATTTTTTTTTTTTTTTTTTTGTATAATTACGATCAGCGTATGAGAGTTTCTATGGATGAACTCGTGAGCCCATGACGGATAAATATTATTCAAGATTAGACGTTAGATTACGTAGTTGTGTAGTAATTATATTTTGACAAGGATCATCTCGATATTAATCGAATCTCATTTCTCGAAACTAGGATTACGATTTGTCTGCATTACCCAAGTAGCATACATATATGCAGTCATCCTCGGGGAAAAATAAGAATAAGAAGAAGATAAAGAAGATAAAGAATAAGAATAAGAATAAGAAGAAGAAGAAGAAGAAGAAGAAGAAGAAGAAGAAGTCGTCGTTGGTAACAAGATTTCACAACCATGAAATCGTACGCTTCAACGGAATATTTTAAACACTTATATACAACGCCAATGGGTTGGCATATATGAAAAATATACTCGTTAGCAGTCTTATACTCGAAATTGATCAGGCTCTATCCCAACTTTTGACACAATCTATACGAACTGATCTTATCCCCCGTTTGATATTAAACCGCTGAATGAATGATAATTATACCTACATATAGTATATTTTTTTTAATCCAAAATTGTAAGGGAAAAAAAAACAAAACAAAAAAAAAATTCAATACGAACAACCTATACAATTTTCTTCGAACTTTTATTCTCAAATAAGGGAAAGAAATGGAGTTCAACGTTTCAAAAGGGTTGATGAAGGGTAACGAAATAAAAAAAAAAAAATCGTTTTCTTAATCAAAAGTTAGTTCATCTTCACTTTTTAGAAAAAAAAAAATAATAAAACAAAAAAAAAAGAAAATATTGCGTCGCAAATCTAAAATGGGATGTAAAATTTAACGCGCAGGCCTGCAGGATTCGTTTAAAGCTTTAACTATATACAGGAGTATTGCGGCGCCGCTACGGATCGGTTAGGAAGTCACGTATACCCTGCGACCTCAACTCTCTTCTGTACCTTGGATATACCTTGAGGGTACTTGAGCCGCAGTGATACTCGTACTATGAAATATGACCCAACATGTGACACCCGGCTCGTAAGATTGGCTACTTTGTGAAGTCGTTCGGTACGTCGGCGACCTCTTCGTTGCCGGTCGTCACCTCTACGGTTTCAACATGTCTGGGTAAAGAATTTTTTTTTTTTTTTACCATTTCCATTTCCATTTTTTTTTTTTTTTCCTTACTAAATAAAGGAACTTAGGAACTGGCTTTCGCATATCATCATCATCATCATCGTCGTCGTCATCATCTATATGCGACGATCCTCAATTTTCAAAGAATAATGATAATCTGTGAAATTACATCGGCGAACTTTTATCAGAATTTCGAAAAGCTTGAACCACGTAATTCCAACGTTCAGTAAAAAATAGGATGTCGGATTTATACGTCCGAAAAAAAAAAAAAAAATACAACAAAAAAAAACGGGCATTTAAGTATTATAATGAATTTATAACACGGCATCGAAAGACACAATCTCATTACAACGTTTAACGGATTTAAATTTAACAGCTTGGTAATATTATCAAAAAGTCACGAATAAATATGAGCTCAACACACGTATATATATATATATATAGTATATAGTTGACCGTAAATTACCGCTGCGGGTTAACCGCAGAAAGCTTCCGTGTCCCCGCAGCTATATACCAAGAAAACCCCCATGATGTGTTTATTATATCTTGGCAATATATGTATATACCTTGTCTGATACTTTCTGATACAGTTGCATCCAGAAAAGAAATATAATAAAAAAAAATTAAAATTAAAAAATAAAAATAAGAAAAACAGAGGCGTTCGATATTTTGTAAAATGAATGCAGGCGAAACGATGCATCAGTTTTCAAAAAAAAAAAATTTCTTTTAATATGAAATAAAAAATCGCGAACCGAATCCAAGAGGTCGAGGGTCATGCCCAGGTCGATTCGGTACGAAATCTCCCATGTACACGCGATGTGGATATATATATATATATATATATATATATATAACTATATGTGGCTTAAGTCCACCCAGTGGTAATGAATGGGTTTGCTAAGCGGTGGGTTCTAATTGGTTCGCCGTGGTGTGCACTTCAATGCTTGTTAATTTCTTCTTACATATTGCAAAGCCAACCATAACCGGGTAAATATACGGTAAGAATTAGTATTTTACAACGCGATAAAGTCTCCCTATATTATATTATAATATCCTGTCCTTTTTTTTTTTTTTTTTTTTTTCTTTTGATGTCGTTTTAAAATGGACATTATTTTATGTATAATTTGTTGAATTTTTCACAATAAGGATACGGTGCTTTATCATACTTAGCTTCATACACACTGCACCTAGATGTATAATATAAATTAAACTCGATCCGCTATGATATGATATGATATGATGATAGGATATCAGGGGAAAAAAGAAACATCAAAAAGCGGTTTAGGTAGATATTTTATTAACCGGATAAGTCGTTTTGTTCCTCAATCACATATAGTAGTTAAATTCCAATCTAATCACGATTCATGTATGGGATGATGCTGGGGCATAGTTTAACACCGTGGTTATACGCTCGGTTATTTCATGGGTTGTAGCTGTAACGACTGAAAGACCGTTAATCGTAGTGCTGAGTTAAACGCATGTAAGGCCAAAGGCACCTCCCTCGTCACTGACATATTTACGATAATTAGGTTTATATCAAAAATTGAAGTTAGATGATCATCGGTATTAGGGCCCTATACGTCAGCAAATCTATCGAAAGAAATTTTACTTTGGAAAATTCCTCCTCCCCGGCGATGATTTAACCAGCCTATAGGAATCGTCATCCAAAAACTTTATACAATTATTTATTATTCGTTTATCAAAAAAAATAAAGAAAAGAAAAGAAATTGAAACAAACTTCGATTCTTTGATTAGCTCTTCTTCCTCATCATGCAAATCGGTTTTCTTCTCTTTGCTGTTGTTAGCTGGTATTATACTATACGTTACTACACCACCTACCTTATTCGTAGCTCGCAGGCTAAACGTGAAGAGAAAATTTATCTCTTAAGTAAACCGTGAAACGAGTTGTGTGTACGCTGCTGCTGCTGTTGCTGCTGCTGCTGCTGTTGAGGAGAAGGATAAGGATAAGGGAAAAAAAAAAGGTAAGAATAACCAATGAAACGAGTCGACAACTATTGGGATCCTAAGAGAAGATGAAATCAACGAATTTTTTTCTTCCTTTCTTTCTTTCTTTCCATTCGCGAATTGATCACGCGACGAAGCTTAAGCTAGTGCCGTAATAGTAGTAAAGTATAGGTATATAAGAGGGAATAAGATTCATCAAGATACCATCCCCGTTCACTGATCGGCAATGTTTTTTTCTTGGTCACAATCGCATGAGGATCGCATTAATCCTGTTCAGTTAAAGTGTGCGTGTTAAATCACCTTATCGATTACAACGTTAAGAGAAAGGAGAGTGCTAACACTCCTGTTTGAGTTTAAACGGAATTTAATGCATTATATTATTATTAATTATCGTGATTTTAATTGACAAAAAAATTTCATTTTAAATTTAAACAACTAGAAATAAATATATAAAAATCTAACCCATAGCTTAGAGCTTTGTTATAAATACTATAAGCAACGATATAGTAAGACGTCGAGAATGCTTGTTGACTGATACCTAGGATCCTAAGGTTTAAAGGATCCAATATCACCTATGGCAGTCCGGGACGTTCTGACTTATTCTAAGTCGTTTTTTTTTTTTTAAGTTATTTTATAGACGATGACAAGAAAAAAAGTTACAAATTAGAAAATGAAAAATAAAAAAAATTGTGAAAATTTCATTTTCCTTACTTTTTTTTTTTTCCCCCGGAATTTTAACTACAGAATTCGAAAACTCTGTTTCAGCTGTATAGCTGTATACACAATACTCATTATACTATAACGGATTAAAGTTACTTCTTACTGTGAGACTGGTCTGCACGCAGCGCTGGACCACCCACCGACAGAATCGATCAGTACTGATATCATCGGTTTAAGTGTAATGTCGGGCTACTTACGCACCCGAAGAATATATTATATACGATTAATTATAAACTCGATTACCAATTAGCGACTGGTATAAGTATTCTAAATTTTGCGTTTTTTTTCTCTCTCTCTCTATCTATCTTTTATTAGTTATTATTTTACTTTTTGAATGATAGAATTATGTTTGTTATATTTAATAATGATAATTATAGATTGTGAGAAAATAAGGTTTGAACAATAAATTTCATAATAATAATAATAATAAGAAGAAGAAGAAGAAGAAGGAACTCGGTGAGAAACGTGTTTCTCATGCTACAGATAAAATCTAATCTTTAGTGCAGAGCTTTAGAGATGAGATAAACGCGTCCCCTAAATATTCCAGTAACTTGGGTAATAAAATGTTACCCCCCGCTAACTGGTCACTTATTAATTAAGTATAATTGAAGAAATTTATTGTATCGTCGTCACGCTTATATACATATACACATATATATATATATATATATATATATATATACAGTTATATATAGTTTATAAACATGAAATAATCATCGCGTATAAGTTGTAAGAAACTTTGGTTTATGACTATAATACGTACCTACTCTTCGAGGTTTTCTCTCTGCACTTCACTTGACATTTCTTCTTATTCTTACTTTCCTTATTACTCTCATTTTATCTTACTCTTTAATTTTATATACATATAGGTATGTATATTATAACCACCTTTATATTAACTTTAAACAAGAAAAGAAAAAAATAATAATAATAAAAAAATAAGAAACTTTTGTCTTTCATTTCAAAGTTAACATTGCGGTATAATAATAATTCGTTACGGTTTATACTCGGCAATTTAATAATAACAGAGGACAAATCATAACGCGATATAGGTATACATATAACCATAATTGGATAGTCTTATTAAAATTCTAACCCATGCGGTATATGGCTGCAACCAGCAACAACCTCCTATTCCAAATGATGAAACATATTATTTTTTTTTTCATTTTATTCTTTTCTATTCTATTTTTTTCTCTTCTCTTCTCTTCTCTTCTATGGGATTAAGACTCTTCTAATGACAGTTTGTACGCGGGTAAGTGATTTCTCAAGTTGATTACACGCCAGAGCGTTCAATCAGACTAGCTGAGACTGTCACTCAAAAAACTTACTACCTATATAATGTTTATACATCTTTACACGGGGGCCTTCCTCAATGTCGCGGAAACTGTCAAACCAAAAACCCTGCAGCCACGTATTAAACTAGACGAACCTATATACTCTTATACACACATATTATAGATATGTATATACTATATACATATTAGAGTGGTCCTTATTTTGGTCATTTTTGAATTGAGATTTCTTCGCCCCCTAGGAGGGTTCCAAATAATTAAAAAAAAACATCCTCCAAATTTGAACTTTTTATTTCAATTTTAACACATGTCGCAAAGCTTCTGAAGTTTTACGTTTGATGAACATGGCATTTTCACTGACCTTTATTCAGAATTTTGGCGCATCGTCAATAAGTACGAAAAAAATCTAATTCCTGTAGGAATCTTTACAGAAAACCCGATATTATTTTATCAGATTTAGAGAAATTCCAAATTCAAAATGGCGGATCCAAAATAGCGGCTGTAAAACATAAAAAAAATTTAAATCCAGTCATGGGTCAACTTTGAATTTGGAATTTCTCTACATCTGATAAAATAACATCGGGTTTTTTGTAAAGATTCCTACAGGGATTAGATTTTTTTCGTACTTATTGACGGTGCGCCAAAATTCTGAATAAAGATCAGTGAAAATGCCATGTTTATCAAACGTAAAACTTCAGAGGCTTTGCGACATGTGTTAAAATTGAGATAAAAAGTTCAAATTTGGAGGATGTTTTTTTTTAATTATTTGGAACCCTCCTAGGGGGCGAAGAAATCTCAATTCGAAAATGACCAAAATAAGGACCACTCTAATACATATAGTTTTATTCGATCATTCAAAAAGTCAATTATAAATAAATAAATCAATTTTCATTTGCATTTTCATTTGCATTTGAATGAATGAGATATTATATTAGAAAGTTTAACAAATCGATGAAAAAATGAAAAAAAAAAAAGTAGGATATTTATTTGGTATACTTATGGTATGTAAAGTGAGAGATATAGGTTTTTTATAAGCTCTAATGACAATTTTTTAGATCATTCAAAAAAATTCCATATATTCTTTCTATGAATTTGAAAATTTATAGAAACTGTTATCAGTATTTTTGATAATATATTTATTATGGTGGTCCTTAAATACCAACTCGGGAAGTGAAGCATGGCAACCTTCAGACAAAAAATCAAATAAATAGTCCCTAAATATTAGATTTTAAAAAAAATTCCAATAGGTGCCTAAAGAGGTTCGAAGTTTCTCGTTTAAATAACATTAGATCTTATGATTTTTTTTTCTTCCCATTCGATTTTGGGTCAATTTTGCTCCAAAAAATTCCACTATATAGAAAAAAATCAAGGAAATTTTTTCGGTCAATCTGTCTATGATGTTAGCCCCTGAGCTTGATTTTTTTTGCACAATTTTACGCGAAAATATTAGAATTTTCGATTAGCACCCTTATGATGGGATTTTTTTTTATATTCTAAAGGTCGTTTCCGAAGTAAAATTTCACGAAGAAAGGCAGGAAAATTGGAAAAACAAAGAAGAAATGGGAAAACTTCAGGACTCTTTAGGCACCTGTTAGAATTGAAAAAAAAAATCTAATATTTGGAGACAATTTTTTTTTATTTTTTGTCTGAAGGTCGCCATACTTCACTCGTCTATTTGGTATTTAAGGACCACCCTAATATTTATACAGTTGCGTTAGACAGTAACTTCCTAATTTTTCGAAATCTCAAAGTAACTTTCGCACGTTTCCGTTTACCGAATTCAAAAGCGATTAGCTCCTAGCAGCTACCTGATGACTAATCGTCGTTCTGTACAATACCACGCGATTTCAAAACGTCAAAATTCACCGTTTAGCGCGGTTTAACACTTCGTCGGCTAAGGGGCTAAACATAAGACGAGGGTGACAGCAGCAGCGTATCTACTATATTATTATTATTAAAATAAACATAAGTTTCCAATTTTCGGACCAACGAATGCGCGGATATTGCTTTATTTTTATTTTTTTTTCCTTTCTTTCGTCATTTTATAATCGCGTTCTTTCATATAGTATTTTTATTAGCTGATGGCTGTAGTAGTAGACACCAGGTACTCGCTTATCCAGTATGTAGAATTCGTTGATACGTAAACCGCAAACTTCAGCTGTAATCCACTCGCGTATTCGGACTCGGACTCGGTCGCGGTGAAGTATTTCAACGCTTATCTTTTAAGCGAGTAAATTCTTGCGGCTGCAGAACTGACATGACATGCGAGTATAACGAAGAAATCGTGTCACCGCACGCCCATATTTACTCGGCTGAGTTCTCTGACGAGAATCCGGAAGTTATAAGTATAATATTATGCATATTTTGTTTCTAATTATATGAGAAAAAAAAAAAAAAAAATTAAAAAAATGTAAAGAAAAAAAAATAATCTTTCACAGTTTTAGCATTATAATGAAAAAATTTAGTTCGTTAATTTTTTTTCTCCACGAGTTATTTTCTATGTATATTAGCGGAATTACACCATGTGTCTAATATATTAAGGAATGCCTCTTATAGCATCTGCGGTATAGAGAAGATTCATATTACCGTAGGTATAATATGAAGAAGAGAAGAAAAAAAAAAAAAAATTAGAAAAAATGATCCTACCTGAAATATCAAAAAAAAAGAAAAAAAGGAAAAAAAAAATCGAACTGATCGAAACCATTTCGAAACGAAATCCATATACTTAGATCGCGCGGTGTACGCACGAGTTCGGGGCCTTAGTTCATTACAATAAATATGTCGTTTACAAAATTTCGGAGATTAGCATTTCAAAGGGATACACTTTGGAATCTGTGCGCGTGAAATCGATTAATATAATTTATATTTGAGCGAACCGGACTGTGGGACACGTATATTAGATTATGAGATGTTTCGAAATTTTATTTTTTTTATTTATGATTAAGCCTTAAGGCGAGGTTAAATATCAAAATTTCTCGGGTCATCTCCTTGTGTTTTATTAAGTGTGTAAAAATTAATTGCTTTCCAAGATATAAAAAGCTGATCGGTATTAGAAGCTAAAAAAAAAAAAAAAAATTTCCTAATTTTGATCAGATATTAATTACAAATCTAAATTCGAAGAATAATAATAATTAAAAAAAAAAAAACAAAAAAAAAACAGAAAATCGTTTGACACTTTATTTATGCCTTTTATAACGGTCATATATAGGTATATTATATAGGTAAAAATTCCAATATTCATTTTTAACTAATTTTTTTTTTTTTTTACTGCTTTCTGATTCCAAAACCGTTTCATACTCATCTCACATAAACCTGGAATAAACTACTAACGAGAATAGCAAAATTTCAATCATATTCGCGCTCGTTTATATAATTTTATATACATACACTTACACATAATATGTATAATTAGACTTTTGTATGTATATGTATAGATTTAAATATATATAAATGTATTATATATACGTGCCAAGTCCTCTCTCGTACCGAACAAAAAAAAAAAAAAAAAAAGAAATAAAATAGAAATAAAGAGAGAGAGAAAAGAAAAAAACTCGTGTAATATTTGTCTCGTAAGTCTTCGCGTAAGCTCTGTGTCAATATTGTTCGAGATACTTGCGTCCATCTGGACCGCTTTGAGTCCTCAAACATAAGGTCCGGTCGAGCGCGGTATATATCTTCTTCGTCTATATACTCAATACTGCACCACCATAACCCATACCTATACGTGAGGAGAGATACCTATATAAAATCACCACTTATACTAGGATATATTTTCTTACCTTTATACCTACGCAGTCTATGCACATAATAAATCTCTTTTTTTTTTTTTTTTTTTTCTTTCTTACGGTACATATATATATATATATATATATACTATACCCCCCCCCCCCCCCCTTTATAGTCGCGTTTTTTAGCCTTTGATCCAAAAGATCTGCAAACACCTCCTCCCTTGCCTCTAATTTTTTTTTATCTTTGTTTGGTGTTTTATTTTTTTTCTTCTTTTTTCTCTTCTCTTTTTATCTTCTATATATATAGTCTCTTGAAAATATGGTATGAATAATCTCTATAATACATCGCGAGATATTATGAATCCACGAAAAACCCACGCATTTATATATGTATATAATACACCTTCTTGTGTTATATACTCTCTCGCGTGATCTCAGTGCAAACACCTTACCCGCACCTGTTTAAAGTGAATTCGTATTAATGCTAATGTCAAATATCGGCTTACTTAAAACAGATATAGTATTTAGATTTCGCGAGACAATTAAGAATATAAATTAATGAATTAATGAATAAATAAATATGAACTTAGACCGCGGATAAAAATCACAATTTTTTTTATTATAGGTGAAATATATCGATGGGGTTGATAATCCATATGATTATTATTATTATTATTATTATTATTATTATTATTATTATTATTATATCGTAATCTGATAGACAAAGGTTATTAGAAAGTTTGGTGTTGAAGAATAAGAATAAGAAGAAGATGAAGAAGATGGAGAAGGGGATGTATGTATAATATAAGATAAAGAGAAGCTGAGTAAAGGGGAAAAAGCTGATTTCCTAGCGGCAATTCGTTGGCGGGGTAACTCTCTGAGTTATCGCCTTAAGGTAGGGCCATTTGTTTTCAGGTACGCTTCAGCAACATAGGAACATAGGAACATAGCAATAGCAACATAGCAATATCAACCATCAACGGGATTACATAGATAATAAGAAGGAGAGGCAAAAGACGGTGTAGAAAAGAAAAAAAAAAAAAAAAAAAAATGACGAAGATGTAACTTAAAACTTGCGGGTCGCTATAAGGAAATACAAGAATTATGTTAGCTTGAGGGGAATTCCGGTATATCTTATATATATAGTATATAGTATGTAGTATATAGAGGTGTGAATATGATTTATAATTTCAAACTTTTGACAACTCTGCAGTGTACGAATGTGTATAGTACCTATATACCTATGTAATAGCCACACGGCAATATTATACATATATATATAAGATAGTTTGAAAAAGAATAAAAAGGAAAAAAGTAAAAAAATATAAAATCAAAGGGAACCGATATTCGAAACCTGTATATAGCACACGCCAAGTATAGGTATTTTAAAAAGGGAATAAATGTACATAGAATATTCATATATACACATATAATATAAAATATACATCCATTTATTCGATGAGAAAAAACTATACTGGTATCAAAAAACCTGTACAGATTGAATAAAGAATAAGTAAGAAGGAAATGAAGTAGTAGAAATTCAAAAAAAAAAAAAAATGAAAAATAAAAATTCATAATAATAATAATAATAATAATATATATACCTGTGTTTGCCGAAGAGGCAACGTACTCTGCATAATATAACTTGAGCTTCAAGGATTTCGCAATAATATCCATTACATTTCTGTGTAGTAGATTCTCTCTCTCTCTCTTTCTCTCTGTCTAAAGTTTGTTTTTTTTTTTTTCAATTTTTTTTCAATTTTTTTTTTTTTTTTTTCTTCTACAGCTCTGCTCTCTTTAAATTGAGTGGTGTGTTCCGAGGAGGGAACGTTTGTATGACTTTTGAGATATAGAAAAATACACGTTTGACCCACAATCGTCTCTCGTATAAGTAAGGAAATCAGCACTTTAGAATTTCTGTCTGTCTCTCGAGGTTTGCTAACGCGGCTGCATATATCAGACACGTAGCTCAGGGACCGTCCACACCTAAGTAAATAGTATGTATTATAGGTATATAATCCTGAACTCGCGAGGAGAGACGAAGCTTCCTCGAAGAAGTCAATTTCTTGAGATGTGAGAGACTAAACCGAAGTATATATATATATATATATATTTAAAACCGACAGAAATAGATTTAGTCATTATTCTTACGAGAGACTCTATATATTATGAGCTAAATCACAAATTCCCGGTGTAGTTTTGTACCTTAAAACCAGTCCATAAATTTGACATGTCAAAGAGAATATTTTAAGTTGTCGAATGGCGATAAAAAAAAAAATCGAATTTGGACTTGCGGAAGACGGTTCAACGGTAAGTATTTTAAACTTCCGGTTGTCTGCGGCGCATGAAAATATTTTTAATGAAAAGAGCGGAAAATTTCCGCATCGTAAAATGTGTTGAAATTTTTCAGTTAAACCATCAACTTCTCTGGTGTTCTCAAAAAACCGTTAAAAACACGTAATATCAAAAATAGCATGAGATGCACCGATAAAAATTATATTGAGGTGGCTTCCGACTCATTTCCACGGAAATGACCCATTAATGACAAAAAAAAAATAATGATCGAAAATTTTCAGGTACAAAACCACACCGGGAATTTGGGATTTAGCTCATATGTATAATGTTGCAATTTAGTTAGGTATATAATATACTTTTCGAAAATATCGTTTAGTCATATCAAAATTATTAAATGCTGCATTGTAGCGGAGAGATTAATGAAAAATGAAATGAAAGAACGAAAGAAAGGAAGAAAAAAAAAAAAAAATCTGTGATTTAGTATCGACATCGAATAAAATGAATGAGTAGATAGAGAATGAAAAAAGAAAAAAAAAAAAAATCGGTCATTTAGTCTCGGTGGATGTAAATTGAATTTTTATTTATTTTTTTTCTTCATAATTTTGCAAAATGATTATTCTGTATATTAATTATTGCCCATTAAGTATTATTAGATCGGTACGTAAGACAAGACCACTTTATTCAGCTCATATGCAGAGAGAGAGAGAAAGAGAGAGAAAGAGAGTGAGAGAGAGGAATGGCGGTATATCAATAAATTAATAAAAAAGACCCGCAACAGGGACTATGAAGACTTCTTATAATACCAATTCGAATCTCATTCATCAGAAATCGCGGGTTTTAATTACTATACATCTCCTATGTCCATAAACTATAAACGAGGTGTATTATTAATTTTTATCTCAACGACGTTTATTTTTTTCTTTATTTTTTTATTCATATTATTTTGCGCTCTCCTAGCATTTCGACTAACTTTATTATCATTATTTAGGAAAAAAAATAAATAAATAAAAAAATTAAAAAACGTTGATATACGTGCGACGAGAAACGACCAAAGATATCGGTGACTAATCCGCGAGTACCCTATATGAAAATTATCCATATATAGTTGATTAACTAAAATATAGAAGAGTTATAAATCTCGCGAATCAATAAATTGCGCGAGATTATCATTTTTCAATATTAAATGATTTTAGTAAACGAAGGGTTGATAATAATTCATTCTTAACGGAGATGTGAATTCGGGAATATAGTTTTGTGATATATACATATAATGCATCAGATTATAATAAAAAAAGAAATAGATTTTTTTTTTTTTTTTTTTTAATTACTTATATATATTTATATACGTGCGTGTGTGTGTGTGATAATATTTATTTCTTAATTTACCTATTATAATAATATTTACAATTTAATTTCGTAACTGTATATATATACTGTTTTTGTACTGGCCTCGCGAATAGCGTAAAACATTGGCTAATTATTATAATAATCGTGAAACATATAAAAAAAAAAAAAAAAAGAATCTGTAATAATTAATATAATTATTAAATGAATTTCATTCGATAAAATTCAGCTTTTAATTCTGTTCATATATAAATAATCATTATAATAAATTGTTTCAAAATCTAAATAAACTACACTATAATATACTGGCCATTTAACAAAATCGAGGAATCATCACATCCGTCAATTATTCCGAAATAAAAAAAAAAATAAAAATAAAAATAAAAATAAAAATTTGTTAATAAAACTAGAAAATAACTTATACAGGGAAATTGTGATGTAAACATAAATATACGTCCATATATTATAATATTTATAATAATCGTTTGATAAAAATCTATATTTTTTTATACATAGTATTATATGTAATATATATATCTATATATCTATATATTACATATAAAATATGAAAATATGAAAATATCACGTGTTTTTTTTTTTTTTTTTTACTGGCACTCGTATTAAATATACACATCTAATAAATAATATCTCGTCAATTTAAAAAAGAAAAAAGAAAAATAAAAGAAAGACCAGAAGAAAAAAAGATAAAAACCATTTTTATATAGTTCATTAATTAATTAATAAATCGTAATATCGTTCACTGTCATGTCTTTCTGGTAAGATCTAACGGTGGTCCGGTTTCCGTTTCGTGAACGTCTTCGTCCTCACTTTCCGAAGTCTTATCTTCATCCGAAGTTTGAATATCCGGCTCTGAGCTACTACCCCGTGGTTGTTGTTTCATACTCAAATCAATTGGTGCTTCTTGTTCCGGTCCTAATGATCTCAAAAACGCGATACTCTTATCGTATGATAATCCAACGTTAGGATCATCTAACGATTGAACAATATCTTTATGTTTAGGTGAAGGTGTAGATCTCGGACTAACGCTTTCGCTAGATGAACTCGACAACAAATTGGTCACTTGTTGTTGAGTAGGTGGATTTATTTGCCCGACGTATGGTACCATAAAACGTTGTTGGAATGGAAAAAATGGTGTGTTTAATAACTGCATGTGGGTAAGAGCTGGATGAAAGAAAGGCGGTCCTCTCCATATCGAAAACCTTGAAGATTCGGGCCTGATGATGTCCTGTGATCTTATAACGTGGCTTTCGTTCTGTATCATAAGATCCTGGGGCCTTTGGACATCGTTGATATCTCTCTTTGGCAATCTTTCGTGGTAATTACTAATTCCGCTTACGGTACTATTGTTATTATTGTTATTATTATTATTATTATTATTATTATTATTATTATTATTGTTATTAGCAGCGTCCAAAGAGCTGAACGGTTGGGAATTAAAAGAAGATTTAACAGATTTTTGAACCTGACTTTGTTCCTGAAGTAAACAGTGGATTTTAAACCAATTTGATCTTCTACCATAACGCGAACCGGACTTTGACATTCCTACCATTAAACATTTTCGCAAACGACACGCTTTACAAGCTGTACGATTTTTTTTATTTATAACACATATACCACCGTTTTTACACTCCGATATGCTACCCAAATTGTTGTAAGTTCGACCGAAGAACGACTGCAACATAATGTATATAGTAGAATTATTAAAATGGGTTACGAATTTTATCATCAAAATATTCATTCTTTTATATTTCAATCATTTTTTTTTTTCTTTCTTTCTTTCTTTTTAAATATAATCAAACCCACCTTACAACCTTCGCAGGTAAATGCCCCGAAATGAAAACCTGCTGCAGGTTCTCCGCAAACTCTGCATAGCTGATTCATCTGGAAACAAAATTATTATACCTAAAGCCAAAAGGCTGTTTTTCTTTCTTTGGGGATGATCGTATGACGATGGTGATGGTGATGATGGTGATGGTAATGGTGATGGTTTAATATACAATACGGATATAGGACCTTCGACCGTTTCATTTTTTTTTATTTTTATTACACTTGAGAAAAAGATGCGAAACGTTAATTATATTCTGTCACTTATATAGTATGTAGGTGCATATGTAAATGTGTATTTATGGATATGTCGTTGGTTTGTTCAGCCTTCGATTATATTGTGTGAAGGTGCAGCAGCAGCAGGAGCAGCAGCAGTGAAACTGTGCGACCTTACCCATATAAGTATGAGTATATAGGCATATATATATATATATATACTAAATAAACCTCATATCGAAAATGAGAATACTTTCTCATATTGGATCATCATCGGATTATATTTGAGATTTTTCTAACAAGATTTTTTTTTTTTTTTACAACTTCAAGCAATCGACGCGATTAAAATTTCATTATTAATAATTAGACAATGATTTAATAATTAACCGATTAGTTTCGACATGATTTTGCATTTATATATAATCCTATTATTCTGACAGAATATCGTGTCTCCCCAACCCCCACCCTATACCTCTGTGATATATTGCTATCAGAAATATACGAGCACTTAAAGCGAAAACGAACCGAAGCAAAGCAAAGTGTAATAGAACAAATAGTATATAAGGCAAAGAAACTGAAACGTCAAACACATGACGCCGTATTGTCGCACCCGGAGGCTGCTGAAGTTAACTCTAATTCCCATCATCGCAGGATGCTTCTTATTCCTATTCGTCATCTCATTTTGCCGCAACCTGTTATTTCTTTATGCGCAACGTACGTTAAATCTAATGTATCGTTACTCACACAGCTGCGACTGCACTCTTCCAACTTGCATATATATATCATTTTATTCTATTTCTTATTTTTTATCAGATTTAGAATTAATATATATAAGAAATATTTTATAGAAATGAAATTCGTATCCGTGTTATAATAAAACAATAAATAAATCCTTAATATATTAAATTGAATTGAATAGAATATTCTTACCACGTCGGTATTAGCTGACGGTGAAGAAACGGGGGCTACCGTAGAGGAAGCAGTTAATGTAACCGATGGCGTCCACCACCTGACAGGGGAAACAGCGTCGCCTGGAGCACTGGCCCCCGGGACCCCTGCCTGCAGGTCCCCGACGTCCATTCGACTCCCTATTCCCCGGAATTATTACTTTCATCTATCTTTGACGGTAACATTTTTTAATACCGTTATATCATTTAGTATTGTTTATTTAAACAACAACAACAACATCAGCAGTAGCAGCAACAGGTTCTTTTCGATATATAGGTAAATATATTTAACGTAATAAGATAGAATGACAACCATTTATTATTTAATCATCGTTTTTTTTTTTTTTTTTATCATTAAACAACGATTTTTTATTTCACATTTCCGATACGATTATAATATGGCAGAAAACAGATATCGATCATCGAAAGTTGTGCGAAAATTTCAATAAATCTTCACCTGCACCTCTTCACACAGCTAATTACACTTTTGACAATCATCCTGCTGCAGCACTTATCGGATATATATATATATATATATTTTTCTTATTTTTCTTCTTATTCTTCTTGTTTAATTAATTAACGATAATTTATAAATCGGCGATTTCGTCACGTTTTATGATGGAAAAAAAATTATTTTCAAAAAGGTATATATATATATATATAAAAAAAAAAAAAAACGAAAATTCTTTTGTCGGGGGGTACGGCGTGCGTCGTGCGTTCGTGAAGCACGTGGTCGCGAGACTGAAGCCCCTACTTCGCGGTTAGCCGGTTCATCCGCCCGTCCATCCTTCCGTAGGCACGGTTTGTCCGTTCATCCTTATCACACGCTCACCTTAAGAGTTGAGAGACTCAGAGGTATGGTGTTGCCTCCTACTGATCCCCACTTGCATCCACATTTGTATACAAGACATCGAAGGTCCACCACAGCTTTTCCCCCCCTTCTTCTTCTTCTTCTTCTTCCTCTTAGACTTATTATTCTTATTCTTCTTATTCTTCTTACACAGATGTAGGTATGTGTATTATATGTGTGATGTGATCCAGCCTATGCCGCACCTCCTCACCTGATCTCATACCGATCTTATATGAAGAAGGATAGAATACTACGGTATATGACGCGGTTTAATCTTACCAAGGTACGAACAAGACACTCCCAGATATGATGATATGATCATATACATATATATATTATGATGATGATGATGCGATGATCGGTTGGATCCAGATACTCCTACCTCGCGGTTAACCACTATCGATTTATTACATATTTTCAATTGGTATTAGCCTTGTATATATATAAACTCGTATCGATAAAATATCAAAAAATATAATACTGAAGTAGGTACAGTGCGAGTAGGTATATATTCGTGGATCCGGATCATTTGATAATAAATTTACGATTAATTGAACAGAATAATTTATTCAACAAAGTGACTCAGAAGAATACTTATAATGGTGTATAAAATATTGAATGAAAAAAAATCAAGGAAAAATAAATAGGAATTAAAATTTCAGAAAACGTTTTATCCCGGCGTTCAAATCACTGGTTCAAGATTATCTTCTCGTTCGAGATAGTTTGAGTCGAGATATATATATTTTTTTTTTTGTTTCTAACGTAAAAAAAAAAAAAATCTTCGGATCTATAAAAAGTGAATATCCATCGTATTTATAAATTATTATAAAATCGTAATATGGTAGTAGGATAAAGAAAGAAAAAAAGAAAGAAAGAAAGAGGGTTTCAGGAAAGTAGGAGGAGCCGTATTATTAACCAATAGGAAAACAGCTGCCACCCACGATGTAATAAAAATATATTTATCACTAAATCACCGCCTACGCCATTGCCAGATTGCTGTATACTGCTACAGCCTCTCACCAGATGTCTATACCTGTCGGGTCCATATGGGGTTGGTTTTCGAAATCTAGAGATTCTAGTACTGATCGAATCACAATGAGATTAATTAAAAACAAACAAGTAAATCGTCACATTAAACGATCGATCATTATTTTTGAATTTTTTTTTTTATTAAAAACTATCATCATTTAAAATAAAATAATAATTATACATTCCGTTTTTTGATATTTAAATAAAGATAACAACTTCAGCGAACAAACCATAATATTAATTAATATTATTTTTCAATAATATAATAATAACAATAGGTGTAAAATATTTGAATTATATATAACTATAACTATTAATATCTAATATCTAATCTTTAAATTGAGAGATTAGTGTCGTTATTTTATAACTTATTACTTAGTTGCTTACGGATCTACTACCACTACCCGAAGATCCTCTGTGTCTAGTTACTCCCTCGGATGTTAATTTGACGACAACACCCTGTGATATACCATAATGCTCGTATACATCTTTACCATAATTTCTACTGATTTTTTGACTATTTTGTCGATCGTTTTTAACATCTGTTGTTAAATTAGTTAAATCATGATTATCTGCAGTATTTGTTTCATCGGTTTGTATAACCGGTAAAGCTACGTTCATTGCTTGTAGTGAATTGAAACTCTGCATAACCAGCTGAGAGGCAACAGACATTGTCAAAGAATTCATCGGTTGTTGTTGTAGTGTTGCTGCTGTTACTGTTGCTGTTGCTGACGCTGTTGTAATAGTCGGGTTTGGTACAGCCGGTAATACAGTCGTATTACTTCTCCTTGGTTGAAGAGATTTCACGTTTGCATCTGTAGGTTGTGATACCGGAAGTGTAGCAGTCTGAGAACGATGTTTTCTCATAGGTACTTGCGGACTTTTTGGTTTGTCCAAAGCCTTGGTAGACAGTCCAGTTGTTACTTCAGTTGTTTGATTTTTATTCATTTCTATATTATCTGATATATTTGGAATACCGATTATCGTTGTATTTGGTGAATTGTTCGGACTTTGGTTAGACCCTGGATTTTTATTCGATGATTTTGACCGACTCGGTGACGATCGCGTACTTTTTGAATTTGAATTCTTCTGTATTTCTTTACCACGTATAACACCGCTGCTTTTTACAACCGACGTACGATTCGGACTTGATTTTTTCCTACTAATAACTTTGCCAGATATTTGACGCGAATTATCTTGAACGTTATTTTTATTATTATAATGATCGAATATACCCGACGTTGGATATACGTCATTTAGATCCGTAACTTCCGGTAGACCAAAGTGATCAGATCCGATAAGTTTTATCGCCAAATTAGGATCACCGTTTGGAAAATTTGCGCTTTTTGCAATCGCCTGTCGTTCCTTGGCGACTTTTGGAGCGAATGGATTCTTACGTTCGATTGGCTTTGGCGTCGCATAACCCGGAACTTTCACAGGCGTTTTTTTATCCTCGTCATTTTTTATCGGCAAATTATGTTTATCTAATTTCGTACTCTCACGCCTTTCGGGAAAGTGTTTTCCTCGCATATTCAGCTCTTCTGTATCAGAAAAATCCTCATCATCATCATCTGACTCTTCTTCATTTTCTTCCATTATAGCACTAGATTGTATCCATTCTCTTATTCGATCCTTTTTTCGCGATCTATCCACCGTTGTTTCTATACCGTATTGAGTCAGGGTAAATAAAAGCTGATTTTTCTCTTCGAGAGAACTGTGAAAACTGTACATCGAAGGACAAAGCTCGTCCCTTTCATCAGCACCGCCTGTATATCAGATAAAAAATCAAAATAAAATCAAATTAGGTTAAAAAAAAAAAAATGATAACGTAGATTTTATTCACCGTTCAAAGCTTTCTCAGCACCAAGTTTAGCCAGCCATCTATCGTCCAGATATTTATTAGCCTCGAATACACTAACGGGACGTTTTTCTTGCTTAGGATCTAACAGTCTTTTAAACATTCTGAAAAAAAAAAAATATGATTTATGATTTTTTTTTCTCAATAAGAATAAAGAAAAAAACAAAAAAACACCAATATTAGTAATTATACTTGCCTTTGCGCTCTCGAACTTATAAGCTGAAACAGTTTTGGCTTCTTAGCTATGTTCAGGGTTGCTGAGTGCCAATTTAAGTACCTTGCGTACCTCGGATCGTCCGTGGCCGCCTTTTGCCATGGTAGACATCCGGTCAAACATACAAATATCACTATACCATACTGCCAGACATCGTGGGCGGTCGAAGCTCTAAGGAAAAAAAAAAAAAAAGAAAAAAAAAAAAAAACAGAAAAGGTCATATTTTACTTCCTGGAGAATAAAAGAGTGGCTAGAATGACTAGAATAAGAAAAAAAGAAGAAGAAAAAAAAAAAGAAAAAACCGCAACCCACTCACTTGTACGCATCATCCGTATCGATTTGAAGTACTTCCGGTGGCGAATACGGAAGCCATTCATTGTGCCTTCTTACAACTGTATTAACTCTTCGTGTTTCACCAAAATCGCATAATTTAATACGCGAAAAATCGCTTTTGAATACTAATATATTGTCGAGTTTTATATCCCTGTGAACCAGCTCTCTGCTATGAATATGATGTATCGCAGCAGCTAATTGCCTTGCTACTCTTTTAGCGTGTAATTCGCCTAGACCAGTTTCGGTAACGTTTGAAGTAAGGTCGCCTAAAAACAAAAACAAAAAAAAATGGTAAAATTTATAGTGAGATAAAAAAAAAAAAATATGCGATAATTATTTTATTATTTTACATAAAATGAATCACCTAGCGGTGCGTATTCCTGACTGAATACAAAAAAGCCTGCGGTTTCAAAAGCCACATCATATGTAGTGATGATATTTCTGTGAGCTGATAGGTGAAGACCGTAGTGAAATTCACGGTAAAAATCAGATATACTTGTGTAAGGCTTTGGCAATGCTTTTAATACCATTTCTGTCTGGGTACTACGGTGTTCGGTTAATAAAATTTTTCCGAACCAACCCTCGCCTACTATTTGTAGTATGTCAAACTCATCGCCAAGATTTACCTGCGAACATATATATTTTTTTTTTTTAATTATTTTTTATACTTGACAATTTTTTTGTTTGATAAAATTAAAGTTCAAACGTTAACGTATCAGCTATCTCGTATTACAAAGAATAAGGAGAAATTCTAAACGTATATAGAATATATAGTGTGAGAGGAAACGTGTTTATTTTTGTTTCAAAATAACTTTTAACGTCTCAGCTGGTGCCCCCTTGTTCACGCCAGGTTTATACTGCAGTAAGATTATAACCGATGCCAAATTATAACGTTTAAAAATTTTCACTCAGATTATATACAAATACGAATAATATATTCAACATATACGTTCGAATTATAGACAAGTTTTTTTTTTTTTTTCTTTCAAATCTGTTCAAATGTTATCGACACTATTTTTTTTGCCAGCTAAATCGTTAAATTCTTTGCTATATCTTGATTTCAAACGTAATTCGTTTAAATTTTGAGAATATAGAAAATTTACAAATTGTTTATTACTTTTTTAGGACAGAGCCTAAGATTTAGAGAAATTTACAGCCAGAGGCAAGATGACTATGTAGACAGAAGTCTGCAGGCGTAGTGCTATTTCTGATTCTATTTCTGTGACACTCAACAGCGGCATGTAAAACAAGACCAATATATATGCAGGAATAGGAAGAAGAGTTAGGTCAAGATATGGGATGTGAAATAATACCAATAAAGAATATAAATTTAAGAAACAAAAATAAAGAATAAAAAAAAATAATAATAACAAGATTGGTAAGTAATCGTTACGACTTGATACATAAATCTTTTATTGATAACTGACCATTGCCAATTCGCGAAAAAATTTCAATTCTTTAAGATTTATTTAACTACATGACACCAGCTGTACCTATATATAATATACTAGTCGGAGGAATTATATACTCAAGATTTTTCGTTGTAAAAAAAAAAAAAAAAAATGTCAGACATATTTTTTTCGCAATTTTTTTCTTTTTTTTTTTTCTTTTTTTTTTTTGCGAAATAATCTTTGAAAGATCTTGGAAATACTTTGGTAAGAAATTTTAAAAGAAGTTTTTTAGTCGTAAGTATTTCCTCGTCTCTGAAATCTGAAACATGGGATGAAAAAGAAAACAAAAAATTTGTCCAGATGTTAAAACTATAACTAATAACAGTTAGCGTATATAATGTATACTATACTGTATGTATATACATAGTATATAAGTTATTTTTAATAATTACGTGATAGAGAGAGAGAGAGAGAGAGAGAGAGAGAATACAAAAATTAAAAAACTGGTTACCTTTTCGAGTTCGAATTCTCTTATCCTATGAATCGATCCTCCGATTGCTTTCTTCATCAAACTCATCTTCGTTATAAAAGCAGCTCTATATATCTTCTCTATATACCTATATGTATGTATATATATATCGTTAATATATTTCTTTCTTCGTCTTATATATATTATTCCTAGGCAATAAAGAACAACTTAATAAACCACACGCCAACATTTTTTTTTTTTTTTATAATTTTTTTTTTTTTTTTTCTTTACTAAATAATATCAACATAAGATTCGAAAGAGCTATACGATTTTACGTTTGTTTAGACGATTATGTTATGTCTGATAAACCTGGCGTTAAGCCAATAAATTATTCGATAGTAAAAATTCTTTAACTACTGCAATTTTTTTTTTTTTGTTTTTTTCAAATTTTATCGCATTACATCATATCGATAGATATAATATATATATATATATATATATAGGAAAATACCCGTGGCTTAATATTTATACAAAATATTTTGTTAATTTTCTTCTTTCTTCTTCTCTTTTTTTTACTATCAATCGATTTCATGGACCCGTATTATTGCAACGTATTGAATGATATTGATAAAGATTTTTCATATTCGATAAGAAAATATTTGAAAACGCACTAGGTACTCGGCTATGGGTAAAATAGTTGAAAATTTTATTCTTAAAACGTCGTCGAAATATTAGTATACATACATTGATATTATATGTTCAATTGGAAAGATCCAATACTCTTAATATTACAGAGATTCGATAGTCTTCGATACAAATTAAAAAAAAAAAAATAAATGAACTGTTTTTTCAATATCATGACACGTGTGGATATACAGTTCTGTTAAACGTTTCATGCTATATTATTATTCTTGTCAAAAACCGCGATGAAATAATTACAATTTTCTTGTGTCATATTTAAGTTCCAATTTTTCTTTCTTTTCTATTTTT
Organism: Tenthredo notha; assembly: GCA_914767705.2. Classification (NCBI taxonomy): domain Eukaryota; kingdom Metazoa; phylum Arthropoda; class Insecta; order Hymenoptera; family Tenthredinidae; genus Tenthredo; species Tenthredo notha. Next base: position 3,346,115 of record OU611920.1, on the reverse strand, counting down.
TTTTTTGTGTGTTTTATTATTTCTTTTAACACAATCTTCGACTTGTTTTAATTTCGGCAATAACACTTTATAATACGTATAACTGTCTAGGAATGATATATGGTCGGTGACCACAGTGGTGGTTTTAAATATCGACTGTATGTCAAAACAAAAAACAAGTATTACGATACTGTTTGATATAAGTACAGATGCGGCGACTGTGTATAAATGATTTATTTATCACACCTAGGCCATGTGTGCCAATCGTTAATTATTATTCTTCTATATGTATATACTGCAACGAATGAAAATGTATTTTTAAGAGAACCTCGAACCTCGTATATTATATAACGTATTATACATACCTATATGTATACATACCCTAATACCTACTTATTGTAAAACTTTCGTATATTATCATTAATTAATTTCATTTCATTAATCAATTTTATTTAAAGAAAGAATCGAAAAAAAATAAAATAAAATAAAACAGCTTCTCATCTCGCGATTTACTAATGTGCACAAAAGACCTCATGCTTAATTCTAATTCGATTAGAAGAAGAAGAAGAAGAAGAAGAAAAAAAAGAAACACGTGTATTCTACTTTTCAATTGCCTAAATATAGTATATACCTTTATGTTTAATCCTTAATTAATTACTGATACCAATCAGTATAATTAAAAGATTATAATTCGTAAGACAATTATATTGAAACATTACAGAAAAATTGATTGCCAAAGTATTTCTCTGTACCTAAAAGACGCGCGAAAAAAAAAAATAAAAAAATTCTTAAAAGTTTATTGAAATTTTCTAGCCGCACTTTCACCTCGTTTTATTGAACTCAACACGATTTATGTACTTTCTGAAATACGTTTTAGTTAAATCGATTTTTTTTTTTTTTTTCTTTCTTCTTATTTTTTTCAACAATCCTTCTTTCACCTATTTATGATTTAAAAGTGAAATTCGCAGCACAGCTTGCAATCATCAGCTGCTTATATTCGTCATTTATAAATCCTTGAAATCTTATTGGGGTATTCTAACTTCGTAGTAGTAAGTGTATAATGCGAAATTAATCCACTGATTTCATCCCATCGTATAAAACCGCTTTGGACACTTTTTCAACAAAAACCTAACAATATCTTTTCTATTGTTGTAATTTTTATTTCACGCTTCTAAGATCCGATTAGAAATCGATTTATATTTATATATAATTGACAATAATTTTTGCACTAGTTAATATATCGAGAAAAAAAATTAAATAACATAATACGCGACTTAATTTGTTATATATTATACACGCATTTGATCTGATATAGCTTTACTGCTTGCTGCAGTATTTATAAAATGCCGACCGGAAAGCGACTGAGCTGATCTTGGCGGCCGCACCTGCTTGGCCGCGTACCGAAACAGACATTCAACAGAGGAGTTTAAACTGGGTTTTTTTAAAATCGTCATTACATACCGCGTTCTTTCAGATGGTCAATGACTGAATATTTTTTTTGGCATAATTTTCTTTTTTTCATTGTTTAAATTTCAACGCGGAAAAGATGCAGCTGCAATTTGATAAACGGTTTAAAAAAATTTCAAATCGAATCTATGTCATAGTAAATATATATATATACATATATAGAATTTTGGGGTCAAAATACGCGATGAAATATGCGGCGATAATTCCGCAAGATTTTTTACCAATTTTTATTTTCGGGGTATTATGAGTCTCTGATACGCTACTGGCGTCGCGACGCTATGTACGTATAGCTGTTAGCAACGTCGTCGCGAGACCGACTTAGATCTGTGAAAAGTGTCTAGCCTCGATTCGTAGAAAACGAGTTTTATGGACCAATTTTAAACAGTGTCGTATATGAGCCTTGATTCGTATTTAAAGAGAAATTTTTCATTCGTCATAAATATTCGTAGATAGATATACAATTATTGTAATTACTATTTATGGGGATAAAGGTAATAATGTACACGGATTTTTATTTTCGGACAAATAATATATTCGATATTTTAAGATAAAAATTTAGCGTAATATATGAATACCCTAAATCGTACTACATATACTTAGATGAAAATTCGATATTTTAACTAACATCACGAACATAGTTCTTAGTATATAATACATAGAAATTCCTAGCCTTTGTTATTGGCAATAGCGCAAACTCCTCTTCGCACGTTTCAAATATAGTACATTATAGTTTTAGAAATTCTAAGTGGCTACATACAGCAGTAATATTTTCAATACTAAAGCTACTTTGGATAATCTATTATAAAAGTCGCTTCGTTCAGTCTCTATTAATTAGAATATAATTTTAAACAATCTATATAATCATTCGATCTATTTATCCACTAGTTATAATGATATAAACTCCATTATTATTCGATTAAAATGTCAATTCCGTCAGTCGTAATTATACAGTTTTCAAACATCGGTATAAATTACCGCGTGAAATTTTTATCAACCGCTTGTGGCGCCGCCTAGCTACAACACCGCGCAACTTCTCCCGGTATTAACGCCGCGCTTCGTTTCCCGGCTGCCAGTGACAGGTGAAGACCTGTCGGCGGTGTGTATCGCGTAGATTAGTATTTATAAAAGTGAGTTTAAAGAAAATCGTTTAGATATTGGAGTATTCTCCCTTTTTTCTTAAAATTTTCTAAATCGTGTTAAACCGTAATAAAAAAAAAATACATGTTAATATCACGCCGTTAGTACGACAGATTAGTAAACAATTTTCTAAAATACCGTAACGCGTCGAACACGTATGACAAATAATCATCGTGGCAGAAGTGACGTTTGTTTATTATTTAATTTAGGATGATAAAACGCGGCTCGTTATCACCAGCTGTTGAACATCACCGTCATTCATATACATCAACTAACAGTGACCACAACCATAACCTCAAAGAAATCGAATTTTCTGTAATCTAACCTAAAATTAAAATTCAATGAATATATTAAACGCCCCGTGTAAATATGGCTTGAAATAATTTACCACATACGTTAACGTATTTATTCATAAAGTTAAACAAGAAAAAAAAAAAACATCTAATTACAATGATAACGAATCTATCTCACGTAATGACCCTCGCAAACGGGATTATAGGTGTAAGTGTATTGGCGATGCCGTTTTGTTTCAAACAATGCGGCATAATATTATCAATATTAATTCTCTTAGTGAGTAGCATGTTGTCAAAATTCGCTTGTCACTTGCTAGTAAAGTCCGCAGTCATGTCCCGTCGTCGTAATTTCGAGTTCCTAGCCTTTCATGCGTTCGGTAGAACGGGTAAATTCCTCGCCGAGTTATTCATTATTGGATTTCTCATGGGCACTTGCATAGCATTTTTTGTTGTCGTCGGTGATTTGGGCCCTGAAATTGTCGGCAAAATGACCGGCAGTAGCCCCGCAGACATCAGAACAGGCCTGCTCGTCACCATCGGTATGTTCATCATCTTGCCGCTAGGATTACTAAGGAATGTCGATAGTCTTTCGAGCATTTGCACTGCGACTATCGGATTCTATCTCTGCCTCGTACTTAAGGTGAATAATAAAAAGACTTTTCATCATCACGTTGAATTATGGTCAATATTTTTTTTCCTTTTTATATTTTTCAGGTAATGACTGAGTCAATGACCCACATTTTTGCCACCGATTGGTACGACAAAGTATTTTATTGGCGTCCGTCAGGGATTCTTCAATGTTTGCCAATATTTTCTATGGCTTTATTTTGCCAGACACAATTATTTGAGATTTATGAAACAATACCAAACGTTTGTCTGGAGAAAATGAACCAAGTCGTTGACGTCGCCCTAAATATATGCACCATAGTTTATGTTTGTGTTGGATTTTTCGGATACGTCGCATTCTGTACTATACCTTTCACTGGTACGTATTGGAGAAGTTCGCATCAGTCATTTTATTCTGTCTGTAAATTGTCTCTCTTTTCAACACTTAATCAAATTTCAGGAAATATTCTGATGAGCTTTGAACCCAGCTTATCATCTGAGGCGATTAAAATCGGCTTCGTACTGTCTGTTGCGTTCAGTTTTCCACTCGTCATATTTCCGTGTCGAGCCAGTCTCAACTCTCTACTGTTTAGATGGGTAATTTTGAGAAAATCATACATTTAGTCAATTCTTTTGATTTAGAATCAAGGAAGATTCAATTAGATTTGTCTTTCTCTATATTCCAGCTAAAGAATCATTACTACCGATTTTTCTATAAGTCCAGAGTTATATCAGATCTGTAAACATATTCTAACTAAAAGAGAATACGTTTTTCAGGCTCATTCCCACGAGACGTCTAGCAATTACATTCCTGAGACTCGGTTCAGGTGGCTAACGTTCTTGATAGTCGCAGTGTCTTTGGTAACTGGGATTATGATACCCAATATTGAATTTGTATTGGGGCTTGTCGGATCAACGATCGGCGTTATGATATGCCTCATGTTTCCCGCAGCATTCTTCATTTCCATAAGCAGTAAAAACACTAACGAGAGATTAATAGCGCAGGTAATAATTTGGGAAACGACTAAAACATCGAACGAAGATTTATAATTATTTTCTTCGCTGTAAATTCCAGGCCATGCTATTCATCGGGGTTTGGGTAATGATATTGGGCACATATGCTAATCTATACGCAATGGAAGAATCTAATAATGCCAAACTTTCTGTGACGAGCGGAGATTCTCTGGATCAATTGAATATCATTCCCCCAGAAATGATAAATGACAGAGATGTGCAGATGGTACCACCTATACCGAAGATTAACGATATTCCGAGTATAGACGATGGTGAGGAGTCGGAGACATGTTTGATCGCTGATATTCAGAGTAGACTAACAAGATATTGTCTTTTTTTGATTTTATTCAGACAAATTCAAACCTCTTGAAGTGGCAAAGGCTCATGAAGATCAGAATTCTAAGGATGATGTACGCCAGGAACCGCCTATACCAGTAGAACGTGCCGTCGTCACTGAGAAAACTATTCTGGATACTAAGAAGCCTGAAAGTCGTTTGATTGCTACACTTTCACCAGTGATTCAAGAAATCGTTGAAGATATTAAGAAACTGGATAAGAATATGGCAGAGAAATCTGGTGGAGCTGATAAAAACGAGGAAGGAAAAGAAGATATCGTAGTTTTAAAGGCGGAAGAAAAAATAAAGGCAATTGAGATGAACGATAATAAAATTGCCGGAAATCTGATACATTCAGACGCTATCAAAAAAGAAGACTCTGAATTGGCAGCGGCTGCTGAATTGGCAGAAGTTGACAACGATAAGACGCATGAAGAGCAGCTGAAGAAAACACTTGAGGAGCATGAAATAGAACTGCGACAAATGTTGCAGGAGCAAAAGGAGATTATAAACACTTTGAAGCAGCAGAAAGAAGAGTTTGAAAAAGAAAAGAGGGAAAAGGAGGCGAGTAAAAGGGCCGAAAAGAAGGTCGAGCACGGAGACAGAGAAACTGGAATTCATGAGGGTGTTAATTTAGATAAAAATCCAAAGCCAAATGCCAGAGCAGGGGATGTTAAAGATCCTAATAAATCAGCACAGGCAGCAAAAATTAAATCCAAAGATAACAACGCGGGCAAATTAGACACCAAAGCTGTTGAAGATGTGAAAGATATCAAGGATCCAAGTCCTGTTGAGACTGAGAATAACAAAACTGTGAAAAAATCACGTGGACCAATCCTCAGCGCGTTAGTAAAAGAAGCATCAAACTCTAGTATTACCAATAATGTGCCAATTGGTGATAACAAAGATCGTATAAATGCCCCGGACTTGATTCACCCAAATTTAGTAGGGAATCAGAGAATTGGCGCTAAGGATTACGGCGTGAATCTATCTAACAATAATGTACCGACACTGACTAATAATAATAATGCTCCAGCTCCGATAGCTTTAGTTATGAGGGAAAAGACGAAGACTAAAGATATTGTGAAGCAAAGTAATGAAAATTTGCCCGTTGGAAGAGATCTTTTAGAGAATCTGCAGAGAAAGAAACGAAAGGTGGATGGAATGTTGGTAAATGATAATCAGAATCCAAAACATGAACAGGGTGATAAAATAGAAGATCACTTGAGTAGAGATAAAGTTAAATCCTTTGTGAATGATATTGCGCAAGGAGACTTAGAAGAGGAGTGTCCTAAGACTGAAGAGTCTTTGAATAATGTAAATTATAATAATAAAGGGAAAAAGGAAGAAAATAAAAAGATAATTGATAGAACAGAGGTGACCACTGAATTACTATTGATTAAAACGAATTCATATTTGTCAGATCAAAGCTTTGTGAATTCAGATTCGTTGAGTGACAATGTGGAATTGAAAATAGAGTTAGAAAATACTGATCGAAGGGATATTAAAGTTTTAGCTAGTTCTAAGAATGGGAATAGCAAGTAAAGTAAAAAAATAAATTTAAGAAAGAAGAGCGATTAGAGACTGTGGTATGATAATTTGATAAACTTTAGTTATAAATATATACCACCTTGGTATTGTATAGAATTATTTAAAAGAACGCAGAGCATAACTAAGACCAGGCATTATATTATCGATAATAATGGGCATAATTCATATCTCGTGTAAGCAGTGGTAAAAACAAATCATTCCTCGTTGTTGGAATGAGATATATTCATTTTTATTCAATCAAATGATTTGTAATAATTGTACATGCATCGTTTCAAATGTATTTCAAGACATGACGGTGGTATTCAGATCTAGAGTATTTGAATATTTTTATAAATCTCAAGCCAAGTGATATGGCCATTTCAGATCAAATCATTCCTTAGCAAATTCAGCGAAGGCAATTATATACTGAATTAAAAATTCCATATATACTTTTATTTCTGAATTAATTATATATTTTACTATCGTAAAAAATGAGAGATACAAAAGCATATGAGAGCTGCTTTATACAAATTTTTTATATGGGTGAATGATATTTTACTGAATTAGTCAATATGCTGTATTTTATGCAGATCTCTCTCTTTCTTTCTCTCTGAAGCATTTCCATGAAAATTTGGGATCAATTTGAACGAATAATCTTATTCATGCATACATATATATATAAATGTATATTAATTATACTGTATCAAAGTTGTCTATTTTTCTTAAATACTTGTTACAACGTTAGCTACTAGAAAGACTAGTGTAAGGGAATACTGTGCTACAGAATACTTTGACTTGTTCATAGATTCCAAAAAACACAAAGCCTCCTAAAGTGTAGCCAAAAGTTCTTGGAGCAAAACCTGCAAACAGCCTATAAAAAAAAAAAAAAAAGATAACTAAATGAATAAAAGTGAATAAATGTGTATAATAATATTTAATAAATTAATGAATAGGTCTAAGATTTATAAATCAAACTTTATTCTATTGTTATCATTTACGAATATGTGTCTAAAAAAATTGAGCAATATTGAAACTTGATTACAGAAACTCACCCTTTGGGGCCTCTCTCATTGTACACGACCTTAAGCATTGTGGATATTTTCACTTCATCCTTTACCGCCGATGTATCAGAAAGCATAATCCTAGTTTTTGCAACATCTAGGGGTGTAGTTAGCACAGCTGCTACCGCAACTAAAATACAAGAGTATTTCAATCAAATATTTGGCTACTGAAGAAGAGTGAGCGATTTTGAAAAAGCATTGAATCAGACTAGTATGAGACTTCGCTATTGTTCATTTTTACCAGAAGCGGCCCCACAGGTGGCACCTTCCAAGGGTGTGCAATCCCTGAGTACCCTGCGTTTCCAACAAAGTTTGAAATACTCCCATAGCGGCATTTGCACCAAACCAAAAGGTAGATCTCTTAATACCGTGCTACCATATCCACGATATAACGTTCTGATACCAAGTCTTGAAGTCTCTTTAAGGAGGGCTTGTTTTCTTTGCTTAGTTACCTCCACAGGTACACGAATAAGACACGCGGCCTAAATCGGTGTCAAAAAGTCTCGTTAACAAAGTTTTTTAATAAAATGAAATTAAACAATGTAGGGTATCGGTGATATTGATCATCACCATTTCTCCTAAAGAAGCTGCACCCATGTGAATAAACAGGTGATAAGAAGGTGGCACTTTTGGCTGTAGAAACTCCTTTATTCCCTCATAAGTTACGAAAAATATTGAAGCTGTGATGAAGAAAAAAAAAAAAAGTAAAATTTGTTGGATGTAAAAATGATATCAAAAAAAAAATAAGAAAAAAAATTATGTTTTTTTTTTTTTTTTTGTTTTTTTTTTATATCACCTGCTGGAGCTGAACCAATCATAACAGGCAGCATACCGTTGTAGAGATTACCAAAACCACCTGATTTATTGAAACCATGCTGACTTTGCAATCGTGTTTTCAATGTATCTAGAGGAAAGAATGTGAGGTCACACATCGTGCCTGCAACACCTCCTGACTGAAATATGAATGTATGTAAGTAATTTTAAAGAGTTGTCATGATAGCGGTTGAAAATTAGATCAAGGAATGTCTGGGAAATTGCTCTGAATGACGCAATTTCTATAAATCTTTCTCGTTATCTATGAGCGATTGAAACTATAATTTGAACATGTGAAGCGGAATTTTCAGTTATATGAATTTTTTAAAATATTGTTTAATTATTTTTACTTACGATTAAGGATGACAGAAATACATTTTTCGAGTTTACACCATTACTCGGTTTTTCGTGCAACATATTCAAGTTTTATTTAATAATTTACGGAAATAATATAAGATATGAATTCGGATTTTAATATAAGACCCTGTGTGTATCAAGACATGATATCATATACACTTATCTTATAAACCAAATTATAATACCTAACACTACACGTGACAGTGTGATAATTTTTGACGACATTTGGATCAACGTGTTAAGTATACTACACACACACACACACACACACACCTCTATATTACTATCGCGTCGTCTGCTACACGCGCAGAAACTCACGCGCAACTTATATCTCCGCATCTATTTCATTGATGATTTATCAGTGGGAGTAAAAGAGACACGGGATGTCTCAAGGTCGATTAGCCATACGCATCGACCTTGACTTATACTATGGATGCACCTGTTTCACTAGCGCCATTGTAGATATACAGGTGCATATAGAATTCAATACTGTACAGATATGCAGGAAGGGGAACGCCTTACTGTAGGCAACCAATAATACAGTATTTGTTACGTCTGTGATCTAAGATCCATCAGCATGCATGCGTGTATATGTATGTATCTACGATGTAGCATAGAAGATACGTTTCTTCGTTTAAAAACATTTAAAAGTAAAGACTTATTGATTTAATGATTATTATTATTATTATTGTTTAAGTATGTTTTACCGAGACTTTCTGACTTTATCGAAAATCGTTTATTTTTCTATTTTATTACCCATTTAGGGTAATTTACGGGTATCAATGATTCTACTTTGCTCTTTGAAGTTGGAAAAGCAGTTCATTTTACTTGCAACAAAGTTTGTGTAATTCAAATCGTATGAAAATCTACTTTCGCTTAAGGGTACTTAACGATGTGAGTTTAACGTATAAAAAGAATTTCATTTTCGCATTCATCGTCTTAATGTGTTTGTCACGATCGTTCAATATGCGTCTATACTCTTTTATCATAGTCTTAAAAATCATTGACGCTTATTCAGCTTCTAATATTCCCTTATTTGAGGGCGAGGGGCATCTGGCTATTGCTGCAGTTTGTATAATCGTTCATTTACACATAAATATATGGGGAAATCGGTGTCCATATGTAGCACTTGGATAATTAACTTTTATTTTATTTTTTTCATACTTTTCCAAACTTTCTACTTGCTTGAATATATTTTCAACTACTTTTTTTTAGGCTGATATTGTTGACAAATGTTTTGGATCATCTGACCGGTGGTCAGAGCTTCTAATGATACCTGATCAAGCATCTCGTGATATTATAAAAAAAATTTATCATGAGTCAAGAACTTCGAACTCAATCGTATTTCTTGGTAGCTTTGAAGACAACTGTTATTCAAATATTAGTACGAAATGGCAAGAAATCAATCCAACTGCTATTATGATCACTACTCATAGTTCAAAACAACTAAAATCTTTACTTGATTTTCTGAAAAATGATATTCACAGAATGTGGAAACCAGAATCGTACTTCTTCATCGTCTTAGGTAAATCTGAGTTCGTTTTTTTCTATATTATTGCAAATTAAAATAAAAAATGTGGCAATATTCTAGCAGAAACCGACTGCGACTCAGCGAAATACAACAATATCTTCAAAGATATTTGGGACAACTGGATTCTTAATGCAGTTATTCTGTGCTCGTCGAATGATCCTGCCAATCCTGATCAGAGTGGAATTGAGTTATATACTTTCAATCCTTACTCGGGTGATCATTCGCAAAAGTGGAAAACAATAATCCAAGAAACTGTTGAAGTGTCTATAAATACAGGAAACTTTAATCATTCCTGGTACATTTTCAAGCAAAGATTCAACCGAATTATGTCATTCGAGGATTGCGGCGATATATTCTTTGACAAGACATTAAATCTCGACGGATATGTGATTCCTATGAGCTTTAGTTATCCTGAATTTTTATCTGACACTACAGAATTTTATATAGCTAAATTGTTTGCGGCTGATAGTCGCACGCTAAAATCCATTTCAACAAAATTACGATTTTACGTCGTTCAGGTATTTACAAAACTCGTAACTATTTCAGATTTTCTTACCATACAGTAAATTAATTTCATTTGAAAGAAAGAAATAAAAGAACAATCTGTTTGGTATTTTTGAGGTATTCAACTACGGACTGAATGCGTATGGAGAACTGCATGAAAATGGTTCCTATTCCGGTATGATGAGCGATATTCATAAAGGACTGTCATATCTCGGACCTACGATGCGTGGTATGAATCTTTACCCCAATCTTGGAATGACTTATCCCCACGATGAATCAAGCGGCTGTTTTGTATCGCGAATTGTCGGAATTCGCCCACAATGGACAAACCTTGTCGTTGCCAGAAATATTTGGATTTCTGTTGGACTTGGTACATTACTATCCACCGTCGTTCTCTATCTTCAAAATAAGTCCCACGGTGTTGTGTCAGCATTTCTTGAAGCTCTTAGACTAATAATTGGAAATTCGATAATTCATACGTCAGCGATCTTGAAGCACAGAATTATTTTGGGATCTATATTTCTCGTCGTCCTCGTAATTGACGGCACAATTAGAGGTAGATATGCTACTGCACATTTAAACTATTTCACAATGACGAATGGACATTATGTTGTTATATTTTCCTGACTGTTGCTAATTACTTTATAACGGAGCTATAAGTATGATTTTGTAGAGTTACAGTCACATTTATAAATAATTATTCCTGTTGTATTTCATGTTGTAGGTCGTTTCATATCAATCCTAACTGTTGCAAGACCATATCCAAACCTCGATACCGTTGAGCAGCTCATAGAACAGAACGTGGATGTATACGCGAACGATATTATCATAAATCAGTTTCTGGAATTTCCATTAAAATCACGCTTAAATAATACTCTCTCGAGTAAAGAGTGCTTCAAAACTCTCGAACGCTCAGAACACCGACAATTCGCTTGCTTCGGAAATTGTCTAGAGTTAAAATTTATGACTGCAAATTCATCAGTTATCCACATAAGTTCAGACCCCATTTGGAGAAAATACGTAACGTAAGCGTTTATCTATCATTAGTCTTGTAGCAAAAAAAAAAATAAATAATAATAATAATAATAGGCTCAAATTTTCGAACTATATCTTTACAGGTACTTGACCACGATTAATTGGCCTATGGCGAATCGTTACAGTTTCGAAGTTCAGAAATTGGTGGAGGCAGGTATATTTAATAAATGGAAATCAGACATTAACAGGAACGTTGAAGTGGATGGTTGGAAACGCAATCGTGCAGCAGAACTGCCGTATGTTAGATCGACTAAACTCAACGATCTGCTACCCGCTTTCATGCTGCTCTTTATCGGATTGTCAATAGCTCTAATAGCTTTTGTCTGCGAGATTATAAGCTACAAATACCTGAGTTAATTGTGTTCATTGTGAAAATAATAGAAAAACCACGAGTAGAAATATAAAACGAGAGCATTAATCCTTTATATGCGTAATTCTAGAACAGGAGGTTTCTTGTATTTGGAAATTGAAGAAAATTTCGCTTATCGTCAGTATATCATCACCTTTATCATCAACATTATTTTTGTATTGTCGTAATCACACAGATATCTCCAATTACAGAGTTTAGAGTTTTTCAAATTTTGTGCCTCAGTATATGCAACTAGCAAATCATTTTTTAAATCGTGATAAAAATAATGATTTTATCACAGCACAGATATATCAATTTGGAAAGGGGTCTAAGAGTAAATAAAATAAAAAAATATATCGCAATAACCAGGGTTTTATTTTCGATGCGATTTGTCTCCATGATTATATAAATACATTGCTGCATAGATAAAATTAATATTTGACCCTCCACTAATTTTCATTTTTAATATTAAAATAGTATGCAAAACTTGGGAAAGGTGGAAACGATATCTATCAGCCTGTTTTTGAGTCCTTTGAATAATATTAATCGTTTTTCATCGCATTATGACTCGTAAATTCGATTTAAAAGGCATTCAAAAAATGATGTATTATAATGTTAAATTTTCAACTCATATGTCATTTTACGCTCTCTTTAGTTCCATAGTTTAACACCCGACGGCGCAACAAGCGTCACTGACCTACGACAACAGCGTCCTTGCCCCATATTTAAGCCTGCATTCCGCGCAAGGGTGAGTTACATAAGCAAACCGGTCTAACCGGTTTCAGTGGCCTTCGTGGCGCCAACGAGTGAACACGGGTGGTGTGTTGCGGAAGCTCCTACGACATACAGAACTTACGCGGCGAATTAAACAACGTGCGAGAAAATGCTCAACAATAGGTACGCTGCGTCGTTATACGTTCGAGGAGATTTACAATTCGAAAGAACTAACATCAACGGGAGCACGTCGGATATAAGTGAGCCTTAAATATTCCGATCACTATTTTGCCATAACCATAAAGAATTGTGAATTTTCAATGCTTGTTTGTGACAGTAAGAATCTTGTTAATTCGGTTCATACTGAAAATGGTATTCGATACTTTTCGAACATGTTTTACCCTGTAGCGTATTTCGATCAACAAAGTGAGTAACAATTATATCGCTACAAGCAGACTTTGATTATAATTGAAGGAATTGTTCATTTTCGAGTATATTACTGTGTAAAAATCTACATTTCTTACGAACATAACCGCTCAGACCTATTCTAAACATGAATATAATTGGCGAGGGAGTTTCATTTGATAACCTCGTAATAATCATCATCTTATTATAATAACAATCATATAATTTCAAGTTCCTCATACTTTTATTCATATTTTATTATACATTTCTCTATCCGAGGTTTTTTTTACTCATATTTTGCGACTTCAAGGGTAAACTAATTTGTAGTTTTATTTTGAGTGTACAAATGTTTTCCGGGAGAATACTCGTTCCCTAATTCATTCTTTTATTCGATTCTTCGACAGCATTATCAGACGACGGAGATCCAGATGAACATCACTGATACTTGAACTGCATTGATCCCGCGTGCCACTTGGTCGGAGATGGACGCCAACCGACACTGCCTGGCTAGTCCTGAATCAACAGTCAACCAAGATAATGGTGAGCTTTGTATTGTATTAGCCGAATACCCAATCTAACTATAAATGTATACCTGCAAAACAATCATTACTGAAACGCACTTTGCGATCCGATACAGGTCTCGGACAGATTACTTTTCCAAGTCTATGCACCGCAACACTCATCGGCCAAGTAACGGTGACGCTCACCCTGTATCTTTGACTCGATACTGGGGCCTGCGGCTTGCCTCTGTCTCCCTGTATACGCCAGAAACTTTTGCGACAACTCGGTATCACTCAGCTGCAAGGGATACGATACCGATGCATAATAATATACCCAGAGGTAACATATTGTCCGTCTCGTTATAGGGTGAGCCTAGGACAGAAAGCACACTTAATTTTTAAAAATAGCAATGAATTCTCTGTTTTCAATGACAAACTTGGAATATGATTGATAGATTTCTAGAGAATATGTTTACCTTGGTTGAATATAGTAATCTCACCTCGTAGTAGAGAAATATTTGAATAACGAGGACCGAAATTTGAAGGTTTGAAAATAGATACGAGTGTAGATTACTGTAGAATTAATTGGGCATCACATTTATCTTTCAAACATCAAACACAATTCAATATCGGAGATAAATTACTTCTGAGTCACAGATACTGGTCGTAACAATTGAGAGATTGAGACATCTATGCATGCACTATTGATACTAGCTTATTGACCTTGTTGATTCTGTTGAAAATAGTTTGAAGTTTACATCACATTTAAAAATGGTTCAGGCAGGCTTACAAAATCAATCATAAGAAATATATTATAATAAATTTCATACAGATGTATATCAAAATTAGAAATTCTTTGGTACTTAGCTGAGAATGTTTGCTTGAAAAATTCAAACCTAATCTATCCAATGTACCCTATGTTTATCTAGTTTTTATCTTCACAGGCATTGTTCATCGAGGGAAATGACTTCCTCCTACCCATCTTCAACAAAACCTCTTCAAAATTCATCAGGACAGGATTCACACCAGGGAGTGGAGCAGTCCAAACACCGGGGGAATGACTGCATGACAACTCTGAGTACACCGCGGAGTATTAATAAAGTAGCATAAGCAAATAGTTCGTGATTACAGTTCTTTTTGAATCAGTTTTGGTAAAATCTGGCATCTAGTCTAAGAATCGATTCCGTTTGAAACGTTGTACAAAAAACAAGCTGAGCTGGTTGCCACTAATTTTCAGTCAGCAGACTTTGTAACCCAGTTTATGTCTGATAAATAGCGAAAAACCTAATTATAATAATTTCTACAATTAGTGACAACCGCAAGCTTTTATATCATAGCATCTGCTGCCCGCTCTATGTAACATTAAAATCAACGTCCTACGCGAGACATGTCGGATACTAGTTTCAATATTCAACAACAACTTTCAAATCATTTTACAAATCGCTGTACAGATTATTCCAAATCAATTTAATTATAAAAGCCATAAGCGGTAATATAACAACTCGTTTTTATAAAGCTCGCTATACTTGACCAGTTCATTCGGTCATATTATAATCGTACAAGGCAAAGACTTGTAATATTACATAATAGATGAAAATTCGTGATGATATATTATTAACAATATGTTCTCTCGCATGTACTATATTGTATCTAGACCTTGGGTACCGACCCGAAGATCTTGATGCATTTTATTTGTTTAAACTCGTTGTATTTGGGATAGAAAAGTGGTAGGGATTGGGATAGTTGGGACTACCCATTGCCGTACGAAATATTCCCAATAACTATTCAGGTAACAGAGCATAATACATGCATATACGATATATATATTTGTCAAGTATAATTCACTCTTTTGTAAAATTGTCCATAATGAATAGAGAGTAGACTATTCTCATTAGTATCTTTGAAAGAACAACTATATTTATAGTCTATAACTATATACATCACCAAAGTAATGTGTAATTGAATCAAGTTCATTACTTTTTAATAACTTTATAATTACTCTTACTCTATAATTACTTCAAATTACTTTACTTTATAATTACTTTTACTAATTAAATCGAGTTCAATTACACGTTACCAAAGAAATGTGTAATTGAATGAAGTTTATTACTTTTCAATACCTTTACTTTATAATTACTTTGAATAACTTCTACAATTACTTCAAATAAATCGAGTTCAATTACACATTACCAAAGTATTGGGTAATTGAATAAGTGATTTCATTAACAATGTAATCAGTGCCTCGCAACACTGCAAATATCCGTGTAATAATAAGATCGTTTATGCAATAAACATGTATTATTATAGTAAATTGGCGCATTCTTGAATAAATATCCCTTGAAATTGTAAAACATCAATCGTCGAATCATTTTCCCCTGTCCTTTCCTTGCCTGTAAGTCGAAAATCATGAAAATCGCATGATTTCATAAAGCCCCGAACTATTTTTGCAATATTATTTACGACCACGTGTTTTTCGGGACCACGTGTCTTGAGAGTCTAAAACCACGTGTTTTTAGAGTCCAAAACCACGTGTTTTTGGAGCCTTTACCACGTGTTTTACGAGTTGTTTTCGAGTGTTTTCCGATTGCCTATATTCAGGCGTATTATAGTAATTCAGAAAAAAGGTCGAAAAAAAGGTTCTGGTAGTTGATAGCTTATTTTAGGAGTCGGATTTCTGCCAGAAATCCGACTCCTCAAAAAAGTATCAACTGCCGGAAATTCGACTCCGAAAAGAGTAGTGTATGGATATAGGCATGCATACGTTGCTTCATGCGCGTCTCTCTACGTTCATTCATATTAGCCATTTTGACAATTTTTTTAATTTTAACTCGAAAAATATCTCCTGGTATCAGGAGAACATCTGACCCGAGGAGGTGTGCTGAAATTTTTGGAGGGGGAAAGGCCTAGTGTATTGATACATGCATGCATACGTTGCTCCATGCACGTCTCTCTACGTTCATTCATATTAGCTATTTTGACAATTTTTTGAATTTTAACTCGAAAAATTATCTCCTGGTATCAGGAGAACATCTGACCCGAGGAAGTGTTCTAAAATTTTTGGAGGGGGAAAGGCATAGTGTATTGATACATGCATGCATACGTTGCTTCATGCTCGTCTCTCTATACGTTCATTCATATTAGCTATTTTGACAATTTTTTGAATTTTGACTCGAAAAATTATCCCCTGGTATCAGGAGAACATCTGACCCGAGGAAGTGTTCTAAAATTTTTGGAGGGGGAAAGGCATAGTGTATTGATACATGCATGCATACGTTGCTCCATGCACGTCTCTCTATGCTTATTCATATTAGCTATTTTGACAATTTTTTGAATTTTGACTCGAAAAATTATCTCCTGGTATCAGGAGAACATCTGACCCGAGGAAGTGTTCTAAAATTTTTGGAGGGGGAAAGGCATAGTGTATTGATACATGCATGCATACGTTGCTCCATGCACGTCTCTCTATGCTTATTCATATTCGCTATTTTGACAATTTTTTGAATTTTGACTCGAAAAATATCTTCTGGTATCAGGAGAACATCTGACCCGAGGAGGTGTTCTAAAATTTTTGGAGGGGGAAAGGCCTAGTGTATTGATACATGCATGCATGCGTTGCTCCATGCACGTCTCTCTATGCTTATTCATATTAGCTATTTTGACAATTTTTTGAATTTTTACTCGAAAAATATCTTCTGGTATCAGGAGAACATCTGACCCGAGGAGGTGTGCTGAAATTTTTGGAGGGGGAAAGGCCTAGTGTATTGATACATGCATGCATACGTTGCTCCATGCACGTCTCTCTACGTTCATTCATATTAGCTATTTTGACAATTTTTTGAATTTTTACTCGAAAAATATCTTCTGGTATCAGGAGAACATCTGACCCGAGGAGGTGTTCTAAAATTTTTGGAGGGGGAAAGGCATAGTGTATTGATACATGCATGCATGCGTTGCTCCATGCACGTCTCTCTATGCTTATTCATATTAGCTATTTTGACAATTTTTTGAATTTTTACTCGAAAAATATCTTCTGGTATCAGGAGAACATCTGACCCGAGGAGGTGTTCTAAAATTTTTGGAGGGGGAAAGGCATAGTGTATTGATACATGCATGCATGCGTTGCTCCATGCACGTCTCTCTATGCTTATTCATATTAGCTATTTTGACAATTTTTTGAATTTTTACTCGAAAAATATCTTCTGGTATCAGGAGAACATCTGACCCGAGGAGGTGTTCTAAAATTTTTGGAGGGGGAAAGGCATAGTGTATTGATACATGCATGCATACGTTGCTCCATGCACGTCTCTCTATGTCTCTTCTGGCAGAAATCCGACTCCTAAAATAAGCTATCAACTACCAGAACCTTTTTTTCGACCTTTTTTCTGAATTACTATAATACGCCTGAATATAGGCAATCGGAAAACACTCGAAAACAACTCGTAAAACACGTGGTAAAGGCTCCAAAAACACGTGGTTTTGGACTCTAAAAACACGTGGTTTTAGACTCTAAAAACACGTGGTCCCGAAAAACACGTGGTCGTAAATAATATTGCAAAAATAGTTCGGGGCTTTATGAAATCATGCGATTTTCATGATTTTCGACTTATAGGCAAGGAAAGGACAGGGGAAAATGATTCAACGATCGATGATTTACAATTTCAAGAGATATTTATTCAAGAATGCGCCAATTTACTATAATAATACATGTTTATTGCATAAACGATCTTATTATTACATGGATATTTGCAGTGTTGCGAGTCACTGATTACATTGTTAATGAAATCACTTATTCAATTACCCAATACTTTGGTAATGTGTAATTGAACTCGATTTATTTGAAGTAATTGTAGAAGTTATTCAAAGTAATTATAAAGTAAAGGTATTGAAAAGTAATAAACTTCATTCAATTACACATTTCTTTGGTGATGTATATAGTTATAGACTATAAATATAGTTGTTCTTTCAAAGATACTAATGAGAATAGTCTACTCTCTATTCATTACGGACAATTTTACAAAAGAGTGAATTATACTTGACAAATATATATCGTATATGCATGTATTATGCTCTGTTACCTGAATAGTTATTGGGAATATTTCGTACGGCAATGGGTAGTCCCAACTATCCCAATCCCTACCACTTTTCTATCCCAAATACAACGAGTTTAAACAAATAAAATGCATCAAGATCTTCGGGTCGGTACCCAAGGTCTAGATGCAATATAGTAAATGCGAGAGAACATATTGTTAATAATATATCATCACGAATTTTCATCTATTATGTAATATTACAAGTCTTTGCCTTGTACGATTATAATATGACCGATTGAACTGGTCAAGTATAGCGAGCTTTATAAAAACGAGTTATTATATTACCGCTTATAGCTTTTATAATTAAATTGATTTGGAATAATCTGTACAGCGATTTGTAAAATGATTTGAAAGTTGTTGTTGAATATTGAAACTAGTATCCGACATGTCTCGAGTAGGACGTTGATTAAAAATGTTACATAGAGCGGGCAGCAGATGCTATGATATAAAAGCTTGCGGTTGTCACTAATTGTAGAAATTATTATAATTAGGTTTTTCGCTATTTATCAGACATAAACTGGGTTACAAAGTCGGCTGACTGAAAATTAGTGGCAACCAGCTCAGCTTGTTTTCTGTACAACGTTTCAAACGGAATCGATTCTTAGACTAGATGCCAGATTTTACCAAAACTGATTCATAAAGAACTGCAATTACGAACTATTTGCTTATGCTACTTTATTAATACTCCGCGGTGTACTCAGAGTTGTCTTGCAGTCGTTCCCCCGGTGTTTGGACTGCTCCACTCCCTGGTGTGAATCCTGTCCTGATGAATTTTGAAGAGGTTTTGTTGAAGATGGGTAGGAGGAAGTCATTTCCCTCGATGAACAATGCCTGTGAAGATAAAAACTAGATAAACATAGGGTACATTGGATAGATTAGGTTTGAATTTTTCAAGCAAACATTCTCAGCTAAGCACCAAAGAATTTCTAATTTTGATATACATCTGTATGAAATTTATTATGATATATTTCTTATGATTGATTTTGTAAGCCTGCCTGAACCATTTTTAAATGGGATATAAACTTCAAACTATTTTCAACAGAATCAACAAGGTCAATAAGCTAGTATCAATAGTGCATGCATAGATGTCTCAATCTCTCAATTGTTACGACCAGTATCTGTGACTCAGAAGTAATTTATCTCCGATATTGAATTGTGTTTGATGTTTGAAAAATAAATGTGATGCCCAATTATTTCTACAGTAATCTACACTCGTATCTATGTTCAAACCTGTAAATTTCGGTCCTCCTTATTCAAATATTTCTCTACTACGAGTTGAGATTACTATATTCAACCAAGGTAAACATATTCTCTAGAAATCTATCAATCATATTCCAAGTTTGTCAATTAAAATAGAGAATTTATAGCTATTTTTAAAAATTAAGTGTGCTTTCTCTCCTAGGCTTACCCTATAACGAGACGAACAATATGTTACCTCTGGGTATATTATTATGCATCGGTATCTTATCCCTTGCAGCTGAGTGATACCAAGTTGTCGCAAAAGTTTCTGGCGTATACAGGGAGACAGAGGCAAGCCGCAGGCCCCAGTATCAAGTCAAAGATACAGGGTGAGCGTCACCATTACTTGGCCGATGAGTGTTGTGGTGCATAGACTTGGAAAAGTAATCTGTCTGAGACCTGTATCGGATCGCAAAGTGCGTTTCAGTAATGATTGTTTTGCAGGTGTACAGTTATAGTTAGATTGGGTATTTGGCTAATACAATACAAAAGCTCACCATTATCTTAGTTGACTGTAGATTCAGGACTAGCCAGGCAGTGTCGGTTGGCGTCCATCTCCGACCAAGTGGCACGCGGGATCAATGCAGTTCAAGTATCAGCGATGTTCATCTGGATCTCCGTCGTCTGATAATGCTGTCAAAGAATCGAATAAAAGAATAAATTAGGGAACGAGTATTCTCCCGGAAAACATTTGTACACTCAAAATAAAACTACAAATTAGTTTACCCTTCAAGTCGCAAAATATGAGTAAAAAAAACCTCGGATAAAGAAATGTATAATAAAATATGAATAAAAGTATGAGGAACTTGAAATTATATGATTGTTATTATAATAAGATGATGATTATTACGAGGTTATCAAATGAAACTCCCTCGCCAATTATATTCATGTTTAGAATAGGTCTGAGCGGTTATGTTCGTAAGAAATGTAGATTTTTACACAATAATATACTTGAAAATGAACGATTCCTCCAATTATCATCAAAGTCTGCTTGTAGCAATGTAATTGTTACTTACTTTGTTGGTCTATATACGCTACAGGTTAAAACATGTTCGAATACTATTTTCAGTATGAAACGAATCAGCAAGATTCTTTCTATCACAAACAAGCATTGAAAATTCCCAATTCTTCATGGCTATGATAATAGTGATCGGAATATTTCAAGCTCACTCATATCCGACGTGCTTCCGTTGATGTCAGTTTCTTCGAATTGTAAACCTCCTCGAACGCATAATGACGCAGCGTACCTATTGTTAAGCATTGTCTCGCACGTTGGTTAAATCTATTGCACAAATTCTTGTCTGTGGCCAGAGCTTCTAGCCCAAAAAATCACACATGTTTACTGTTTGACGCGACGCAGGTTACTGAAACTCGTCTTCGCACCGGTCGCGTTATCAATCGGCAGAGGGGGGGATACGCCATTGTCGTAAATCAGTTTACACTGCTAGCGCTGTCTGGTGGAAAACTATAGAACTATAAATATCACAGTAACGAAATGAATCGCGGATTGCATATAAGGCACACCAATCTCATACTATACCTATATATTTACAATTTCGAAACAAAACTTATTAATCATAAAATTTTGTGTCGCATATGATCCGAATAATTTATGATACAGATGTGAGGAAAATATGTCACTGACTTCCAAACCGTTAGTGGAATATTCTCCGAGTATCCCTACAAACTAATAAATGCTTAGATATAAATGAATAATGAATGAGTTATTTATTTCACACTTTCCCCTCCCTTTCCCTCTTTTACTTATATCAGAAATCAATAACGATACAGAATAGAGAAACAAGCTAGGGGTCGAAGATCTGAATAAATTGATTTTTAATTATTATTTTACATATCGCGAATTTCCAATTCACCAAATTTTCAGTTTCTGAAAAGTTTCAATTGCCTAGAAATATATTGTTCCAGAGAAATAAATAAGAATATCGAAAAAAAAATAATAATTGCGTCGTTGTAGTCGTTTTCTTTTTTCTTTTCGTTCATTAGTTTTTTTAATATTTAAACAATACAGTGAAAAATGATGTCGCGAAATTATCTGTTAATTGTATAAATCCCAAAGTGAAACTGTCCCATCCTTTCCGGCAGCAGCCATCAGGCATTTACTGCCCCATGCATCAACTTTTGAATCTGAATACACAATATCGTGAATCGATGTCTTGTGCTGATCCAATACCGCGAGTGGACGCAATGTTTTAAATGAAAATATTCTCAGACGACCGTCCCAACCGCCTGCAGTAAACACTTTTGTATCAGGTCTTATCACTGCTACTGAAGTACCAGCATTCTTCAACGGAATTGTTGACTTCAGATTTATTGTATGAGCCTTTGTCAGATTGAAGGCCTGAAAAAAATTAATAAAAAATTATATAGCTTGTGTATTTAAGGTCACTTTTTTAATCTATTGTATTTATATTCACCTGTAATTTGTCTGTAACGCTACCAACTATACCCCTCATAATATTAACATCAAAATCAAGCGTCAGTGGACATTCGTCTATAGTAAACCAGCTGATAACGTTTTTAGCATTGATATCCCATACAGCAATTTGACCACTTTCATAAGCCACTATGACAATATCTCTTCCTTGTATGGCCAATGGTTTCATAGACATCACTTCGCCGAGTGATTTTGAAGAGGGTAGCAGCTTGTTGGGATCCAACTTATAGACAATATCAAAAGTCTTAAGAGACAGATTACCAATGTTAGAATTTTCAAGTGGGATTAATATCTGATCTGGCGATAGGACTTGGCATCTGTTTGAATAAAGATAAGAAAAAAACGATTTCCATATCAATGTAAATTATACATAAGGATTAAAATAGCTACGATCGATGTTATACCTGCAAAAACTGACGTGTCCGCTATCCAATGTCTCCTCGTTTATCCAATTTGATCCATCAGCTTTCCATATCTTATACGCACCAGCTTTACTTTGTGTGACCATAGTTTCATCGGCTATAGATCTCAGAGCCATTATGGGATCTGTGCCGACAACAAGTTTTGATGTTTCTCTGCTTTTCTTAAATTACAGAAATAAAAATATGTTAGATAAATGAAGTACAAAACACAAAGTTACGATTAACAAAGCTACTAACTATTAGTTAGTTTCATAATAATTTAGAGACATATTCTCACCCTCAAATCCCATATATGAACAATTCCAGACTCTGCGCCAGCGTACAAATGCTCGACGTACGGCGATACACGAAATAATAAACTGTGTATAGGCCCAGTATCGGCGCCTCGTAATAAGAATACTGGATCAGGTGGTAGAATGGCCATTTTATAATAGATAATGGAAAGATTTTCAAGCTTATAAGTTATGAATGTGGTGTATAGGATATATGTGGATATGTGGATGTATGTAATAGCGGGTATCGCGAGACGCGTTTCTTGATAAAATTGAGAGAAAAACCAGAAGAAAAAAAAAAAACGAAAGAAAAAAAAGTTGATTTTTTTATTTATTTTATTAAATATGTAATAATAATAATAATAATAATATATAAGGGTATAAAATTCGCGTATAATAATAAGGATATAGACGGAGAAGACGGGAGGCACTCGACACGTCGTGTAATAAAGGTGTTTACTAAATAAATCTGAACACTAACACTTCATTGCAATAAGTTGAGGCCGGATTATATCTAAGGAGTCTATCGGGAGTAACATAAACACAAATCTTTTGACTCGAAAACCTGTCAAACCATTGTTTTTTTCTTTTTATTTTCTTTTTTTTTAATGGACGCGTCGATAGGACCTCCCGTCTTCTTATTTACAAAACGCCATTTAATAACGATCAGCTGGAGCTGCTGCCTATATGATATCGTGTGCGTAACTAGAGAGAGTATTAATTTACGACACTAGATGGTGCCACTGAGATGATTAAGTTTATATCAATCGACTGCTGCCATCTACGCGATTTTATATTTATTCAGATTTATGGTCTAACATGATTAAAGGAAATCTTCACTTATATAAGATTCAAACCCATATAGGAAGTTCAGATTTGTTCTTATATAATCTTTAACTTTAGCTTCCTTCCTCCCCCTTCCCCCCTGATCATAGAAAATTCGAATTTATGAAATTTATTTACCTCTGTTGATAAAATAGAATTCGAATAAATATTGCGGAGGAAGAATTATGCCTAATTACTGATCAATTATTTAAACGATGTATAGTATAAAAATACGAGCGAATAAGAAACCAGTAGAAAATTATATTGAGATATCGAATTATTATATGTATAATGTTGTTTCACCTATACTATACTATACTATATAAAAAGTTACGATTATTTTTAAATTCATAAAAAATTCAATTTCATTTATACGAGTAGAATAAGATATAATAATGTTTATGTATTTATTTTTAAAAAATTTTTCTCAATAAAAAAAAAACAACAAAAAAAAAACAAAAACGATTCGTACCAAATATGACCTTTTCACATTTACTCTACAGTTGTGAAAAAAAATATAATAAACCAATCATTTTTACAGTAGAAGAAGCTATTGTATATACTATATATATATATATATATATATAGTCGGTGTTTGTTTGTTTTTCTGTAAACTGACGAATCGTCGATATTTACCTCACGGTTAGGAAGGGGGGGGTAAAAAGGTATATATAAAGAAATAAATAAAAGTAAATATAAAAACATGAAATAAAGATCCGAGTATATTATATATGTATATTATCCGTATTTATATACTTCGGAAAAATGTTATATACGCAGTTAAAATCCCCCGGGGTAGTTATAGGGTATAAGCTCGTTGTATATCTAGATATGGGTTTGAATCTGTTCGCGGGATCTTTTGCTATAAAGATAATATCGAAGAACTAGTCTTATAATATATATATATATATGTTTGAGAAAGAAGAAGAAAAAAAAAACAAAAAAAAAAATGAATGAAGAAAAATAAAGAAAGAGAAAAAGAAAGAAAGAAAGGAAGGAAAAAAAAAAAAGAAAAGAAAAGAAAAGAAACGAAACGAAAAGAGAAGAGAAAAGAAGTAAAGGAAAGAAAGAAAAAAAAAAAATAGAAAACAATCTTTATCCGGCGAAGTAATCTCGCGATTTATTTGCGAATAAAATGATTTGAAAAAAAAAAAACAAAAAAAAAAAGAAAGAATAGGTAGGTACTATACGAAAAAGTAGAAAATCTCTAAGTACAGAATAAAAGCCCCTATATATATCTAAGGTATACAGTTAAAGTGCGGCATGATGTTAGCTGCCACGTTGCAATTTGATATAAAAATAATCTAATTTTTCTTACTTTTTTTTTTATTTTTTCCGGAAAGTTTTACAGTTGAAAATATAATCTTAAATTCTAGTCAGCGAAAGACAGTGTATTCATTCTTCATTGAGAATTGAGTATACACCATTCTTGGTTTTTACACATAGCTATAGGTGTGTACATACACATGTGTAAATATATAAAATTCAGAGTATATATATATATATATATATGTATATAAAGGTGGGTGGGTATATAATACATATACCTATATATAAAAGTATAGAGAGAGTTTTCGCGAGGGAAGAAAGTAGTGCTTTAGTTATTGTCATGGGAAAGAATCTTTTGTCGTGGGACGTAGACGTACCCATCCTCGGGGTACAGCATTGATAAAAATTGTGAAAAATAGGTAAGAATTAGGGGCTGGGGGGTGATGGTGTCTCTTCTATACCTACTCTTCCTCACTCCGCCAACGCTATATATATTTAAGCTTTATGAAACTCTGCAGCCCTCGCTTGGTACGCTACGCAGTCGTGGGGGGGTGGGGGTGTAGGTGGTTATTAATATGTTTGTCCACGGGCCAGCGGGGCCTAATGACGTTCATCAATTATCTTAATCACCGTGAGGCCAGGTGAAACCAGGTGAATGCTGATTTCCACCTCTCTTCTTCGCGGTCCATTTATACATCATATATATACATCAATTCATTCAACCATCAGTCTATGTGTATATATATATTTTCTACTCGAATTAATATCTAATTTTCAAAGAACGTGAAACGTGAATATTAATTAACTAATAAGTCAAATTACCTCAGGTACGGTTCAACTCCGTGTATGTAATTTCAAAGTTTATATATATTTCCTTGAAATCGAACTATAGTCAGTTAAATAATCAAGTTCGAAACCGAGATTCGAAATATCGGATTCAATCTTGAATCTGATGCTTAGATATCTTCGATTTAGGATTCTAGAGATCATTCTAAGACACGAATGTCCTTTTAAATGTCCGATTATATGGTGTTACAAGTTTAAAATTTTTCATCATATACTATATAGGATATTCCCTCGATAAATATAGTCTTCGGGTACGAATAACTTTGACGATTAGTATATATATATATATATATATATATATATTAAAGAGCGAGAGGTAGGTGGTAACGGTATAGGTAAAAATTAACGACCCTGAAGCACGACCTTAACATCGTAGTGGGAAATAATAAACAGAAGGGGGTGACGGGCGGAGGGTTTGAGTGAGGAATAGGGAGCAAAAGGAGGTACAGGGGTATATGCAAGATAAAAAATCATAGCACATAAATATAGGGATAAACGATTCACCGTTTCAATTCTATAGAAACTTTAGTTACCTGCCTCCTACTGACGTCATTCTCGCGTGTTTCTACCCTCAATTTCATCGGCCCCTTTGCTAATTTCGTCGAAAATTTCAAATGAAATTCTATATAATATATAGTATACGAGTTCGGTGTCCTAGAAAGTAGGTACAGAAGATTGAGAATAAAAGAAAAGAAAATAAAAGTAAAGAAAAGAAATGAAAAGCAAAGCAAAGTACTATAAGGATATTTTGTTATCTTTGAATACTGCGGTACCAGTAAGTGAAGTCTTACTTGTCGAGTGGAGTGCGCTGTATCAGGAGTAAAAATGTTATAGAAATAGGTGGGGCTCTATAGGGATAGAAATAAGAGTGTGTGTGTGTGTGTGTATGAGGTAAAGGAAGGAAATGAGATTTTTGAACGAGAAACCTGTGGACACGTATTTGCATGAAATAAGCGCTGCACGTACCAACAGCGACACGTTGATGTATACAGCTGTGTCGTCAAAAGATTGACGACTGACGGTAGAGATGTTTGTATATGAAGTAAGAATTGTAGAAATGGAAGTGGTCCCGATGTAGTACATACGAGGATAAACTAGACGTGAAAAAGAAAAGAAATAAAAAATGAAAAAAAAAGGAAAAGGTGCAGAAAACAATTTATATTTATCGTATAAATTCAAGCCTATAAGGCCGCTATAAAAATATCCTTTTTATACATCAGAGAAAGTGGATTAAACTTTTCCCCACTCATAGTATATATATATACGTATAGTTCTCTGTACCTTTTATACCCACGTTCATACCTTATACCTATATATGCAATTAGGATTCCAGAAAAGTTACGTTTACAAAGTATATATATTTTCGTAGTTTTCTTTTATACATATTATTAGACTCGGTTGGTATAATGATTATATGTATTATGTAAATTACACCCCACCCACCCCCTCCGCCCCATCCCTCGCGAAGGTAGAAATTTATAAAGAAAGAAAAAAAAGAAAAAAAAACGCAAAGAACAAAAATATGGAAAGAATATAAGAAGGGAAGAAGAAGGAGAGAGAGAGAGAGAGAGAGAGAGAGAGGAAAAAAAAAAAAAATGTAAAATAAAGCAAAAGTTTTTTTTTCCCTCCACAACTTTATTCTATCTATAATGAAATCTGAGCAGTACCAGAGCCATACTACACCGTGATTCCGCATATCATCATCACGTCAAGGAAAGTTAACTTTTATTTATTTTATTTTTTATTTTTGCTGTTTTTTTTTTTTCACACAAAGAAAAAAAAAATAAAAACACCCCCCAGGAACGTCGCGCGGGTGTAACTACTACTTTTTTAATTTTAGTATTGTTTTGTTTTTTTGCAAAATATGATACGAAATGATGCAAAAAAAAAGAACAAAACGAAATTATCATACGCGTATAGATGTTCAAATTAGAGTATATATAGAGAGAGAAAGGGGGAAAGAGAGAGAGAGAGATAGAGATAGGTAGTCATATAAGTTTAAAAGGGCTCGTTGTATAATAATGGTTGCGGAAGTTGTGCGTTACACTCACCCGATTCGCGCAAGATATGATTAATAGAACGGGTGCATGTCGAGGGTGTGTCGTGCTCCGTGGATCATAATTGCCTTTACCCATTCCCCTGTCCTGTAATTATCCCCTCTATTCGTTGACGTGACGTTAAGCTACCCCCTAATAATACCTATAGCTGTGACGTACGCGAGTACCTGTTTCTGAAAGAGCCCATGGTATAGACCATAAGGATATTATGTATATAGACGGAAGAAACGAGACTCGCAAAAAAGAAAAGGAAAATGAAAGAGCAAGAAAAAAAAAGAAAATGGAAAAGAAAAAGAAAGAACATTTCCATCCATCCACGAGTACACACATACACATAGTATATGCTATAGAGTATGTATATACCTATATAATACACTATATAAGCTATGCCTGCGTCGAGCTGTCTACCATTAGAATAGATGTGGGTGTACTTCCTTTATTACTCCCACAACCATAACCACCACCGACATAATGTCAATTAATTGATATACCATTTCAGACAATATAGCTGTCAAACTCTATAGCAACCTTTTAATAACGATGATGAGTAAATGATTTGAAAAAGAAAGATATTTGTCAAAATTTTTCGTATGCTTATACTATTAGATAAGATCGCGGTTCTATAGAAATTTTCGTGATAACTTGTTTGTGATAAGGACGAAAAATAGTATCATACTATTATCACTAGTATATTGATTGATTGATAAATAAATAAATAAATAAATAGTGTTTTTTGGTATATAACCGTTATTGGAATGTGAGGGTGGTTATGGGGTATATACGTAGAATAAGTTTATCCTGCGTAAAGTTTAATAGAGTTAGTTCGCGCGCTATGTAACACCCCCCGTAGGAGATAAAAATAACCCAGGCAGAGGATTTATTTGTTGAAAAACGTATAGAGGTACGTAGTACATACGTGCAGTTAGGTAGTATAAGGGCTGGACGACGGGATAAAATAGAATATATGGGGTAAAAAGAAAATGGGAAAAAATAGAAAAAATAAAAAAAAAAAATGAAAGAAAACATCTAGGTACGTGTGTATGTTCTTAGCTACTATGTACATACATACATTGCAATCTGCACGTGGGTATATCTAACCCCCGTAGATTTAATATCCAACATTGCGAGAAAATGAATTTTCTTTATATAAAATTTGATAATACGAATGATACGTACATCGAACCCCCATTTATTTATTTATTTATTTATTTATTTATTATTCTTTTATACCGATGGACTGTTTATAGAAATGAGAAATGTAATATATTATAAAGGAAGAGCGTGGGCGTCGCGGTGTTATCTCAGGTAAATCTATTAAATTATGTAATAATACAAGTTTAATATAATGAGTAAGGAAATAAACGACTTTCTTAGCTTGTTACCTCATGTCTCCTTCATACCTTATATACATATATATATAAATTGAATTTGAAAACAGTTCCGAGTTTCCGTATAGTCCTCAGCGTTATATCATTTTGGGATAAAATTGAACGTTGAATCGAATCAACGTGATAGAAAATTGTATACCTAAGTAGTAGTTTGAAAGAAAAATGCAAAATTAGAAAAGGTCCTTCGATAATAAAACTTTCTCGTATCGTATAATACTATATAAAACATATAATTTAATACGATCAGCGATGGTCACTTACAATTAGACTAGACTGGACTGAACGAATAAGAAAAATTAAGGACTCCTTTACCTATACCTAAAGTAAGACGATACGCAGCGGGCAAGCGGCAATCTATCCGAGGTGTATACAGTGCCTCCCGGGCAGCATGCTCGCGACCTTCACCCGGTGGCCCATTTTCGCCCTACCAACACTATGACATCCTGATTTACGCAGGAGACATTTTAAGTATTAGAAAAATCCTTACGAGAAGAAAGGAAATAAGAGGAAATTAGAAATGAGGGATGAAACGCTGTATACGTAGGATTTTTTGAACCGAGGATATTTCGAAAAAAAAAAAATCGTGATGATCTTATTTTCAGAAATGAAAAATTATGGGGAAACCTATGGGATATAGTAAAAGCTGTGTTATACGTTATTGGTGAAATTTCGATTTCGCTTTTGATCATGTGTAAAGATTTTGTCGCAGGACTATATGTGCGTGAAAGTAGCTGCGGAATGGAGACAAGAGGAAGGGATGAAGAGAGAGAGAGAGAGTAAGCGAGGGAGGGTAGTTTGGTTTGCTTATCGACCCGGTGGCTGCAACCTGTGGAACCTGCGAGGTGTTCCAACCTTTCCCCTTTGCGGTGTTCCCTTGACCGTTGTTTCTTGCCTCTTGCCTCTTGTCCCTCGACCCCTGTATTTAGTCCCTGGTCGGGAGTTTCGCCTCTACGCAAGTTATGCCTTATATCGTATGTCAGGTCGAACGCCAGTCAGTCGAACACGCGATTTCCAAGTTTAGGTTCAGGTTTAGGGTTTAGGTCTAGGTTCAGGTTCAGGATAATGAAATCGAGCCTAATTTCATGCCCGAAAATATCACAGGCTAGATAAGAGTTCATCAATGATTTGAAGCTCTCGAAAAGAAAGAAAGAAGGAGGAAATAGAGAAACAAAAAATAGGAAATCGATTTCAACTATAAAGCTCGCTGCAGCTGCAAAGGATCCTTTATAAAGGATTGCCAAAGGCTGATATCTGCGGTTATTTTTAGACAAGATCCGTCGCATAGAAGTCCGAATTGGACTCCACCTGTTAGTAATGCTACCTCAACTCCTACCCCTGAAATCACCTCAATCGGACACGATCCATCTGCAGCAGAATCCGCCAGCGCGTTTACCCGATTCCCACATCGGCTTAAATCGAACAGGACCAAAGCTACCCCTGATTGATACTTGGTCAGCGGTAAAATAAACGTCGAGAAAAAGATCCTCGTCGGTTTAATAAAAAAAAAAAAAAGCAAAAAAATAATAAGACTGAACTAAAAAGGGATGAAATTTATTTTGATATTCGACGTTATTATTTTCATTTTCATTTTTTTTTTTTTCTTATTTTTTATCAAATATATAGGAGTTTACGTATAGGTATAATAACCAGCGTTCACTTTCAAGGCACATGTATAAACCAAATCGTTGCGAATACATAGATACACGTGTAAAATATAAAACGCTAAAAGTATCATAGAAGAATAGCGAAAAAAAAAAAGTAGATATAGGTACATATTCATGTCACATAGCTCCATGTCAGAAAAATTGATAAATTTGAACGAGTGTGTGATCGTCGCGGATCAGATCGTGACGAATTTTTTATTTCCTACTATGTGAAATTTTGAAATTGCTTAAAAACCGATTCTTTTACAAATTAATTAATACTTTTAATATCGCGGAGGTGGTACACTGTGTCAGTAGTATTCAGTAGTCAGTAATGCTAAAAACTGTGAGATTCTAATCTATATTTAAATGAATTTTAGCCAATTTCAGAAACTCCAAATTACTTTCACAGTTATACCTTTTTTTTTTTGTTTTTATTATTATTATTATGGTTTTTTTTTTTTTATACGGGTTGTAGATACGAAAGTGGCCCGCGTTAATTGGATTGCTCTGCTGCAAGTCGATACACTTTAATGTATAGAAGCACGCGTTATCCGTCAGTGAATCGGCGTGCCATGCCTAAGCCGCGGTGGTGGCTTTATCTAAACGATACCGAGAACCCACCTTTCAACGACTAGCACCGTCACCTGACGCCGCCATTTGGCCATCACGAAACACGAAACAGGGGTTCTAGTGAACAAGGGTGGGCGTCAAGGTGGGGTTTGTTGAAGTAGATCCTAGTACTACATCGAACTCCTTTTACACATTCCCTCAGCCTCTTGGTTTCTATTTTTTTTTTTTTTTTTTTTTTTTTCTTCTCGTACCTTTCACAGTCGCAATATATTCTCTCGTCTCGTTGATCAGAGTTGTTACATTTTTATTCATTACTTAATCATTCATTTATTCGGTCTTTATGCATTTTTAAATAGTTCGAAATAAGAAAATTTTATAAAGATCCACGAAAATCTCTTTTATATACTCATAGAAATCGGATAGCAATTAGTCTTCCTCGGTTTTTTTTTTTTCTTGTCGTTCGAATTTCGAATCTTATCTATTTTTCTCATCAGATATACGATACCTACGAATTATTTCATTCTACGAGATGGAAAGGAGACTTTTTTTTCTGTCTCTCTCTCTCTCTCTTTTTTAATAATCTGACATTTTCGCTGAAATAAATTGATGCGAGAACGTCTAATATCGCGAACGTCTAATATGCGAATCAAGTGAGAGAGAGAGAGAGAGAGAAAAAAAAAAATATATAATTTTGTCCCCGAATACTAATCGTATCGATTTTACAAATTTTCTTGAATTATCATGGTGCCAAAATTTTTACTTTATATATGAAATTTCTAAAAATATATCTCCAACTGTCGTAGGTGTTAAAAGCTGTCTCATTTTTTGAATTCGTAATTTAGGATCTAAAAGAACTCTTTTTAGGACCTTTCACATATAGCTCGGTAGAAAAAAATAAAAAATAAAAAAAATACACCGACAAAAGATTACGTAAGAAGTCCTTTCGCGAACTTTTAGGGCACTTATCGATACTCGATAAAGAGTCTCTATACAGTCTTATAAAAGCCACCTAGGGACGTATTTAATATGCTATATATATATTTGTCTAATTGGCAATGAAATGGGCTCATATTAAATTACATATATATATATATATATATATATATATAGTCGAATCGTTAAAATAGTACGAATGCTGATTCATTAAGTTTCAAGTATGAAAATTTATCTTACCTTGCGAAAATCCTTTCATATAGATGTGACGAAAATTGTGGTTAATCCTACATTTCTTTTTCTCCTTGTGATGCGAATTATGAGTATGGACCGAGTCATCGGATGATCATCTACGAGATATATAAAACAATAATACATTAATAATTTTGTCATAATTTTTTCTTTCAACTTGAATATTAATTGGCAAGTCATATTAATGAAATACGTAGAAATTGTATATTTCGTGAGAAAAATAGAATTACAAACCGTTGTATCTATAAGCTCGGAATGAGTCATAAAAAAAAAAGCTATAAGTAATAATTATAGCTTTACATAGAGGTAGGAGTAGGATGGTACCTATGTTAGCTAGTAGCTAGTCACAACAACAAGCGATGAACCATCGTAACTAGAATTAGCAATTGACTGTGCAGTTTAGTGTATGTAATCTGATAGCAAGTACAGGAGGAGCCCATCGTAGAGTCAGTTGGTTAGTCAGCGTTTACTGTTTAACGATCCTTTATATCAGCGT
This sequence comes from Tenthredo notha, assembly GCA_914767705.2. NCBI lineage: Eukaryota > Metazoa > Arthropoda > Insecta > Hymenoptera > Tenthredinidae > Tenthredo > Tenthredo notha. The sequence continues at coordinate 3,312,725 of OU611920.1, read as the reverse complement.
GGCTACAACTTTGAAACTGTTACTAATATATGGATATATATATAGAGCTATACATATTGTAAACGAATGATTTTCTCATTTTGTTTTTTTTTTTTCTCGTGAATTAAACCGATGATAAATTTAATTGATTGATTTTCACTTACATCAAGTCTTACGATAAAAAATATGTAGAAAGAAAATACATCGCGCGGTAACGTCTGTCTGTCCTGTGACGCACGAGGGATACATACATCATAATTTTTTTATCGATATAACTACAAGGGTTGGTATAAATATATATGCATATATATATACTATATGTATATGTTTTACTCAAATATAAGAGGGATCGATTATACCAAAACTGTAATCGATGTTTAACCTGAGGGTCGATGACCCCAAGGTATAATTATTCGAGTATATAAATCGCCCTCGATGTGACGCCCCGCTGTCTGTAGTGGACTCGTGACCTTGATAAGCGCAGCAATAACGTATAATAGAATAAGGTTTTTTTTTTTCCTCAAAAAATGATTATTTGCAATTAAAAAAAAAATAGAAAGAATAGAAAATCCGTTTAAGATTTGATATTATAAAGAAAAGTAAATGATGAAAAAACTGTAATATTCGATTGATATTTCGAAGTACTTAGTTGAAGTAAATTATTTGACTTCTGGCAAAGGTATACGAGGGTATATAAGGCGGCATCACGGGCAGGGGAGAGCAAGGCGTCGTCCCCGCGCGAGTGCCTCTACCTAGTTTCTCCAGGGTGGCGAGAATTCGGCACCGGCCCTTTCGCCGCTACCCCTCGAGAACTGACGTCACCAAATCCGTAAGGGGTGCGGCCCGCCATATTGATTCTACCCCCACTATAACCCGCCTGGCCTCCGTTCCATTCACAAACACTCACCCCGCCGTCGCTGCTGCAGCCCTTATAGGAGGATGCCGCGCGCTTGTCCCTCTGCCACCGTTTCTCTCTACGATCGTATAAGGAGAAACTTGAGACGATAAGAAAGATAGGGAGAAAAAAAAAAATATGTTGAAATTTTCTAATTTTTTCGAAAGATTTTTGTTTGTTTGTTTTTTCGTTCTTTCAATATGCTATGTAGTAATACATAGATTCCCCGATTTGTGTATTTTTTTTTTTTTGTTTTTTATATACACCTACAGGTATAAAGTAAAGACGAAATCACATCCGTTATTTCGTAACGTGATTCGTAACAATGTGGCGTATTAAATCGTCTGAGATATGTATACGTGGTATACCACATAGGTATATACTCGCTTATACCTGCGCAACAACTTCGGGATAAGAGAATCTGACAAATGCCGATTAGCTCTTTGTAGAGTATTAATTAAGTAATTGAAACAAGACCCCCAAGAGTACGGAGTTCTCCTCAAGGATCTTCTACTAATCCAGATTTCTAATGTAGGTATTGTGGTAATACCATCGTATTGATGAGACAAAGAGATAACGCATGTACGCGTAACATCTTCATATATACTTATACATTATAAAGTATAAAAACTTTCTTATGAATAGTTGAATTCAATTTCAATGCGTTTTATTTTTTTCTTTAGTACGAATGGATCCATCCCCTATTTCTACTCCATTTTTTTTAGAACCTTTTTTTCTCATCTGTTTAAACCTATCTACTGATTTTTCTCAACGGTCTGACCTTAACGGTATCTTTTCAGCCTACAGAGACCTCAGTTCTGACCAGGGTGAAAAACAAAATCTTAATGGTCCTTTGCGAATTTTGTCATTTTGTATATTAAAAACTACGACGAGGTAGGCAATATCGCGCAACTTACGTTATAGCCATATATACATATATATATGTGTGTATACGGATGTATGTAGTCGAAGTAAGAAATCGATAAAAGTATGGGATAGCAAGCAAAGTCGTCGAAGCGACGCGCCATAACTCTTTACCAACTATTTTCAGATGTTGCGTCACACCGTCGCAACCCTTCTTTGTTTACCTTCCTAAGACGCACGGCGTCAGCGAACGAAACGAAACGATCAAGAAAACGAGAAAGAGTAAACAAATGACATCACTGCGCCATTCAGACGCCCCTGAAGCTCGTTATAATCGTAGAATCCCGAAGGAAGTTGAAAAAAAAAAAACAAAAAAAAAAAAATTAGAATTTTACTTTTCTTTCTTTTCAAAATTTCCTTCATTTGACATATCAAAGATATAAACGGTATCGATTTTTCCGTATGTTACGATCCCACGGTGTCAAAAGTCGGTTTGAATTAAGGGAAAGAAAACAATCGCTAGTTTTTTTTTTCTTTTTTAATACTCGCGGAAATTCCGTCATCGCGAATTAGGTTGAAATAAAAGAAAAAACCGAGAAGAAAGAAAGAAAGAAAGAAAGAAAGAAGGATGGAATAAAATGAAAAAAAAAAAATATATAAACGTAGTGGTATAAAGAAACTTCAAAGTTTAGCGAGAAAAAAAAAAACAAAAAAGGATGAAATCGCAAATTCCCGTCACAGAGAATTACTCGGCACCCGTCATCACGCATGCTTTATTTTTATAGCGAGAATATTTCCACTCTGTATTAACGTACCTATACGACTAACGACGAGGACGTTGTAGGTACCCACCACGCAATTTTCCGCCGTTCGTGACACACGTAGGTAGGTAGCTAGGCAGGTAGGTAGGTACCTACGCGTAAGTCCCGGTGGGCGAGCCCCAGGAACGCGATAATATCCCGCAGTATCGATCTTTTTGTACAGTTAGAGTGCGGCATATGCATCCCGTCTGACCTGACGATTAATGAAAATCGAAATCATCCATAAGACTGTATCAAAAAATTGGGGAAAAAAAAAAAACCATTTTTCATATGCAATTGAATCGGAGTTTACAGATGAAAAGAGATACAGCAAAAGAGGGGTAGCTATATATATAATCACTCGAAATTCGAGTATGTTTGAGTAACTACAAGCCCCACTTATCGAATAATTCAAATTCACTTTTTCATCCCTTTGCGCAAAATCGCATAAACTTATTTTTCGTATTATTTTTCAAATTCTTTTCAACCGAAGGTGTATCTAGATTTTTTTTTTTTTTTTACTCGGGTCTATATGCTTTGTCGCCGATTATCTTTTCGAGTTTGTTACACACTACAACCCTTAGATATGTGAATGAATTTCAAAATCATATGATAATATCAAGCTTTTCGAAATAGCGAACGTTCACAAGTTTTCAACCCTTGGTTCAAATATCTCGGTTACAAAGCTCGTAATTATCATACAAAAGGGTACATTGAAAACATATATACTTCTTTATGTGGGTGGCATTAACCCCGTGATTTATTGTCTCACAGAATTCATTCTGAAAATCTGAAAGCCTGAAAACTTCGAAATCCAAGTTTAAAGGATGAGTAGGTAGGTAGGTAGATAGATACTACGCAGAATCTCTACTGATATGAACTGCAGTCAATTCAAACTACCCTTAACCACCACCACTAATGATTTAAAATGAAATTTAGTCAGCTAGTCTCTAAATTAAAGATTTCAAAAACGTTTCTATCTACTCTCAGTGATCATCATCATAATCATCCCTTCAACACACATCCAACTACTTTACCTAATTCAGCAAATGAAGCCAAAAACTTTTGAATCTGGTTACTTAATAATCAGTCAAAACTTTGATGTTTAAAACTAATTAGTAATCGCTAAGTACTTACAACATGTTTATCAACTCTGCATTGTTTAAACTGACTAGTACTGCAAGCTATAATGAATTGATTATCTTTTTAGATTTTAATTTTTTGATTTTTGTTTCTCTTCTCTTAGTTTTCTCTCTCTCTCTTTCTCTCTCTTTCTCGCGTTGGAAGGGCGGAATTAGCGGGGTTATATCGCTAGAGGTTGGTGTGCAAGGGAGGGTAGGAGAAGTGCCGGGGAATAGGGGTCGTTTGGGGGGCGACGAGCGAACGATGAATGAAGCCTGGGTTTTGGCGCTGCTCCAGCCTCCTGGGGTGGTATTCGTGGTGGTTGTTGGATATCGCGGTGGGGATGAGCGGGACCTGGGGCTCTCCGGCGCTGACGTCACCTCCTGGCTCAAGGCCGCGCGCGATCGTTATTGTTGCTATTCTCCGTTTCACGATCACTCCGTCAAGACGAATTTTGGCCGTGGCAAGGATTCGCTCTGACTGAGTTCGACGGGGGCGCCTAGCCTTTTGATTTCCCCCCTTACTCTCCCCCTCCCCACCCCGCGCTCTACATTTCTCGCAGATCAAAAAAAGAAAAAAAAAAAAAGGATATCCCAAAGGCCAAAAGTCGCGAGAAAAACAAGACGAAAGAAAATTCCTTTTTTCTTTTTTTTTTTCCATACGCGTCGTAAATTTTCCAAAAATCTAATATATAGAAAGAAAAATCTTAATCAGTATAGATAATTGTCAATTAAATACGTCCGTATATATAGTTATTCTGTGCTGCACTTGTTGCGACGAGGTGTACATTTCATTGGTTAGTTACTATGGTCATGGACTTTTCCGCTCGTGTGACGTCTGCGACCCCTACACCACCCCCCCCTCAACGCGTGCGCAAAAGGGGTAAAATACACTAGGGGTGTTTCATTTCGGTTTAGAAACGACGAGGCGTTTGAATTTCATCCAAATGACCAGATGTACTATTCTATATAGACGTGATAGCGAAATTAGATTATAAGAAAAAAAAAAAAGTTAAAGAGAAATTGTCGAGGAATAAGATACGTGGTCCTTTTAGTACGCCTGGTACTTCCGTTCTCGGCACTTCCGCTGACTTGGTACACTGTCATCAGGGGGGTGGTGGTGTGGGGGGGTGGGGGGGGCGGAAAGTGGCACTCACAATCAGCCCGGGGTAGCGGTGGCGTTCGTGGTGGTTACTAGTGGGCGAAAGCCCCATTAGTCAGACAGAGTATATAGGAATACAATATTTGAGGGTTTGGCATTTTTCAGTAACGGGGTCGACCGTGACGCAGCGATATAACCAGTGCGGGATGGCTCCGACGAGTCACTACATGAGTGAAACTCAGTCAGCAATAACCGAGGTTCCATTGACGGCGCCTCGGCGCCACGATGTCTCCTTTCGGACGCCCACGCTATCGCAACGAAACTACGAAGTGACGTAATATATTATGTATATACATACCTATACTTTAAGCCGATTCAAATATATTATGAGAATATTATTATATGTATATATTATAGTCACAATCTGACATTTTATTAATTATTTATAAGAATTTTATGAACCTCAGAGATTGTTAATATCCTCTTTATCATTCGCCATAAAAAAAAAAAAAACAATAAAAAAATAGAAAATAAAGAATATGGGATGATAAAATTATTATCGCGTTACTTCTAATACGAGTGTGTAACTCGTGAAAAGAAAAAAAAAACGAAAATATATTTTCACCTATTCAGAATATGAAATGAGATAGAAATTTTGATTATATAAATATATATAAGATCTGTATAATAATAAGAAGTTTCGATTTATGAGATAAGGGACATATCTTGTTATTATACTTTACTTTAGTATTACGTAGTTTGGACTTACCGAAATATAAGGCTAAAACTTTTCTCTATAATTATAAGAGTTTTCGTTCTTTTCTTATTCTTTATTTCTTTTTTTTTTTTTTTTTTCACTTCTTTTACGTGAGGGTAAATAACGTCGGTATAATGGTACGAAAAATTATTTAGTTAAAATCTTGTTAATCATTTATAGTATATATTTAGACATGAAGTAAAAGCTAAGTATAACTCAAGTTCTAATCCTCAAAGTTTATGAATTACGTGAAAAGCCAACTTTTTACCCTATTTATATAGGGTAAAGATAAATAGATAGTATACAACCCCTCCAACTGACTGACAATCACAATCACAATGGCAATCGCAATCATAAACGAAAAACTAACAAGGTACGTACCAAAGAACTTCAGAAATCAACCTATACCTATACTTTAACAGTAACTCAGCTCACTGGCCAACTACGTAATTGATCGCGAGTCGTAAAAACGTTCGAATAAAATGAAGACGGCCAACATAGGGTCCGGGAAAACTCGGTCTTATACCTACGTTGCAGAAAAGGGGTCGCAGAGCTAGCGTAGGGCTCATTCATAGCTGAACGAAGGAAATCGCTTCGACGTTAAGAGGTCGTCGAAGAAAAAGAAGAAAAAAAGAAAAAAAAAGACGTAGAGAAGAGCCAAAACAAAAAACAAAAAAAAATATATATACTATATATATACCAATTCGATTTTTCGGCTACCATATTGCTATCGATATCATAATTGTTTCAATAAAATAGTTTTAAAAAAAATTAATTAATTAAAAATTAATTTTTGCATACCTTACGCGTATAATACGAGATTAGATATATAATCCTATATCCTAGGTCCTATATTTCTCATCCCTGAACCGTGCAGGGCTGAATCAGAACCAGTAAAAGCAGGCTTCTAATGTTGCTATATTGCTTTATAAAAATAACCCCACTGCCACAGGGCGTACTAATTATCTCGTTACTCGGTCGGATTAATTACTCGACGTCTAAAGTAACAAGATGTACACGCTCCGTAAAACGGAGATAAAATCCTTAGTCAAGAAAAAAAAAAATTCAAAATAAAAAAAAAAAAAATTGAGAATTTTCAACCATCTCTGATAAATAGATATAATAATATGAAATACAGAATCGCGGAGGTATGATGTAGATTCACGGTCATAATATCAAATTTTCGTACAATTTTCAACCTTTCTAAGGATGAAATTATTCAAACGTTAAACGAATATTTAAAAATGTACTAAATTAATCGAGGATAAATAGCTTTTATCGTAAATTTGAAGGGTTCAAAGTCTATTAGGTCTGTCCGTTGAAACTAAGATATATAAACGATGAATATACCTATTCTATAAATCATTCACAAAATCTCATCCCAGTTGTATAAATTAGAAATTTCCAATTCCCGAAAGTTTTGTTTTATTTCTACCCCCATGATTTTCTTGTCTCTCCATAATTTTCTGATTCCCTTCAGAAAAAGCAGACCTCAAATCCACGAATCAAGGATCGTTAATTTTGAGCGGAAAAATCAACTTGGGTATGAAATTGCGGTTGCATAAAAGACCCACGATGCGGTGGTGTTCTCGCATAGGGACAGGTAACTGTCGCCTGGGACTAACCCGCAGTACCAAAACCGACGTTTAGTTAGTTTCACGACTATTTCGTGGTCAGCCAACGCCCTGAATACCCTGAGGAGTTTTTTGGGTTAAAAAAAGAAAAAAAAAATATGTGAAACATCGTCGTAGTCGTACACGGAGAGAATATTATGGGAAGCGCTGTCATACTGGTATAGGTCGATTGACTTATTGCGGACTTTTGAGATCTCGTACTATAAGTATGGTAACCATTGCCTCACTTGTGAGAACGGTTACCATACTTATAGTACGAGATCTCAAAAGTCCGCGATAAGTCAATCGACCTATACCAGTATGACAGCGCTTCCTATAATATTCTCTCCGTGTAGCTCAGAGATGAGAATATAAAAAAATGTCTGAATGATTACATAAATGATTTTTTTTTTCTTCTAATGAGAAATAAAATCTATCGATATAAATAAATAATTAATAATATAGAAACAGGAAAGAAATTGTGACCTTCTATGTATACGTATATATATGTATAGTTGATAAATTCTCTTGAATATCCAAGTCTCGTATTCTTGGTATACTTTCAATTCCCTAATTGCTTTATTCGCCTCTAATTCCGACCACCAGGAGACTAATTTCCCCACGTTGCCTAATGTAGGGCTTTCGAACCTTTGCAATCTCCCTTCGTAAATTTTCTTGTCCGTTATAATATCTGATAAATAAATATGTATATAAATATGTATATGTTATCGCACGATATATTCATTACAAAATTATTCAATATTATATACATAAGCAGTGATTTCAATGAATTGTTTAATTTCATTCACCAATTACACAATGATAATACGCAAAACTGAGGATATACGTATTATGTAATCAAAATATGAGCGTGATAAGAGATATATGGTATACGTAGTCATTGATATTCTTCCGAATCGTTATAACGTTTATATTATATACGTAAGTTTTAAGGTATAATTTGATTAGCTGACATTTTATTTAACTAGCTAAAGAAGAATAAGAAGAAACATAAAAAAAAAAAGAAAAAAAAAAGAGAAAAAATTATGAGTGGGGGATGATATCTAATTCTTTCATTCGGGGCCGGGGGGTTAGATGAGTAGGTACAAAGGAACGTACTAATATATATCCTGCAAGTAAAGAAAAACAAGATGAAAATTAAGAGTTAACAAGATTGAAACGAATAATTAAATAGCAAGCCGTATAAATTTCTTTTCCCTTTTTTTTTCTCTTCTTCCCTTCTTTCTTTCTTTCCTTCTTCATTTCTTTTCTACATTCAAATCAAATTCAAAGTCAAAGGGGGTAAAAGAAAAAAAAAATTGTGATAAAAATAAGAAATAAATAAAATATTCATATGGACGTTTATGGGGTAAAATAAAGGGAAAATAAATAAATAAAATATATATATATATATATACATAGTGGAAGATTTTTTCCCACGTTAAATTTTTTTCCCAGTACGAATATACATCATAGACCTGACTATAGTATTTAAGAGAAAAAAAAAAATAATAAATATATTTCCACTTATCGTGAGTCATCAATGTGATCGTGATCGAGGTTATACCTCGTAATAACTAGTGATGCTGTTGGTGCAGAATCTGACGATATATATATAGTAGTATGGATAGCTTATAGGTATACCCTTGTGGTGTTATACGGTTTGGATTACGTTCCCATTATACTGCTCGTCGTACTTCGATGTATATGTATAATATAGGGAACGTGAAAATCTGATCTCTGTATTACAGAGAGCGTATAGGTACTTCGGAATGATATGATGCTTTATTATACCAGTATTATCTACAAGTGTGCACTTAACGAAGATATTCTTCGATCAATATATACATATACATATATATATATATGGGGATAAATAATCGACTAAAATTGTAACTACCAATTTGACTTACGTGGTATTATGTATTTTCATTACGAAATCCAATCAATTTAGAAATCAATCAAATCAATATATATATAGGTATATATATATGTATACGATACTTAATTCTGTAATTACATCGCGCGTCATAGTCACGCGTAAAGTAAAGTAAAGCCCACCCTCCCCCGAATCGATATACAATAACCAACCAATTTGAAAATAATTAAAACGATATTGTATTCAAAGAAATAATTCTTCTTATTTTTTTATTCATTTTTATTTTATTTTTTTTTTCAATTTTTTCTTTTTCATTCACCATGGGTAATGGAATGAATTAATTTTCCAACAATTCAGCAGAATCTACATTGTTATTTTCAAAGGAATAGATTTGACGCAAAAGAAGTATTTTTTTTCTGTTTTTTCTTTCTTTCTTTCTTTCTTTCGTTCTTTCACCACGATAATTTCACAGTTTCGATAGTACGCATATATACCTTTACCTTAAAAAAATTCAGTAACTTGTCGACATCGTTCTTATATCGCTAGTTAAATTTATTCAAATATAAAATAAAAATGTTTTCAATATTCAGATCTATACCAAAACATTTGCTTTGAAAAAAATATCATTCATTACCTTGGTTAATGAATTATTTTTTTTTTTTTTTTTGTATAAAAACTGATACATTCGATGAAATAATTATTCAAAGTCTGAACACTAGTCCTTAACTTCCTAATGAAAATGATAGACGAGCTTGTTTTTTTTTTTTTCTTTTTCTTTTTTCTTTTTACACCCGAGACTTTTATTTATCAACTGTATAGACGAGGATGTAGCTTCTTTCGTGTCAAGGCACCGCAGTAAATTTACCCTGATTAGAGGACCGGTATAGTATATAGGTTTAAAGTATAAAATCGTGACACCCGAGGCACGAGTCTCTACATCACAAGTGGAGGGCGGGCGTACGTGGTGAAAATGTTGTGGGAATAATTCATACGGTTAAAACGGCAAACAGCCGGGATATCTCCTGTCATGGAAAATGTCACGGGTTTATAATAATATAACAACGCCAAGAGGCAAGGTAAGGTAAGGTAAGGTAAGGTAAGGCAAAGCAAGGCAACGAAAGGCGAAACCACACGACTATAAGGACGCCGTGCTGAGTAGTAAACTGCAGGGGGTATAAATATCAAGCATATATCTATATACATACAAGTTTAATTCGAACAATAAGTAGGAAGTTATATTCACGGTAACGTTCAAGATAAAATTATCACCTTTCCCCATCGCTCTTATGTATAAAACGTACCCGTCAAACCCTACGGTGTTGCACCCTCGTAAAATACATTCAAATATCTCATATTTCGTTTCAATTTTATTACGTGTATAAATTTTTGATTTTTCGTTTAAAAACCTATTCTTTTTTTTTTCTCGTACAAAATTTTGGGGGTGAATCTCATCGTTAAATACGAAAATGACATTTTCGTAGCTGATGTCAATGTTACACGTATACGTTACGTGGATTATTTTTGAAATTATTGTGTCAATTTTTACTGTCTGTATATATTTTTTTAATTTTTTTATTTTTTTTTTGTTAAAAAGAAGCCGAAAATTTAAGCGAATCGAGTAAGCCTTGTATAAGCCGAGGTAGATAAGTGTCGAGAAAACGTTAAGATGCATAAAGGGACCAACGTCAGCGTCGGCGTCGTTGTTTGACGACGGGGTGAGCCGGCGAGCAGCACCAGGACGACGGAGGGTTGGCTAGGAGGCGCCGGGCGTCGAGCGTCGAGCGTCGAGCGGTTTTACAGAAAGAGGGGAATTATACGGGGCGTAAAAGGGGTTAGGAGAATCCGGGGGGATGTTTGAGGGGGATGATGATGAAAAGCAGGAAAAGCCGAAGAGGGGTAATGCGCACCCTAGAACGTTGGGGTGAAGCCGTCCGCGCAGCGTGGGAGTTTAGTTCTGGTGAGGGCGTCCGTCGGCTCACCCGCCAACCCGCGAAACCTCCTTCTATCTGCACGGCCGCGTTACCCTCTTCACCCTCCTCGCCAAAACCCTAACCGACCCCCGTTTGGCGCCCGCGCCCGCGCCCGTTGCCCCGTTATACCCGTCGCCCGTCGCCCGACGCCCGACGCCCGTCGCCGCTTGCTCTTCTTCTTGCCACTTCCACCACGCATAGAAGGAGCTACCCCGCCTGAAAGCGGCGATCCTCAGTCACCGCTCTGCCCCGACCGACCGCTAGCACCGCCAAGAACCAATAACCAAAAAATCAAGAATCAAGAATCAAGAATTGCGAATTGCGAATCAAGAACCAAGAGCCGAGTACCAAAATCTAATATAAAAAAAAAGAAAAATAAAAGAAAGAAAGAAAGAACGAACGAACGAACGGAAAGAAGAAGAAGAAGAAAAGAAAAAAAACACACACACACACCGAAAGGGCGAAGATAAACGATAATCCATCCCGTTAACTAACGGAGGGATATCAAATCGGCCGAGATAAGAATACGAAAAATTAAAAAAAAAATGCCGTCTGCTAAATACGCGATAACCGAAAGGATCGCGTTTTCGCAAAAGGCTGCACCGCAGGCTGAATACTCCGCCTAGTTATTTTTGTCCGTTAAATAATAATAATAATAATCTAATTAATAATAATAATCTAATTAATAATTGTTCGTTAAGTAAAATAAATAAAGAAAAAGTAAGAAAGTCAGGAAAAAAAAAGAGAGGAAAAAGTAAAAGAATATAAAAAAAAAAAAACGTCGGAATAGCGCGCCTATTAGCGCGATATTCTATTTGGCGAGAGATATCGCACATATATATCTATATCTATATATATCTATATCTATACATATATATACATAGAGTTGACTGACAGTGTCTTCTTTCATTCAGTAGCCGAACGGCGGGCAGAGTGACAAGTTGTTTCTGCCTGGTGGGGGGCAATAAAGTTCGCGGGTAAAGTTCAACCATTAAAGGTTTTTAAATAAATCTTATTATACTGGGGTTATATATATATATATGTATATATATACATATATATATATATATATGTATGTACATATACTGTGAGTGAAAGTACATATAGAATTTTTTTAGAGAAATAAGTAAAAAAAGAAGAAGAAAAAAAAAAATAAAAGTGAGTGAGTATATCAGTGAGAAATACGAATGGTAAATCAATTAATTATTGGCAATTTATAATGAAATAAATCGAGATTAGGTGCCGATATTATGATATATGATATGAGACCATGTGGAAAATCTTCGAATAGATGTAATAAATACGATGAAATCTAAGGCGATTATATCTTATTAGAAACTGTAAATTTGAAAGAAAAAGCAAACACGCGTAAAATAATTATATAACTACATAAACCCGCGAAGAAGTAAAAAAAAATAAAAGTAAAAATCATTATATTCTATATAAATGATAATAATCGTGTGCGATACGTAAGAATAATTGTCAAACGATATTATATCGTTTTGTTGTTATCCGCGAGTATCCAGCTTCGTTTCGCGTATTGAAATTGAAATTGTGATTAAAAAGGAAAAGGAGGAGAAAAAGAAGAAAAAGAAGAAGAACAAGAAGAAGAAAAAGAAGGAAAAGGAGACGAAGGACGAGGAGGAGGAGGAGGAGGATAGACTATCGACTGTTGACTGTAAAGAATTAGAGAAGAAAAGAAAAGAAAAGAAAGAAAAAAAAAACAGAAGAAAAGGAAAAAATCATAATTGGCGAAAGAAAAAACCGTCGTATATAGCGAAGAAGCAAGTACCAAATAACCGACCTGTGCACTCTATTATAATCATTTGATAATTTTGCACCAAAAATTTATATTATTCATTTCAAATTTTGGCACAATGAATTAATATACTATATCGAAGTTGCACGAATTATTATTAATATAAAAGATAGAAATTAATTAAGAGAGAGTGAGTGAGAGAGAGAAAAAGAAATTAAAATTAAATAAAACAACTCACTATATATACAGAGTAGTTTTATTATATAGATAAAGGAAAGTAAAAAATTGTATAACTCTAGTTTTTTTTTTTTTTATTATTGTTTATTTTTCGGATTATCTTTCGAAATTCGACTACTTTTGCAATTATATCGAAAGAAGCAAAAAAAAAATATTATCAAATGTTAAAGAGTCATGATGTTGTTTTAGTTAACTATATTAAATAAAATAGCAAAGTAGGTATTTGTTTAATGCACTTTTTGAGGCACCTGTTGATACTCTATACACCAATCTACGAATAGGTAGAATATATACCATATATAAATATATATATATGTATATATATATAGATAGATATAACATACATATACATATATATAAATATATACATATAAAAATAAATATATATATATATATATATGTATGTATATAGGGGAAAAACTGAAGTGATTTAATATTTGAATTGCACGTCACTCCGAAGCACCTGATTTACACGAATTTTTCTTTTTTTTTTCTTCTTCTTCTTCTTAATTTCTATTATTTTGGAAATTTTGCTTTACGTTACGTTATTATGTCGTATATCTATATTCGAGGATAATATACTAACAAACGTTTATTGACGTCTTCTTTTTATACGTTGAATTTCATCTTTTTTTTTTTCCTTCTTTTTCTCTTTCATTTTCATTTTCTCGTTATCGTAAAAAAAAAAAAAACAAAAAAAAAAATAATAAAAAGTCTGTATAAGAGACTGATGAATAAAAAAACGTGGGAAAGGGATGGGGGAAAAATAATTATTAATCGTATATAATCATTGCAACAAACCCCCGATGCAACAGACGGGGTAAAAAAAAAAGAAAAAAAAGAAAACTAAAAAAATTAATATACATACGTCGCGTGCAAACCCCTAGCTGACTCGTGTACCTTTAATTGTCGTAATTTCGGTACATGACATAAATAAATTAGTAAAAGAAAAAAACAAAAAATATTATATATATATATATGTATGTATCTATATATGCATACTATACGTAGGCCAGTTCGTGGACCTTATAGAATATAAGCGCACATTTTTCTATATTTTTAAAAAGCACTTTTTGCACCAAAAAAAAAAAAATATAAGATTAATAATATAAAAAGAAAGAAAGAAAGAAACTGTAACTACACATTCCGCCCAACGAATGCCTATTAAAGCAATTGATATTTGTATATTTTGAAATTTGTATAACGATTATTTGTCGCGATATTGACTGTATAAATCGTATTTAACGTACACAGCTATCTATATATATATATATATATATATATATCTATATATCTTATATAAATGTTTAACCAAGTGATAATAGATTTAGCGAAAGGGCTGAAACTGGAAATGTTACCGTTATCGTTGTCTTGTAAGTTCAGTGTTTGCACTCACTTGCACAAAGCACAATCACCACCATCCAAAAGCACCAACACCGTTATAACCTGCTGCTAGAGCACCCGCAGAGCACCCTTCAACCTTCAACCTGCAACCACTGCAACCACTGCACCACTATATCGTCGCTGCACTTAATAATACCATCACGCAACAAAATATTATTGACCTCATTGAGATATATCGTCAATTTTGTCTGCACTTTACATCTTCCTAATTAAAATAATATTTCAGGAGCGACAAAAATTTGCGCTAATTACGCGATACGATATTAATATATTAATATCAGAAGTCAGGAGAGCAGATATCAGGTCGGATAAAATAATAATATTAGAAGAGAAAAGAGAAGAAGAAGAAGAAAAAGAAAAGCTGGATAGTTGGGTGATAAGACTTTGGATCCATACTATATATTCCTGAATAAAAGAAAAAAAAAAAGAAAGAAAGATTGTCAATTAAGAACCTTAATGAATTCTGGGTTAAAAAACTGGCCTAAGAATAAAAACCAGATAACTCAAATCCTATAAAAAAAGGTGTGAAATATTTCACCGTTGTGTGAATATAAATAGAAAGAGACTGAGATTTTTAAAGAAAAGAGAATATATAAGAGGAGAGAGAAAAGAAAGAAAAAAAAAACCGTTTAAAATGACTGTGAGAACGCTATGGTTATTTAGCTACGTTGGTGTCGGACTTGCTCTGGCTGTTGGTAACGTTATAGAAATTCCTGTGGATGATGGTCAAGATAAGCAAGAAAATACACGAGATAAATTGAACGATCCTAGCTCGGTTAAAAATAATCTTCATCTAAGGGCACATCAGTATGATGGATCACGACGTGATACTATTCACGACTGGTTAATGTACGATGAACAACAGGCTAATAATATATCACCTGCACCTGGTATAAGAGTAAGCGATAACGATGTACTAAGGTACCGCGATGTTATTTTCGACGAACTTAACCAACCCCAATTAGAAACTTTAATACCACGTCGTAATATGCCTAGAGAACCGCTTCCTTTTATTTATGAGGAAGCATTATTCCAACAACATCATGCTAGGAAAAGACCAGGCGGTTTTAAACAGTCTAAAAAAGTCGTAGGTTTACCACCATTGGTATACGGAGGTACGGAAGAAGAAACACCACCTGGTACAGGTCAATCAGAACCTGGTGATAGATCAAATATAGAAGATTTATTCGAACAAAATTCACGCAGTACCGCAATGTCGTTTGATAATATAGGCGGTCTTCCTTTTGAACCACCTGATTCACCCCATAAACTTCAAGGCGGTGGTATAGGACTTAGTCCACTTTTATTTGACACCGAAAAACCACCTGGAAAAAGGACTTCAACTACATCCGGACTACATCACGTTGATGGTCAGGGTACTGGCAACGCACAACAACTTCCTTCACCACCCGGCGGTGCTGCTATAGCTTCACAATTTATGCTCAGATCTGCCCGGGGAAATAGACAGTACGACGTTCCTCAGATCGGTGAGTATTTATTTCTATTATTATAGTGTATACATTGATGGGATGCTAAATCAATTCTACCTTTTTTTTTTTTTCTTACCCCTCAAAGATTTCCACTTTAGAAACTTTATAGATTTATTTATTTTTTTATTGCTAATTAATGAAGTGGTTCAAACGATTGATGAGATAAACTTGTGTTTTTTTTTTATATACACCGTATGTGTCATTTTATTAGATTAATGGATTTCACCCTGTTCCGGTTCTGCAGTGTCCTCAGTTAAGACGGTTGTATATTTACCCGACGTGATCGTATGCGGGAGGGGTTGGAGCGATTTTGAGCTCTTGGTCCGCTACCGATCTCCTTTTTTTGGACCCAGTACTACTATATTTTATTATAAATACGTTTTAGATTATGTCCTAATGTAACGCGAATGAAATGCAGTAAAAATGTAGTTAGGGTTGAATAGCGACTATAATAATAATAATAATAAGCAAAAATCGTTTGGTTATATGACGAAAACTGTCGAGGGAATGATACGAGGCCAGTTTTAAGAAAACCGGAAGCACAGACCAGTTAGATTTACGAGCACTAGTCTACTATATGGCTACTTTGCCGTAAAGAATAGATGTATAGTATAACTAAAGTAGGAAGACATGGGGAAGACAGCCGAAAGTATAAGAGAAAATTTCACGTCTACGAGAATCGGAAGTGATTGAAACATCGTATCTATATCACGCTCTTCCCTATTGCCAGGAATAAGATCAATAGTTTCCCCCCACCCGGTTCATAATTTCGAAAACAGTTTCATTCTTTTCCTTTACTTTGAATCGTTACAATATATCATATTTTTTTTTTTTTTTCTATATATACATAGGTGAAAATATTACTACATCCTTGTTTCTCTGAATGTCTATAGTTTGAAATTAAAAAAAAAAAAAAAAAAACATTTTTTGGAATAAGAAAAATCCTGTGATAAATTGACCTTTTGATTTTCACTGTAGCTAAATTTATGATTACACAGCATGTATACGAAACCATCGCAGAGGTCTGATCCCGGGGCGTATGGGTAAAGATTTTTCACCTTAATTAGCTGCAAAGGTTTTTTTTTTTTTTTGCGAACAGCGAACATCGAAAGGTTGTGTGTAATTGGTTAGCTTGAATCGAAAAAAAAAAAAAAGAACAAAATACCCTCGCGGCGTTATTCGTTCTCGAAGATTTTTCTGGATATTATCTTATATGCGAACGTGTTGCTGTTATAGAAGACCGTGTTTTTTCGTTTTCTTCGTTTTTTTGTTTTTTTTTTTTTACCCTTATACTTTACGAGATAACATTCTTTCGGGGATATTGAATGACCCATATACACATCCTCCTTCTATATGTTGTATAGTATAAATATAATAAATTACATTCATATATGTCCGAAATATTGAAATTTCCTGCTGAGTATACGAGTTTCGGATTCAAATTGCAAAATATGCGAATCGTGCTAAAACAACGGGTTTATGAAAAAAGAGAAAAAAACAACAAAAAAAAAACGGACGTTTCAATTTCTAGATAAAAGTGTGGATATAGATTCTAATCTTTGGACCATGAATTTACTTACTTACTTTACTCGCAATTACTACATGAAGCAGGACGAAGAATTTAAGGATCATAAAAATTTCAATACAGATATATATTTAACCGATAGATTATTTTTCAAACTTTATCCAAAAGCATATATATCTATTTCTTTACATTTCCTACTCAAATTCATACAAGGCATTTGACACGTGTGTATGGTATATCGCTTCTTCCCGTTAGAAGAAGTGACGTTGGCAGTTCAATTTATAACCTGACTGAAAAAAAAAAAAAAAAAAAAAGAATCATCGTATATGTGTGTTTTTTTGAATGTCAGTCAGTCAGTCAAAACAGAATTTTTCTTTTTTTTTTTTGTTTTACAAGCTTTTACTACCTCATGGCCTACGCAATAAACAAATATAAGGTACATTCCACGGTAAAGTGGACCATTTTTCTTAGTTGGATTTTTTGAATTTCATAACAATTCAATGGTATATACATTCAGAAGTCCAGTGAAAAATCTTTGAATACACTTGTCAATGTCAGAAGTATAGAAAAAAATATGTCGCTTTATTTTTCGAAATTAATCATTTTCCACAATTTTTTTTTTTTTAATAATTAATTACGTCGTAGTTAAGAACGGTAGAGAAACAATTGATGAACGCATAATATATTCTAATTTTTTTTTTTTTTTTCTGTTCTTTCACGTACGTACAAATATCTGTTAGATTAGAAACTTGAATATATAAGAGATATTTCATATATTTCAATAATAAAATGCGTAGGTATATATATATACTCTTGTAATAAGTTTGAAATACCTTCATATAAGGTGTAGTGACGTCGCGATGGTTTCTATTCGCGTACTATGTAGCATACATTATAGCGATTGACTAGATATATATATATATTGCAGCATATATGGTTATACAGTTTGTTCAGAAATACGTATAGTTACATATTACGTATGTCTATATGTGCGTGCCTACGAGAAGGTAGTAAAAATCTAAGTTCAAACGCGGCGCACTTGTTGAGCCACCAACTCGAATCGATAACTCCGGGCCGCCCAGTCTATATCGAGGTATTCATTCAGGCCGGGTTAGCCGACGTCATGACTTAGGTTACCCGGTGTCTGATATAAAACTAATAGAAACAGTGAAGAGTACACCGTTCGTTTTTTTTTTTCTTTTCTTTTATCATCTTTCTAATCAAATTCCGAATTCAACTTTCGCTCACAATCAGATTCAAAGGATTCTCTCGGTATATAGTGAAGCACGAATGAAATATATTGCCAGAAATCGCTAAAAAAAAAAAAAAAAACTATAGGGTCAATTTTGACGAGTCCTTAATTCGAGGTAAAAAATATGTTACGTTTATGGAAACTGATATGAGCCTAAACTCATGCGTAGCTATACTGTCTGAAGTATCGTCTGCACGGTTTTTTAATGAGAACTTATAGTTATTTCTTATATTATACGATGAATGCATATGTAGTATAGCACCGGCTCAGGATGAATGGAGAATTCGATTACTTTACGGCTCTACGATGTTCTGCAAGTTATACCGTTACACGTATATATATATATATATATATAAATAGGGTATCTTGAATATAGATATATTCATTGCTCCAGTGAGCTGATTCAGATGAACGAACATGAACACGAAACGCGCGCGCACTACCACCCGCACCCGTACCCGTACCCGCGTCAACTATATCGTTTCAAATTGATTACTCCCCATCGAAGGCCTCCAGAGGCTCGTTCAACTTCCGTATACATAAAAGTTATTTGAAGATCGTCGTTTAAAACCGTAACAATTTAACCTTTACGTTATTTATATATCAACTCTTCGATTATTCAACCCCGTTTCCATAACTTTTATCAAACCCTCGAAATTTTACATTAAATAAGAATTTTTGCATTACGTTCATTAATTATTATTGTTTTTTTTATTTTATTTTATTTTTTTATTTCTAGATAAATATAAAAATCGTTTATAATTAATAACGTAAATTATAATGAGACAGGAATTGTATAAACACCTTTGAACAATACACCATGGATATACCCGCGGATACGCGTTACTAATTATAATGAAACCCTCAAATTGGTTGAAATTATTACTCAGAGACTTAGTTTATACACATACTTGGTAAGCTTTGTGCGAAACACTTTGTCGGTCATCAAAGTGTGCAAATTCATTTACCATTTACTACATTAATTCTCACAGCTTTTGTACACATCTAGGTATATGTTGTTTTATCTATATATTATATAGTCAAAAATAGGGGATGTGTGTGTGTGTGTGTGTGTGTGTGTGTGTGTGCAGTATAATACTATAAATTTTCGTTAATATACTTGAATGTTTAATGAGAGCAAAGTGCATGGTAATTGTTAAGTACATAAAAGCATCTGGGTACCTCGTATGGCTACTACCACTACCTCTTGCTCTTGACACACGATCGATGTCCAATAATTCGAGGAGTTTAAACTTGGTTGCAAAAAAGAAAAAAAAGAAAAAAAAGAAAAAGAAAAAGGAGGATATTTTCATAGTAGCTAAGTGGTAAATAATTATGTACTAAAAACCGATCAAAAACAGCAGCTGATGTTATGTATAACATATGTATAAACTGTGCGCGAAAGAAGTTATATAAGATCGTCCCGCGGGCAATCCTCCTAGTATAAATTCTATTTTTAGTTCTAACTTTATCTAGCACCAGGACCAAAGAGACGAGGAGCATCCTGACTACGAGATTATATTAGCGAACGCGGGTAGAATAGGGGGATGATAAATAAAAAAAAAAAATTGTGAGAGTTGTAAATTCGAATCTATCTTCTATACAGAACAAGTTTATATATATATAACAAGCCATATTCACCATCAATCTCTTCACCCTCGTTCTCGTTCTCAATTTTTTTTATTCTTTTATTTGTAAAAATTTTTTGAACAACATGCATCCGCCCCGATGTTACGTCAGCAAGCATTGATATAGATATATCGAAAACTAGCACGAGCTAGCCGAACAGGAAGACAAATAGTTATGGATAGATAGATAGATAGATAGAGGAGAGTAGAAACTAACCGTAGAGGTATAGGATAGGTAGAGAGAGAGAGAGAGAGAGAGAGAGGGTAGGGTGATCCTGGCGTCTCGACGCTCTACGGGGGCGCCGCTCTTAACCGTGCGTTGCTCCCCAGGACGGACGGTTGGCTGCCAATGCCGTTCTCCCTTGCATATATCCATGTAGAGGGTATGCCTCTTACCAATATTGGCAGCATTGAATCAGTAGCCAACCCTTCCAAGTATATCGAAAGCCCTATATACATATATATTCATCGAGGTTGTTCCTCCCACGGCCGAAAACTACATGTAGGTATACGTAACATACTCCCTAGAATCGATTTTTCGTTACCCGTTTATAGCCCACTATAGAGAACCGTTGGTTAGTATATACGTATATACCAGTTTCCACGGTATATGGTATCATTTCTTGGCCGCTATAACGTACGTAACCGTCAACCCAAGAATACAATAATCGCAGCCTATTGCTCTCGATTCTTTGTCCAAGAGTTCACCAGTTTTAACCACCCCGAGTTGGCAACAAAATGGTAATTAAGGGTTGGATAGAAAGCTCAGGCTCTATTCTCTCACAATACCTACATATGCGCGATTGGATACACAGAAATTCTAGTAAATTTCATACATTCAACTAGGGAAGGGGGGGGGGGGGGGGGGGGGGGGATTTATATTATAGAAGATTCTCGACATACTAAACCCTGTTATATAGTTCAATTTCCTTAAATACAATCGCTTCATCCCCCCCTCCCCAAAAAAAATGAATATCACAAACGTAATATGCCTGCTGCTGTTTTTTTTTTCTTTTTTTTTTTTTTCCAAAAGAAAATTCTTTTTTTATATCACCATCCATTTTATACCTCATGGGAAATCACGAACGTATATTAAGATATATTACGATATGTGCTACACGTACAGGGTTAAATATTATAATTTAATGGGTAGGTGCAGTAGTATGGTTTAGGGGTGGAGGGTGGAGGGTTATTATGTGACCAATGAACGTGGCCATTTCAGAAAGAAAAAAAAAAAATATTAAATAGGTAGAAAACTAGGGGTAGATATATTTACGTATTACATAGTATGTATGGTGCAAGTACCTGAAGAAGGTGAAGAAGGAATATCGTGCGTAGGTACCAAATCTCCCATGGGGGATCTTCCATGTCTCTGTCAAAGGCAAGGGTAGGCTTTATTTCGCGCGTAGCGTGGTGGTCTAGCCCGATACCTTTCATCCTGACCTCTTATATAGCCTGGAATAAAACAGGAGGTCATTGAATAATGCAGTTGATGCAAAGAACGTGTACACACACCTTACTATATTCTTCTCTTTTACTCTCTTTATATATATCTATATCTATACTCTCTTAGTCTCCCTCGATCCGTGTTGCTAGCTTGGATGGATACTTCGAGATGGTAAACAGGCAAGCTCAGAGCCTTAAAGTATGTATATTTTGATACCGATATACCAGGATGTATTCAAAAAGCACATACCCAGTTTTTTTCACTCTTTTGAATTACTTATCATTCCCCGAAATACAAAAAAATAAATAAATAATAAAAATTCGGGTCGAAAAGTTGATAAAGATCGAAGGATATTTAAGGAACAACTAGTCTCGTCCTTTTAGGAAAAAATCCGAACGATTGTTATAAGTGTTTTTTTTTTTTTTTTTCTTTCATTTTTTTGTTAATTTTTGATAAAACCTAACGATAATTCGCTATACCGAAATGAGGAATAAATTAGAACGAAAATACATCATATTGATATTGATCTTTAAAGAGCTAAATATAATAAAGAAAATATTGTCACGAATAGCTAGCATCACTATTATTTTACCTTATGACTTATTATTATTATTATTATTTTCTATGAATATTAGACACAAGCCTTTCATCTTCCCCCATCGTTATGTTAGAGAATATTATAACCTTTGAACGTAAACCTATATATTATTTGATATCATGTGCTGTTTTCCCACGATATGTTACATTCGAATGTTATCTTTGTAGGTACTATATAGAACTTGGTTAGTCCATTTATAGGATCAACAAAAATAGACGGTAATCGCGTTTTAAAAAAACTCAATAAACTCTATATATATATATATATATGTAGAGGTCGATAATTATTATTTTCTAGTATTTCGATCAAATTTTTTGAGAACTGAAATGGGACTCTTCGATATATCGGCTAAGACTTTTGAAAATCGTCACTTTGATACGAGAAAAAAAAAAAAAAAAGAAAAAAATGGAATGAATTTTTATGTAGAAAATTTCTTGTACTCGGAAGTGCCGGAGTATCATATCGCAGCTATAAAGACCGTTGATTCAAACCATAGATCTTCAGGTTCGATTAGAACTCCTTGCTCTTATATATATTATATATACATATATATATCGATAGTTTAACGGTTGTCGTGTCTCTCAGAATTGCCTTGACGTTTTAGGTACTACGTCGGGGTATAAATGTGCCTCTATAGGTACCTGACGAGTAGGAGGAAGAGGTCGGGGGTCTGCCTGGGTACGAAATCGATATCCATGACTCGGTGCAGAGAGAGTTCGGACGGTCCCACCACCGCCTCGTAACAATTAACAATATGTACTAGCCCGTGCATAAATCTAGTTATTTTTTTTTTTAATAAATTCGTGTATAAATTTAGATTTTTTGGGTATAATTAAGTCGGAGTATAACTTCGTTAAGGTACGATTTCATTGACAGTATAAGCAGAAGCAGTAGTTTAGTAACTTATTAGATTTTTCTAGTAAAATAACAACAACAAAAAATCACTAGAAATGACAAAAAATCACTAGAAATCTAGTTTCTTTACTAGAAACATGTAGTAAATTACTAAACTGGTGCTACTGCTTACTGCCCATGAAATAACACCTTTACAGTTTAAAAACTCAAAGGGATCAACTGTATATCGACAGTGGACCTTTAGGGCATAAAACTCTGATAAAGAGATGCGGATTATATATAAAAAAAGAAAAAAAAAAGAAAGAAAAAGGTGGAAAGAGATAATCCCTATACGTATACAGAATAAGCTTTGGCTAACGTTATGACCGCGGGGTTGGCTTGAGCTTTGGTGAAAACTTTGATATTATCTTCTAGTTGAATTTCTATACATTTATTAAATTAGCTGGGCACAGTGGTGGAATGAAAAAGCCTCTCAAATCCTGTCAAACCCGATCCGGAGGCTATGAGATATACGACCCGTTCCTGCACAGGTTCTCTAATTAACGAAGCGTGAAACATGGCAGGGTTACGATGGGTAATGGTTAAAAAGTTTCAACGTTTATGATTTTTTAACAAGAATTATACCGCTTCGTCATTTTGGTAACAGACTTTGAAAAAACCGAGTCAGCTCTTAGTGCGGATAATTGAAGAGTAGAAAGGAAAAAAAAATTGGAAAAATCCCTCAGGGGGTTGGTAAAAAAAAAAAAAAAAGTGAAGAAAATGAAAGAGTCTGTTCTCGAAAAATTTCTTCATATATATATATATCTATTTATATAAATAATATACATGGTATATAAAGAGCCAATTTATTATTATAACAAATAAGCGAAAAATATGAAAAATTAATCGTGGTGTCAAACAGGATAGCGATTTCTCTTTTCATTCTGCAACTGATCGTTGGGGATGTGTGTTTCGGAGTTTTAGAATTGAGTGTAGAGTTACAAGTATATATCTTGTACTACATCTCTATTGGTTATATGATATATGCGACACAAATCGCACGATTTTTACCTCAAATATTTTCTAAAATTATTATCATTTTTGAAAACGGAAGTAATGATCGATGAATCCAATTCATCGTTGATAACGTACAATTTTCGTTTTCCCCGGGTTAACCCAAAAGTAAAATGTATGGGGGGGGGGGGGGGGGTTATATTCTAGTGGCACGTTCAGTATCTACCTATCTACCTATCTAACCCATAGAGTTACCTACGTATGACTATTTGATATTCAGTCCGAGTTTGAATATATATCTCGGTGATTGCGTCACCCTCAGAATCTCTAGCTGCATGGATTTCATGAATTTGCACTAGGATAGGTAAACCAAATCGTTATATAGAATAGGTTATAAAGTGGGTACTGCATCAAAATAGCCAGAATTTCATACAATTGAATAAAGTGTTGTAACGAAATGTTTGCCTTACATTTTTTGCTCGGTACATTTTCTGACTAACCAGGAATAAAATTTTTCTACATATCGTATTAAATAAAAATATCAACAAATACCAAATACGTGCAGAAAAAGATCGCGAATTATTATTATTATTATTATTAAACGGTGATGAAAATATCGCAACGTACGTTACGTCCTACCCCACAAATTTCTATACTATACAATGACGAATTGACGATCAGAGCATAGGCCTTTGATCGAGGATATTATGGGGTGGGAATATATCCTTCCTATGATCACGAAACTGTTTTCATGGTAACCCACGCTGGTCAGAGTTAATTACTCGCTTTCATGAGCAAGAAATTTGACCATGATAGAGATTGAGGATATAGGGAATCTCATCTCTCACCATTAATAGGGCTGGGTTAATGGGACTAAGAATTTTGCGACAGTGGTGTATATATATACTATACCAAGCGATATATTAATAGCTAACGAACCGCGATAGTGATTTCTGATATTTGTTATAACTATTTGTGACACAGGGTAGGTTTATAACACTCTCAGTTAGAATTGACAAATGAAACTGATCATTTAAACCGATGTAATCGCACATCTGTATATACGTGATGTAGCGAGATATCAGAGATACAAAATGTATAACTAGGACGTGCCTATATCAATTGCCAATTGTGTTCACCATTGAAATGTCGGTTTTCATCAAGCGTGTATTTCGTCAATGATATTCGGTGATTAATTGGGATAGAATTGATTGTCCCAGAAACTCGTTTATTCGACAAAATCGAATAGCCTTGTCGGATGGGTTTTATTCCCAACCGGAAGATGTGGGACGTATCGTGTGTCATTGATGTGACCTCGTACTGCCCTTTGACCTTTTTAGTTTCGAACTTGCCCCGGGGGTGAAGAGAAAGAGAGAGAGAGAGAGAGAGAAAGGGAGAGATACCCCCTCGAAGAAAGAAAGTCACGCCCCTTAAAAAGTAGCGAATTTATATGGGTTCCCCTTTAGCAATTCGTATTATATTTTTTGCAAGGTTTGTGAAAATGAAAATAAAAAAAATTGGAAAAATTGGAAAAAAAAAAAATCCGAAAAATTTTCCATCAACGTATAATAACGGATTTGAGATCAGGACGCGATATATTTTATATGCGTTCGTACGTTTAACACAATTGGCAAAAAAAAAAAAAAAAAAAAACGCACATAATATATGTAGGTAAAATTAACTGTGCAAATCAGTAGCAGTTGTGTGTATCTCTATATGCACTCCGTCAGCTTAAGCGTGAAACAATGCGGTTCACCAATTACAGTAGCATTATCCTCTGGTTGTTGCATGAGAGTGTTTATGGGGAGGATGGAATTATGGCTTAATCCTTATAGCCTATATAGACAGTGGCGTTTCTATATTATGAGATGAAACCAAAACTAGACTAGAAAATTAACATTTCATACCCTGACACACGGACTTTACGGCCCTAGGGCAATAATAATTTTATGAATATTCGAAATATTGAAAAATTCGGAACTTAGAACCTTGGAACCATCCTATAAGAATCTAGAATAGGATTGAAGATATTATTTCTTTAACTAGTTTAAAGCGAACCGGTAAATCTTTAGTATAATGAACTTGTTACGAACTAGTTAAGAGTGAAACTATAACTAGGGTATCTGATTATGTATAGGTATAGCTATATCACATCGTTAAATACGTAAATAGGATGGTATATGTACTTGCAATATGTATAGTATACACTTATACCGTTGAGCACAAACCACGTGTGAGATAACACGAGGTTAGTTTAATTAAAGGATACTATGTACGGCAGCGTTTAGTTTGACAGGAAAATTTAATTACACCCCCCTCAAACTCGGGGCATAGACCAAATTATTAATAACGATGTAGGTGGTGGGTATTAAACCATGGCTAGAGTCACACGAGTTCTAAGACCAAACCACTTCACCATATATATAGTATAGTATATCTATGGGATATTTTGTACTAAATCAACCCCTAAAAAAAAAAATTCGAATCAAAACTCGAAATATATTTTTATATGGTGATACGATGCAAGAATAAAAAATTAAAAAAATATACATATTATTGATAATTCTACCTACGTAAATATTTTCATATATATAAATAATGTTTAATTAACATATATCATCGTAAAATCGTTAACATCTCATATCATATAATATAATCGAAGCAAAATTTCTTCAAGCGTAATATACGCGTCGCCGAATCGTATATAATAATTCGATACTAATTAATAGCAAATTAAATTACCTGCCAATTTCTATAATTTGTGATCATCAGATATGGTGTATTTGAAAATCATGACTCTGTGTAGAAAATTGACATGTGGAACAATTCATTTTTTTTATATTTTTTTATATTTTTTTATAAACGGGAATCGTAACTTCAGGACAGGATTCAGGATACAGGATACAGTATATATAATACATATAGCTATATATTTACGGGAATCGGCAGGCTCATTGGTGTGAAGAATTTTTTCTCTAACATATCCACCCAATTTTCTACATCAGACGAACGGGTCTGAGCCATAAACAGGATTTCAGTCAGACTACGGTGGAATAAATATAATCCGACGGTGTCTATTGAGGCGTGCAATTGGAGCCACGGGAGCGAAACGTATATAAAACTCATAGTAGATAGGGTATGTATGTATGTATGTACGATGAAACGAACGAAACGAAACGCGACGCGAATCGCGCCTTTACGTTATTATATGTATATATATATATATATATATATATATATATATATATACGTATATTTGGGGGGACGGTAGAGCTAAAATGACCGCCACTTGTTGATGTGGCCAACACGTAGGATACCTACTAGCTTGTTTCTGGTTACGACCAAGAAGCTGTACGGATAGTACGAGTCAAGAAAAAGAATAAGAATAAGAATAAGAATAAGAATAAGAATGGAAACTTTATGTTTCCGATAATTTGAACGGAAAAAGAGAAGAAGATTTTTTTTTTTTTTTACAGACAGATATATAAATAGAAAAAAAATATGTATATAGTATATAGTATATAATATATATATTACGTAGGAGAGAAATGAAATCTCTGAAAACAGCCCGGAGCTGGGTATATATAAAGTTTTTATTTTTCATATATATACGAACGCGTTTCAGAGATCTTTATATTTACATTTATTTATAAATCATGAAAAATGGCAAGTTTACCAATCATTATATCATATAACCTGAAGGGATTTACAGTATACATATATACATATCCTATCGTATAACCAGATCGTGTATACCGATGATACCGTATCGTGGAAAAAAAAAAAAAAAAAAAATTGAAAAGAAAAGAAGAAAAAGAAAAAGAAAATAAAAATAACAGGGTTGTGGTGGGCATATATGGATTTGCATATATAACATATATATACCCTTTGCCCTTTGTAAATTTGAAATTTACGTTGTCAATCGGCCGCACAGAAATCACTCGGTTCGTTAAATTGCGCACGACGACATCGGTAATTTTGCACAGTTCCAAGGATTCCTATCTATCTCTATCTCTCTCTCTCTCTTTCTGTCCCTCCGTCTCTATATATATATCAAACTGTTTCCAATTCAAGTCACGCAACGCCCACGCAAAATTTTGGGAAACCAAGTGACACCGCGTTCCTCGAACACAATGGCTTGGATAAAGACCTCAGCTTATATTAGTATAGCGATAAACCGTTATAGGGTAGAAAATTTATCGGAAATTAAAGGGAAACTCTAATTTAGGAGGAAAAAAAAAAAAGAAAAAAAAAAGGAAAATTATTTAATGATTTTTTTTTCATTTCCTTCAAATTTTATGATCGAAATATCATATATGTATTGATATACGTTATATGCTTGCAGGATATTAAACGTTCTTGTGTCTTGAAGTTATTAAACAAAACGATTCTCCTTAGAGACTGAGAAAGCACTTAGGGGGTAGGTAAGGTATATAATATATAGGTGTATAGGATATTCGTTTGAGGATGAGAAAAGCTTGAGCCTTACGGGTTGGTATAACGTTTTAATCAGCGTTAAAGCATTTCTCTTTCATTTATCGCGTCTTATCTCAGAGAGAAAGAGCCTCGTAGTCGTTTTGCCCACTCTCTTATTCGTATACGAAAATAAGATTAACCGTTTCTACCAATTAGGAATTTACGTCTCTCTCTCTCTCTTTCTTCTTAACACAGTTTAAGTAATATTCGAAAAAGAGCCTTTCAGTTTCGTATATATACATTAGGGTGGTCCCTAAATACCAACTCGAGGAGTGAAGCATGGCAACCTTCAGACAAAAAATCAAAAAAAATTGTCCCTAAATATTAGATTTTAAAAAAAATTCCAATAGTTGCCTAAAGATGTTCGAAGTTTCTCGTTTAAATAACATTGGATCTTATGATTTTTTTTTCTTCCCATTCGATTGTTGGGTCAATTTTGCTCCAAAAAATTCCACTATATAGAAAAAAAAATCAAGGAAATTTTTTCGGTCAATCTGTCTATGATGTTAGCCCCTGAGCCTGATTTTTTTTTGCACAATTTTACGCGAAAATATTAGAATTTTCGATTAGCACCCTTACGATGGGATTTTTTTTTATATTCTGAAGGTCGTTTCCGAAGTAAAATTTCACGAGGAAAGCAGGAAAATTGAAAAAACAAAGAAGAAACGGGAAAACTTCAGGACTCTTTAGGCACCTGTTAGAATTTAAAAAAAAAATCTAATATTTGGGGACAATTTGGTATTTAAGAACCACCCTAATATACATATAATATAGTATATAATGATAATATCGCGCGCAAAACTCTGGACAGAATTAAATAATCCCCCGCGTAGATACATAGGAAAATAAAAAAAATTACAAAAAAATGTCTCAAAAACGTATAACGACGATACAAATCCTACGGGCATAAGTTCAGGGTGCTTATAAACCCACCAAAGCTGTTTGGCCAAGGACCAAACCCCACCGTCCAGGACGGAAACCATACGGAACTGATTCGGTACGCGAGTTTTCCCATTGTGGAGAACGTAATACCGGCGTAGAATATGAATGTAAATTGTACGATGTTTCACGTACCTACATATATCTACCTATATAACTATATATATATACATTCGTTGAAATGGCGAGGTAATGTTGTTTCCATTGAATTTCATTTCATCGCATTGCATTGCATTGCATTGCATAGCATAGCATCGTGCGTCGACACTGATTGTGAATATCAATCTAACAAATGGTCATTAAAACGTAATTATCAAACCCATATATATATAGAAACTCCGCGAATCTCTTGGCTCTGTACTGTTTGGATTAGAGTTAAATCGAGTTATCATATCCGACTGCAGAGAATTCAGAGCTGCAAAAATTTCACCCATATTGTCAAAGTTTTGAGTAAAAAGAAAAAAGGAAGAAAAAAAAGAAACGTATTATCAAAATTTATCGCGGTTTGATTCAAGCATAATTTGAACTATGATAGGATAACCGTCTTGAATAGAATAGAATAGAATATAAATAAAACTGATAAACGTATAGATAAAACGTGGCTTACGTTAGCTAATAATAGATAATATTAATAACAAATAATAAAACGAAAATGATAAATCTGAGGGAATGTATATAGGCGTAATAATACGGTATATACAAATATAACTAAGAAATTGCGGTTATGCGTGAGTTTAGTATATTTAGGTTTAATTTTAGTCTTTGTTATAGTATAAGTTTAAGTAAAACCGACCCCGCGAGCCCGATTTAACTTCTATAATCGTGGATTTTTTGGCAAAATATATATATACGCCCCTAAGGGTTAATACAGTTAATAAAAACCTCGAAACAATATAAGAAAACCTCACCTAGCTATTATACCTATAGAATTATATAGGTAGCTAATTTTGTGTGCGTTTTTTTTTCTTCTTCTATTTGCATTTTTCTCTCGATCTTATTTCACGCGCGTACTTGAAATCAAGGGGGTGCAAAGCAAAGAAAAGAAAAGAAAAAGAAAACGAAAAAAAAACAATTATAGTATAATTATATACGAAATAAGCAGAAAGAGAAAGAGAGAGAGAGAGAGAGTAGCAGCCTCTTAACGATAATTTTTTTCGTCTTGATTTTAAACTGATGAATAAACTATACGTGTATTATATTACAACTTTAGAGAGAAAGAGAGAGAGAGGAGAAAGAGAGATAAATAGCACTTTCAGAGCCTTCGCCTTTTATTCCTTTCTTAGCGTTCGCGCCCTTTTATAATTAGCCCATCGAGCTAATGGCGCCTCATTAATTTCTTTTCATACTATGAAATGGCATGGTATATCTATATGTATATATGTACTAGGTGTGTACCCACCCAACAGCTGGAAATTTACCATCTCTCTCTCTCTCTCTCTCTATCTTATTCGTCTGTTATTTATTTTACTCTCTTTACTTCGCGACCGCCGACTTTTTACTCTTTCTCTCGCTGTTATATCGTATAAATTGCACTAAATAAATTGTTACGAATTTTTTTTTTTTTTTACTTTTTTTTTAACTTTTTTTACATCAAGTGTGTGTGTGTCGGCAGTAGTGAATAGAAACTAAATTATAAAAATTGTATGAAAAAAGAGAAGAAGAAAATAGTAAGAAAAAAAAAAAAAAAAAAACGAGTAATTTTATGCAACATAAGAACCGAGGTTTTATTAATAGCTAATCGTATAGACTGTAAGACGCGTGTTGTGTTGTGTTAGGTATTTGTAGGGTAGTACGTGGCGTCGACAGGTGCGGTTGGACAAACTTGTCTCCGGCACGCTACACTACTCGAGCGCAAAAATATATAGGTATATATATATATCGTAGATTTTAGGGTCGTACGTACAGAGCTATACAGTTGTATCTTGGGGGGTTTTTGTTTCCGCGGTTGTTTCCTACCTACCGGACATGACATACAAACGTTAAGCGTGGGTGGGTTTATATCGAGTAGTATAATAAATCAGAAAAGGATCTCAACCTAAAGCGAAGAATTAGAGAAAACGTAGGTACGTGTGGGAAAGAAAATAAAAAAAATTAAATACAAAAAAAAACAGGGTCAAGATAATTTTCGGTATAATTTAATAATTGATATTTTTTATTAAACACATACGTGTGTTATTTTTTTATTTTCTATTTCATTTCATATAAGAAATATCTATATACTATATAGATGTATATAACCACGCAATGATTTAATTAGAGGAATAGCAAGCTTGCAGCAGGACTCTCAGAACTAATGGTAAGTGCAGGCTATAAAGGCTGCTGCATCTCCCACGCTAATGGGTAAGTGCAGGCTATAAAATAGGAGCTACCATCTATCTCTCTTCTCCTATACGCGTCAAATCGGTGATAAAAATCATTTTGAATTCTTTTTTTTTTTTTTTTCTGCCCCGAACAATCGAAACGATAAAATAGCTTCGAGAGAGAGAGAGAGAGAGAGAGAGAAAAAACGGAAAGAGAGAAAAAAAGAGAAAAGAAAGAAAAAAATATATATATTTCTTAAAACGACTCGAAACACTTTTTTTTTTTTTTTCCTTATTACTCCGTAATGCAGGCATATAAAAAGGGCGTTGTTCTGGCTCCCTAGGAGAGTGGTAAAAGATAATCACCCTAATTTGGAAAGAAAAACGCGACTCTGTCGGGTCCGTAAATGTGTTTTTTTCTTTATTTTATTTTTTTTACATTTTTTTATTTTTTTCTACTATTATTATTCTTTCCACTATTATTATTTATATACTATACAGTTGTATATATATATAATATATATACTATATTCGTAGGTAAATAAATAATAATAATGAATTTAATTTAATCAGGTAATTAGCGAACGTAGTTAATTATATACGTATATAACACTCTGGCGGTTCCGTATATAAAAAATAAATAAAAAAAAAAAGAAAAAAAAAAGCGTATAAAATCTACCTATTCTAAAAATACGAATCAACAGGCAATATCGCTAGGACCCAGGGCGCGTTCAACGAAAGTTAACTTATATATGAGGTATTCCATACCAACTCGACCAATGATTTTCCCTCACCATTTTTAATTTGATTCATAATTTTTTCTACGGTTCCTCCAGCTCTAACACCCACTCATGAATTATTTCAGATTTTTTCTATCAGCCGTTATTTATTCATGAATTTTCAAAAATCCAAACAGTGCGACACCTTCGATTTGTTTGAAAAAAATCTCAAAAATTCTATTTTCGAAGACGATTATTTTGACCCCCATTCGGAAGTGGAAACTCTTTTCCTGACATTTATTTTGCTTATTTAAGAGAAAATTATTTCGTAAACGTGGTGGATAATGGCTCCCAGAATGTTCTTGAATGCAAATGAATTATATTTTCAGGAGAGGTGGTCATAATAATCCGAAATACAATTGATTTTACTACCAAAAATTTTATTCTGTCATACAATTGTTTCGGGAAAAAATTCTGGGAGCCATTATCCACCACGTTTACGAAATAATTTTTTCTTAAATGAGCAAAATAAATGTGAGGAAAAGAGTTTCCACTTCCAAATGGGGGTCAAAATAATCGTCTTCGAAAAACAGAATTTTTGAGATTTTTTTCAAAAAAATCGAAGCTGTCCCACTGTTTAAATTTTCGGAAATTCATGAATAAATAACGGTTCATGAAAGAAATCTGAAAAAATTCATGAGTGGGTGTTAGAGTTGGAGGAACCGCAGAAAAAATTATGAACCAAATCAAAAATGGTGAGGGAAAATCATTGGTCGAGTTGGTATGGAATACCTCATATATATATATATACATACGCCTACGATAACCGTCGCAGATTATATACCAAGATATTTCCATATAATTTCCATAATATTCTATATACGTATACAGAAAACAGCTGCAGTTCGTAATAAAATAGTCAAATACACGACACGACTAATTTTCACCCTCATTAGGTATACGTAGTATATATAATAGGTATAATACTATAGAGGGCTAAATCCGAAAGCCGAAGATCTGACGATTATTTATTTTATTCAGTTTCTTTTTTTTTTTTTTTTGTTTTTTCTTTTCTTCCTCGATTTACGTGTAATGAAAATTTATAAGGGGACGGAAAGAAGAAAGCGGAAATAGTGATTTGACCTTTTTTTTTTTTCTTTTCTTTTCTTTTTTTCTCTCTCCTAAACGTCCTATTGTAGGTAGACAATTGATATAGGGGAGGCTTCGTATGCTGCACCCCACCTGCGCGGTTGACAAGAATATGTGTATTTTACGTATAATTGGATATGGGTAAGGCTTAGCGGATCTCATAGGGCTTGAGGCGCATGTGAGTTTCATTAAAATGCAAGAGACGGTGGGTACCTTCCCTTTACACACGTTTCTATTTATTCAGAAGCCGTATATCAACATACTATACCAATGGCGGGCTATCAAGTTATATCTGACTACACGCGTAGGTACATCATGACGACATACTTTTAATTATTAAATAAGATATAAAATACCATATCTATAACAAGCTCGAATTACACATAGATCAGAACTCAAAGAGAAAAAAAATAAAAAATTCTTTCATTTTTTTTCTGCAATTTTCTCGATATATTTATATTATATATATATACATCTTATCTAGGGGTAACGCATACCTTATATAGCCAACGTTTACACTGAATGATAAAAAGGGTATATATATACACACCTATATACGAGGGTAAGTATAATATCGTTTGAGGAGGTCAGCTGTTGGTTCAAGGACTTGGTAGTTGACCTGGTATAACCTCGATCCCGTGAACGCCACCCCTTATACACGAGGCGCACCTGTGGCACCTGATTTATTTATTTTTATTTATTATTATTATTATTTTTTATTTTTTATTTTTTATTTTTACCCTACATATTTTACATTCTCTGAATGAACACCGCGTCTAGATCGTTGCGTTACGCGTATCGTGGATCGTTCGATGTATATACGAATTGGTATAATAAACAAGAAAAATAAAGAAAGAAAGAAAGACATACATACGAGAGTAAAGAAAAAGAAAAAGAAAAAAGATTGCACGTATAAGTCCTACCCTTAGTTTCATTATAACGAATTTTATTGTGATTTAAAAAATGTCCTATAGCGATAAGGTAATTGAGAAATAATTCCGTGTATGTTTTTTAATGAAAGAGAAATCTGATTGAATGATTTTAAATTTTAATAAAAGTAATTTCGTACGTCTGGTTTCGTGATTTATAGATATAATTAAGTGATAGAATAACATGGCAGATGAGTATAAAAGAACGTTGAAGTAAAAGAGGGAAGAAAAAGAAAAATAGAAAGAGAAAGAAAGAAGTAAAATAAGGGAGAGAATAAGAAAAAGAAGAAAAAAAGATTAAAAAAAAAAGGATAGTGAAGCAGAACGCTGTCTGCCTGCAAAAGCCAAGGGATAGAAATACGAGCGACTGCTTTTCTACTCGGTCTCCGTACTCCCGGATCCCGAGGGAGTTGTAAATCGTAGCCTTAGGGGTGTGTGGGTGTATATAGATGAAGATATAAGTGCAGGTGTAGGATGCAATACAACAGACAGATTGGACTGGTATGGGTCATCATCTAACGTCGTAGCTAAAATCTACCCACCTTCCTAACGAAGGTAGTATATATATATATATATATATATGATACATACCCTACATGTATATATATAATATATACATACATATATATATAATATATATATGTAGAGTATTCATTTTCATTCAACTCGGCTGGTTTGAATTTAAATTTCAACCTGCAAACGGCTTCTGCAGACAGGAGAACCGCAGACCCCTTTGATCCTCAAGCTTAGGTATGAGAAGGGGAGGGGGATGAGACTCTACACAAACTTGCCAAAGCTGTGGCTGAGGCCAAAACGGAAATTCAAATAAGAGACGGTGGTCGGGTCTAGGTAATATCATCAAGTTAGTATACATAAACAAACCTTTTACGTCAATTTTAAACCTAGTCAAAACAGGACTTCAACCCCTATTTCTTTAACCCCTTATATCTTCGTAACATCGTTTTTTTTTTTTTTTTTTTTTTTTATTATTATATTATATTTTATCATCTTTTTAAACTCGCTACATCAATTAATGACGCGCCATTTCTCGTCCTCTTCATATTTTATCTTTATCTTTATCTTTATCTTTCTTTCTCTTTGCTGAGCTGTTCATTTTCTTTTTCGTTTTTTTTCTTCTTCATCATTATGTACCTGAACCACTTACACTTTTGGTAAGTAAAGTAGTACCTAGTACCTATACCCGAGCTCTTCCACTTGGCCTGAATTAACCGCCGACGTTCTTAAATTTCCCCACCTTATTCGAGGGTGCGATTTCGTGGCAAATTGTTATCGTTACTACAAGGTCGTTAATTACTTATTATCATCATCATCATCATCATCATCGTCGTCGTCGGTATTATATAATGGAAATTTTTTTTTTTTTTTTTAAACCTTTTTGTTCCTCGTCGATGGTTTGACGTCTCGAATAATTAGTCTGACATAAAATTGTCCATTATTTTTATAAGTATTTTTATTTATTTTTTCTTATTCTCTCTCTCTCTTCTGAAACCATATTCCATTCATTTACACATATAATTATACGGCGACTCAATCCACAACAAAAAATCAGAAAATCAACAACAAAAACAAAAATTACTTTATGTAATTCGTCAATTTAGATAATTTATCCTAATTTATTTATACAATTTTTCTTTTTTTTTATTCTTTCTTTCTTTCAATTTACGAATTCTGAATTCATACCTACCTACACACACACACACACACACGTATTATCGATGGGATGGAAAAATAAGATCAGAAAATCACGTAACGAAGATATGTAGTACCATGTATATATTATATATGTATATATATCGGGAGACGAATAGTTTTGTTTACCATCTCTGTACTTATATATATATATATATAGTATATACGTCTACAATTTTATGCAGTTTTAGGTATATATGAATACATGGAGGAAATGATGTGATTTCGAATCGCTAAAAGCCACAACTTACAGTATAATCAGTCATAGTAAATTTTTTTGTTTTGCAAAAAATTTAACAAGTAGTTTGCAATTTTTTTTCCTCATTTCCCATATATATAATATATATGTGAAAATATGAATTTTTCGAAAGAAAAAAAACAACTCCGTATAATTCTAAATAGTAAAAAATGATAATATAAAAAATATTCTTTCCATTTTTTTTTTTTTTTTTTTTTTTTATCCAATTAAATGAAATGACATGGTTATTACGAATTATAAACTATATCGTCTGACTATCAATAAGAGCTGTGGTTGCCATGCATGCGATGATTACCTGTCTATGAACAGAAACTTGGAGGATGGATAGGTAAAGGTAATTGTTAAACCTGACAACCCTTATCTTTGTCGGTGAATTAATTGTCAGATACATTAAGGACCGTTTCAGTCATTGTGTTTATATATATATATATATATGTCTATATTGTCGAGAGAAAGGACTCAACGTCTTACAATTGCGGAAAGGTAATCTGGGGTGGTGTACGAGATGAATTATATACATTATGAATATATAATCAATTTATATGTATCCGCTTGATGGACCAATTTGTTTATATTTATCTACCCCGTTGCTATTCGTCGTTTTGTGCAGTCAATTAAATTTCTATCAAACTCGTCTCATGTTTTATTGTTATATAAAATTCATGAATACATAAATCGAGACTATGGGAATCGTTGAAAGTCTGTATCTGACTGATGGGGGTGGAATGTTATACCCATAAAAATTTGCGAAAAAAAGTTAAAAAAAAAAAAATAATAATAATAATCCGATGACATGATCGTGTAAATCGAATTGTAACGTATAAGGTAATTTCGAATTTTTACTCGACTACCAACCCCTACCCTACCCTACCCTCGTTTTCACCCCCGGGTTTATATAATTCGGATCTTGCAGTTAGATTGATAAAACCTGTACCTAGGTATTCTATATAACCAAGGTAAGGGGGGGAAAAATATACGATAAATAGAATGAGAGAATGAGAGAATAAGAGAAAGAGAAGCTGCAGGGGTGTATAGATGCTAGCTTGAGATCGTTCGCCCCGTGACCTGGCGCCCAACGTTATCCCGGGTACCGCTAGAGGTACCTGGGGCGCCTCAGGGTGACGGAGGGTGAAGGCAGAGGTACTAGCGGTGGCGACGTCCAGACGGACCGCTCCCAGCATCCCAACATCCG
The DNA here is from genome assembly GCA_914767705.2 of Tenthredo notha. Taxonomy (NCBI): domain Eukaryota; kingdom Metazoa; phylum Arthropoda; class Insecta; order Hymenoptera; family Tenthredinidae; genus Tenthredo; species Tenthredo notha. The sequence goes on along the minus strand of OU611920.1, from coordinate 3,274,884 downwards.
AGCATCCACCCTACCAACGATGCTTCCGATTCTCGATATTCCGCGTAAAGTTAGGTATATATATATATATATATAGTGTACCTAGAGGTAGATATGTATATAGGTACATGAGAAGTATATACCTAACTTAACTCAAACCCTGCAAGCATCGTTTCTGGACCAGTACCTACTCTCGGTGGCTGTAAACACCAATATTTCCTTTCCAAAATTGACGGTATATAGTAGTAACAAGAATTGGGAAACGATTAGGGGGTTGTAAAAGTCGGAAAATGTTCACTACGGTGAAACGAGAATAAAAATTGCATCGTTTAACTGATTTTAATGAATGAATGAATGATGAAATTAGGGAACATTCTCTAATACATACGTGGCTAATAAATATACACACACACACACACACACACATGTATTATAGGGGTACCGGAGAAAACGGATAGGTTGATTATGTTATACCCTGCACACACGTCCTCGTGCTTTGTTTCATTGTTAAACTAATATCATTTGAGCCAGTAGGTAATATGTTTATCGTGGAAAACAATACGGGTTCTAAGTTTTCTAAGGTAAGAAATAACAATGGTTTGTGTATCGAGAGGAGATACAAGGGTGAAAGTGTTTCTGTTACGACAAAGGATCGAGAAAATAAAAAGAAGAAGAAGAAAGAAAAAAAACTAACTAACGTATTAATCATTGTTTAGACTGTAGAACACAGGTTTTTTTTTTCTGTTTTTTGAATTATTAAACAAAGAAATAACAACGAAATTTTTAAACATCAAAGTTTATAAAGTAATTGCAAAATCGTATACCGTACGTAATAAACTGAAGTGAAAAAATGTAGGGAAAAAAGTCTGATTCCGAGGTCGTTACACGAACGCGCAGTATGTATAGTAATCGCAAATGTCTCCCTCGTTAGTCAGAGAGTTTGTGCAATTATTGCGTCTGCCATGCGGTACTGCAGTCGTATCCACATACGCATATATAATATATATATGTGTGTATGTGTGTAGAACGTTGGAACATCCGTACAAATCCCTGGTAAAACCAACTCGTCGCGATATAACAGAGCTAGATATTATTCGTACTCATTCGAGTGTACAATTTTCTCGTTTCTACGGCTTGTACACGGTTGAGTGATTCGGCGAAACGGGTAGGTAGGTAGCGATTCTTGGTTACGATAAAACCACCACGTATTAAAACCCTTTGATATACACATTACAGCAGATAAATGAACAACAGAACCAAAGAAAGAAAAAATGAAAAATATAAACGTGACGAAAAGTGAAAGAAAATCGTAACTCTTATATAGTTTTCAAATTATAGCCAGTTTCTTTTTTTATTTTTCTCATATAATTTCGTCCAGGATTTTTTAGATGAATAAGAATTCTGTAAACGAGGTTTTTAGTAATAAAAGGGGTAAGTAAAGTAAAGTCAAATATCTAGGAAAGAAAACAAGAAACCTTAATAAATTTTGGGAAAACCACGCATTATAATACCCGTGTCTGAATGGTATCTCGTAAAACAACTTTTCCTCTGCAGCGCTTTTCCTTCCCTTCCCTTCCCTTTACTCTCCAATTTACTTACTTGTTTGAGCCCTCTTCTTCTTCTTCTTTGGACTTGGTAAATATTTTCTCCACAAGAGATTTTAGACCGTAGTACGTACGACCCCTAACTTTACCGCTCGTATATAATGCAACCCAAGGCGTTGCCTGTATACCGTTGCGGTTAAAATCCCTTGGGTTTATACTACAGCTTTTAGATCAAAACAGAAAAATCTATTCACTCGAAAGGGAATCAAGATTTACCTTAACAACAAAAAGAGAATAATAAATGAAGTATAACGTTGGCTAATGATTTTCTAATTATTATTATTATTATTATTATTATTATTATTATTATTTTCTTCTTCTTCTTCTCATTTATCATTAGTACAACTCTAGCATTATGATCATCTTCTCACGGAATACCAACTATACACAGTACTACTATACTGGTACTGTATGGGGTGGTGATATACCTCGTTCAAACTTTATTATACTTTTATTTTCATCCCCCTTCCCGTTTTGTTTCGCGACGTGATGAACGCGATACTACTACCAACCACCCCTACTCCTACCCCCGTATATTCTCTAAAGGAGTGTTGGGACAAGGAGTCTGCTGTTACTACCGGTGATGGTGGTGGCGGTCGTTACCTAACTTTTGATCATAAAAATCCAACCAAAGAGTGAGGAAAAAGTTTTTTTTGCTTTTTTTGTTTTTTTTTTCCTAAAGAAAATGGAAGTAGAAAATGGAAATGAAATGCTACTATGTATAACTCGCATCTCTTTATATTATATATATACTCAAAGGAGTTGTACTTTTCGCGGTATATATGTGTTAAAAAAATAAAATAAAGAAAATTACACCACTGGGTAAAGATAAGCACTATGCGTCTTATCGACGCAAGTCGTACAATACAACCCGCAGTTACCTTTAAGTATATTGTAAAAATTCTTCTTTTTTTTTCTCTCTCTCTCTCTCGCTAGTTTATAATACGTGTAATTTTTCGCCCACACAGTTTATACTTGAGGTCTTGAAAATTTACACAGAGCAATATCGCGTCGTTTCAATATATTAACGAGAAATTGGATACGTTTATAGTTTAACTTTTGAAGTTAGAAATTTCGTTCTATTTCTATTTTTATTTTTATTTCTATTTCTATTTTTTTTTATTCTTTTTTTTTTTTTTTTTTTTTATGTTGCCGCCAATAAAGCTGACGTTTGACCTCGTCGATATGTTATTCGTGCGAGGTATAGGTATACGACGACGAGAAGCAGCGCGAAACTCAGTGCGCGTCAGAATGGCATTAGGGGATGAGGATCGATAGTACGTAGGTATGTGAACGTTCTGAGCGCATCAATATTCATACGAGTAACAGAAAAAGATGATATTCCTAGACACGGGAGTTGAATAATGAAAATCTACCGATAGAATACTTACCTACCTACCTACCTACCTACCAACCTACCAACCTATCGCTTTGACATATCTCATCAAAGGATCGAGTATAAAGAATTCAAACGTTACACACATATATGTGTGTATAAATAATATATCAGTGGTTGAAAACAGCAAAACACGAAATTGCTCAATGGAAAGAAAACAAGAAACATAAGGGTAGAGACAACATCCTCGAGAGAAGAAACGTATACGTGTACGGGAAAAACAAAAAACAAAAAACAACAAAAAAAAAAGTAATGAAAATAAACCGCGAGAGATTCGGTATATAGCGCGGAGGTAGTAGTATCGATTGGTTTGTCCAATTTTAACGATAGGATAGAAAGAATAAAGATAAAAAGGGGAAAAAAAAAAAAAAACCAACTGTCCAAATTCTGGTGCCCAGAAAAAGGGCGAGCGGTACCCCGGCAACCTGTAGCTCCCTCACTTTAGCGCACGACTGATTCTGCAGAACCCATTGACTATACTATGTCACATAATATTCTTTCTCTCGTCTCGGGGGTTGTAGGGGAAAAAAAAAAAGTGACAATATCAGGGCTGTTCGATAAATCGTACCCATTTTAGGTGTAAAGATATATCTATAACGAATTGATAAAGAGGGTGCGCGACTAAACTTATATAAAGATGTAAAAAAAAAAAAATCAGAGATCCTCTGTATACAGTCAATGAGAGATTTAATTTAATTTAATTTAATTTTTCTCTCCTCGTTCTAATCCTTATCGTCGAATTGTTAAATGAGGAAATTAAATTACACTCTCTGTTAGAGGATCGAGGATTCTTGATTAACGTCATTGAAGAGAATAATTTCCGTTTCATCGAAACGAGAGGCCTTATTGAATATCAAGGATATTTCCAATACGGTATATCCTTTGATATAACATCATTCTTGTCAATCTTGTTATTCATATATATAATCTATTACATATTAGTAGTACATAGCTATTGATTTTTTATTTTTTGTCCTTCTTCTTTTTTATATCAAAATTATTTTCAATCCCAAACATCTGTAGCAATTTCAATATTGATATTATAATTCAAAGAATATCTTAAGGTTCGAAAAATACTATACCAAAAAAATCAGCTCGGTATAAAAAGAATATACCTATACCTATATATATATATATACCGTGAGTTTCGCATGATTATTTTTCCGACCCAAATATCGACCAATAGAATTGCACCATTCGACGTCACGTGGTACAACCTACATGGTATTATACTGATTATTTTTCCGACCCAAATATCGACCAATAGAATTGCACCATTCGACGTCACGTGGTACAACCTACATGGTATTATACTGATAATTTTTTGATTATTTTCTCTGGTAGTTGCTATATATAAAAAACAAAACATAATCCAGTCAAATTAACCACACGTCAAACTGACAGGTTGAATTATAATTCTGTGACTTCCGAATTTTTAATTTTTAACTGTGGATTTTGTCTCATGGTGCAATTCTATCGGCCGAAATTTGGATGAAAAAATAATCCCCCGAATACCACTCGAGCTTCAAAATTAATCGGGTATTTCCCTCAAGGTTCCCTGCAATCAAACGAAGTCGTCAAGTTTTTCAGAAAAATCACTCGCGCTTCGCGCTCGTGATTTTTTAACCTGAACAACTTGACTCCTTCATTTGTTTGCAACGAACCTATCGGGAAATACCCGATAATTTTGAAGCTCTTGTGGTATTATAAGTGAAAAGACCACTCGAGGGTAATATATAGCGTTGGGACCTGGCACGGTCCTGTTTCATTCGCGGGATGAAGAAAAAGTGTTTGAAAGCTATTAGTTCCCACGGCCCTTCCCACGTTTTCGTAAACTTTTTTTTTTTCTCTTCTTCTTCTTCTTCTTCTTTTGCTTGCTTTTTTTTTTTTTGTTCCTTTTTTTTTGCCTCTTTTCTCGGCGTAGTTAGGTAATAAACCGTGGCTCTGTAGCCACGTAGAATAGGTGCTACACAGGTATATAAGTATTCGTACGACATAAACGAGAGAGCCTAACTTTCGAGTACTTTATTTTTTTTTTACCATGTTGCTATAAATATGAGAAGTTCATTTGATATTTATTACCTCGACAGGTTTAAACTCTCTCACGTAGTAGGTATACCTTAAGTTTTCACTTTAACATTCATATCGTTAAGGGTAGACAAATTTTCTTTACACATACACACACACATTTATTTATCTAATTACTAAAACTAATCACTATCCAATGACGTAAGATATAGAAACACGTATCGCCTATCTCTCTAGACGATACGCGACCAATTAAGATATAAGTATATATATATGATAAATCACCTTATATAGCTGTATAAAGATATTTCTGACACAATGAGTAAAGAAGTAGTAATACGATGCGACTGTTCAACAGGTGGTGAGGGAGTGCGAGACTCTGGTATAGTATATATATATGGGTAGGCATGTAGAACTGAACACCCGTTTATATTGCTTGCTGGCTCGAGAATTCTCTGACCAGTGGCAAGTGACAATAAACGGGGTATGGTAGATAATACTGTTCCGGGTTTATAAGTTCAAAATTTTTTTCAAACTCTTTAATGGTTGAGAAAAAAAAAAAAAAATTAATATCACCGAGTCGAAGTCTTTCTATATATAATCTTTGAAAAAGATGAAATTATTATTTTCTTTTGAATCTAATACGAATTTTGTTTAATATATTAACTCGACACATTTTGTTAAACTCTCGAGAAGTAACAACAGGGTGTGGTTCTTGTATTCATGTAATATACCGCGAACAAGCAAACTGAGTAATAGGCTCGGACCTAGGTGTAGTATATAATGTATACTCTCTACTGGGATGGTTAATTACAACCGAGTAATGATTAATTAGTTGAAAAGACCCGTAGGTAAAACGAAATGAGAAATTTCAACGACGAAATAGATTCTACCTATTGTTAGACTAATCAAATAATACGAATTTTCGCCAATAATATTAGTTTTAAAGTGATTATAGATATAGGTATATAGGTATAGGTGTAGGTGTAGGTACGTATTAATGAAACGAGATCTGAGACCCTCTTAATTGATACTCTATTCGAGATTAATTACATTTTAAATCAGTGAAGAGTAAATCAAAAAAAAAAAAAATTCACTGATTTTATACACTGCTATATATATATATAAGAATAATTGAATTATTTCATTTAAGAACCACCCTAGCACCTAACTTAACAACTTCTCCAACTCCGTTAACGAAAGGCGACAAACCTTTTACGCGTAATTAATTTCGTACCTTTTTTTGTTCTTTTCTTTTTTTATTCTAGTTCGATTGATTAAGCCTCAATTAATTACGAATTATTTCTTTATAATATTTGATCAGGTATTATTAGAATGTCAATTACACTTACATAGATAACAATTAAGGTCTATTATATACTATATAATATATATACGAGGGTTGAAAAATTGATGAAATGAATTCCTAAATGGTTTGATTATTTATTTATGTTTTTTTTTCATTCTTTCTTTTTACTTTCGTTTCATAATCGTCATTATCATTATCATTTTACTCCGTTTAATTTATCACCGCTATCACCTATAGGAGTCGCAGAGTCGCAGAGTCGCGTGATAGATTATCCCCCCCCTAAAGGTTTTTAGCTCAGTTTTGTCTGTTACGTAAATGTGGCAATGGCAAAGTCGATTGTTATTACGTAATATAATCAGATTACGGTTGAGGTTAAGTGACGCCACCTTTAGGGAAGGCTAATCTGGCTTTATGGGGTTTAATAAGGCGATATTGCTCGCCGTTCTGATCCTTATGTATTATATATTAACAGACTCGTTCGTTGCGTAATTAATTTCTATTTATCACCCCCCCTACCCCCAGTGATATAGCCATATTATGGTATATATGTACATACATATGTATGTACATATACTATATATATACCATCATATTGAATCGCGTAAAAGAAAGAAAGAAAGAAAGAAAAAAAAGAAAAAATTATTATACAAAATATTATACGATATCTTTTTTAATATCAAATTACAGAATGTCCATCTTCCGAGGATGGAATGGAACGATTTGCTTGCCCAACGCCGGACCGAATGGGACGATATCGATGTATAGACGATCACGTATTGTGCGATGGTTTTATAGACTGTCCAACAGGAGAGGACGAGGACAGACAGGCCTGCATGTTCTACAAGACTGTGAGTACTTTTTCATTCTTTCATTCATCCCCTCATTTCCTTTTTCTTTTTTCTTTTTTCTTTTTTTTTTTCACCATAAAAATCTTCTTCCGCAATATAGTGAAATAAAACACGATAATTAATCACGTTTCACCGAACCCTGACCCCAAGAAAATATTTCTCCTTTTTTTTATATATACCTATGTATTTATTTATATATATATATTATTTTTTTTCTATTTTTTTTTTATTTTTTTTTATTTTCATTTTTTATTTTTTATTTCTTCAACGATCAGTGGAACGGGGATAATGAGGGCGTCGAGGAGTCGAGTAGTCCTCTCGTCCTAAGGGTAGGTACGCGAACTTGACGTACACAAGAGAGGCAGCGCAGGAGAACCGTTCCTCCCTTATATAGTGAGAAATGAGCTGCTATACGCACGGTTCAAAGAGAAAAGTCAGTCAAAAGTCAAAACGATATAGACTGTGCTGCAGAGTAGCGAGAGTAGGAAAAAAAAATGAGAAGTTTTGTGCAAAAAAAAAAAAATAAAGTCGCAGAAAATTGAGAAGAAGAAGAAAAAAATTAAACTGTATAGGGTAATCATGTCGATTTTTGATACCGTAGATTGAGAAAAAGTAAGAAATATTAGGAATTAAAAAAAAAAAAAATAGAATTTCCAAATCTCTCATGCGGATTATAAAGATTTTCGCTTTTTTTTCTTTCTTTCTTCTTCTTTTTATACGAGCTGTTAGACTATCTGGTAGAATGCGAAAGGGGTCTAGTCACGTAATACGAGCGTTGATGAAATCGGTGATTTGGGTAACGTCTAGGCGCGTAGGCCGCGGGTTGTAGTAACCCACGACCCTCGTTACCTACTAATTTATTTCCCTATTCTATACGTATACTACAGATGCTTTAATCTATTGTCTTCGTTACACTCGCGGTCCTTGAGCAAGCGCTAACAATTAGTATAAAATTTTTTAAAGAAAATAGATTAATTATCGATATAGGGGTAGTAAATGTGTTCCGGTGACATCGTCGATATTTCTTATAATTATTTTTCAAAACCGTATAACAGAAGATTAATGAATAATAAAAAAATTAAAAAAAATGAAAAAAAATGAAATTTACCCACTTTAATGACATTTGTCTACTTTACACAGTTTACCTATGTCTGACGCGATTTAATCGATTAGGTTTCGTGATTCCTATATGCACTTGTTATGCTTGCGCAGCTGATATAATTCTGATAGAAGTAAAAAACGAAAACAAACAAAAAAAATATCAAAGAATTCTTTTTTTCGTCGGATTACATGATACCGACGATAGAAATATTGTTTCCCAAAAGAAATTTTATTGCCAAAAAAGCAAAAAACAAACGAAAATTTTCCAAGAAATTTTTTTTTTTTTTTTTTGCCGAGGTGCCCCCTTTTGCCCAGCTCAACCCCTATTATCCTTGATATCCAATAAAGTTTGGTATATCTCTAATTAAATAAAATTTTAGATTGACTATATTATATACTAATTACGTCCTGCGTAGGATAAAGCGAGGATTTACCTTGTAATTACAATTTGATAATTGGGTGCGAACCGAGGAGATAAAATGGCAAACGAATGAAAAACAAATCATTAGCTATCTATACATATATATATATAAAAAAAAAATATTCATATATATATATACCAACTACCCAGGAGCTGTTGGACCAATTATATACTAACATCGGTCCCATGTCCAATCAGTCTAGATACACAACTGAAGGAAACAAGAAAAAAGTTGATAAAGCAAAAAAAGTGATTCGTTATATTATTATTATTATTATTATTATTATTATTATTATTATTATTATTATTATTATTATTATTATTATTATTATTATTTTTATATACTATATACTATATGGGCGAATAAATTTTTTTTATTATATTATTCTTCTTCTATTTCTCATCTTTTTTCCTCAAATTCCTTTCATCTTCTATATATCATTTTCTTTCTCGATAAAAAAAATATATTGATAAAAAAATTGTTATTTTTTATTCATTTTTTTATTTTTTTTCTATATTCGTTACAGACAAAAGCACATCTCGACGTTCTGGCTGATGCGTTGCTGCGATGGGCAAGAGGACGCTAATTAATAATTCTATATAAATATAAATATAAATATAAATATAAATATATAGATATATATATATATATATATATTACGTATCTACATATATATGTACATATATATATATATATGTGTATATATGCAACAACCCCTGCATTCTGCAATATTGTCCTTATATATGATCCTCGAGATAAAAAAAAGAGAAGAAAAAAAATAAAATAAAATAAAATAATAATAATAATAATAATATTAATAATAATAATAATAATAATTGGTAAATCTGACAAATCATTCGCTCGTTCCTCATTATAAAACAAAAGAGAAAAGAGATTAGAAAACAAGAAAGAAAAAAAAAGGAAAAAAAAAAAAAAATGAAGAAGAGAAAACGAAAAAAAATATTATATAAAAATTAACCCCCTCCCTCCCTTGTACACTTAAACCCTCCTTCAAACCCCCTGGCCAAAAAAAAAAAATAAAAAAAAAAATGAATAGAAAAAAAAAACAAAGAAGAAACAAAAAAGTTATCGGAGCGTACGCAGACTGCATTTGCTCGCCGATATATATACACATGCATATAGGTACGTATATGTATATATGTGTATGTATATTTACATATATTATATATATATAGTATATACCTATATCTATATAATATTATATATAGACAGCTGCCTTTTTAAATGAAAAAAGTGAAGAAAGAAAAAAAAATTAAAAAAAAAAAAAAAATAGAAACTAAAATACAAAAAATTTAATAAAGATGTGTGAAAGATGAAAAATTAATTGGAAAAAAAATAAAAATAATAATAATAATAATAAAAATGACTACTCCCTCGAAGTAAGAAAAGAAATGGAAAAACCCGAAAAAAAAAAAAAAAAAAAAAAATTTTAAATTGATATAAAAGATGAAAGAAAAAGAAAAAAAAAAAAAAAAAACAAAGCTTCCGGAGCATGCCAGCAAAGCGCATTATATTGTATTATACATGTATACGTATGTATAGACATGCATACATATATGCGGCTGAACCATATACATATATATATAAGATGGAGATGATAGGGCGTAGGTCTGTGAGTAAAAAAGTCGATAAACCATTGAGAATGGTATATATATATATATATACACACACATCCTATATTGAATTGATCGTGGTGCAATCCCAGTCTCTTTTCTTATTGTAATATTATATGTATGTCTGTATGTATGTATGTATGTATACATATGTCTATATGAGGTATGAGCTATGGTAGATACTAGATACGTACGAAAAGTATTATTGATCAGACCTACGGCCGAACTACGCATATTATATATACATATATACATTTAAAGATACATATATATATATATATATATATGTATATACCTAATTGAAACTGTTATAATTCGCTTAATGCCGACGGACGGTTCTTCCAGACAACAAAAAAGAAAAAAAAAAGAAAAAAAAAAGAAAATAGTTATTTTTCTATTTCCTATCTCTACTCTAGCCCAATCGAAAATAAATAAATAAATAAATTGATTAATTAATTCATTGATCAATTAATAAGCAATTAATTAATTAAGAAAAAAAGAAAAAAAGAAGAAGATCAAAAAAATAGTGAAGTTGGAGTAAAGAGAAAAAAAAAAAAAAAAACTACTACTACTACTACTAATACTGTTATACAAACACAAAAAATCCCTCGTTGGATTATTCTTTATCGAATATTTTGTTTGTTTATTTTTTATTTTTTCTTCTTCTTCTTCTTCTTCTTCTTCTTCTTCTTCTTCTTCTTCTTATCTATACGTATTTGAAATCTCGATTGGTCTACCCTCGATATATTATACATTATATACATATATATATATATATATATACCTAACACCGTTTATGTATCAGATCCTGCAGTCGATACATTTATGGGGGATCAAAAAGTTATACATAATATATATATATATATATATATATGTATATATATATATGAAAAAAAAAACAAAAAAAAAAAGGAACGAATGAAGAATAAAAAAAAGAAAAAAAAAAAAAACTAACTTTATGTATGAGATAAAGATATCATAGCCAAGCGAAAGGCAGGGGTAGGTAGGTAGTTAGGTAGGTAGCTAGGTAGTTAGGTACATATTATATATATACATTAATGTGATTATGATTATGATTATTATTATGATAATTATAATATATACGAATGCGACAGATGAAATTGTGTTATGTGAAAATAAGAATTAGTTTAAAAAAAAAAAAAAGATTTATTATATTATTATATTTGTTGTTGTTTTTTATGTTTTATATATTTATTTATTTATTTATTATTGTTGTTATCATTATTATTATTATTATTATTCTCATATGTATGTATAATTTCATATACCTTATACACGTGGCCGCGTGAATTGTGCAGCGATTTGATTAATGACGCATAATAATAATAATAATAATAATAATAATAATAATAATAATAATAATAATGATAATAATAATAATATAATAATATATATAGAGAGAACGTCGAAACGGAAGATATATAAATTATTATATCGTGACAGGTATGTACTACATACATAAATATATATACGTATCTGTGTATATATATATATGTATGTATATTATATTGAAGCCTAAATAGTATAGCTAGATGGAAATATAAATTATTTTTTCCATACATGTAAGTAGTATAATTTAGAATAATTATTATTTTCATATTATTCTGAACAGTGATATAGTATCGAAATTTGTTTATTTTAATTATTCGAACGAACACTCGGACTCGTTCAAACTACTTGAGCTTATTACTTATTTCGAGTCGAAAAACTCCTAAGCCCGGAAAAGAAAAAAAATTTAATGAAATTTTCATTATTTTTTCTTTTTTTTCTTCGTCATAATATCGATAAATCGTAATACGACTAGATATTGTTATGTCAAATATCACGTATAACAAAATTAAATCTTAATTTATTATTTATTAATCATGATCATCAGCCTAGCAATTTTTTAACGGGACACCACGTACTACATAAACCGCGACTTGTACCATATACCTATATATATATACCTCTTCCTTAATTTCGATCCCCAAACACCCTACCATATATGTAATTTATTAATATTAATTTGTCTCACAAATTATAGTGAAATTTCAAATATTTTCTTTTTCTCTTTTTTTTTTTTTCGCTTTAATTATATTCCGGGTAAAAGAAAAAAAAAAACGAAGATTTGGAGGGGGTGGTTCAACTTTCGGCCTAAAATTTATTAGTTACGTGTAAACTATATATATACCTACCTATACCTATAACGCGATCTGCGAATATCACGAGCTTAAAACTGCAGCACCGCACTGGCGTTAATATATACCTATATCGATACCTATGCGCGGAATAACCGGCTATCTTAGAATTCGCTCGGAAAAGCGGTCTTTGCCTATATTAAAATTAACTACGAATTATTGTTCTGTCGAATTTTGACGAAAAAGATATTGAAAAAAACAAAAAAAAAACCAAACAAATTACCTTTACGAGATTAATAAGAAAAAAGAAGAAGAAGAAGAAGAAGAAGAGTAAGAGAAAGAGTAAGAAGAAAAGTGAAGAAAATAAAACAAAGAGGGCGATATTGAAAAAGAGAAAAGATGCAGATATTGAAACAGGTGCAGATGCGTGCTTATACCTACCGGCCTAAAAAAAAAATACACAAGTCCGAAACGAGAGAAGATTGAAAAAAATTAAAGAATTTTAACATAACGCAAAAAGCAAAAAGCGATAGAGAGAAAAAAAGAGATAGCGAGAGAGAGAGAGAGAGAGAGAGAGAGAGAAAAATATGAATAAAAAAATAAAAATGTAATTTCCTGAAATTATTATAAAATCAGTATTGTGTAATTATATATATATATATATATACCGACGGATTTTTAATAATTATTTGAGACGTTGAACGATGAAAGTGAACGAAATACATAAGATTTTGCGTTTGCCCCCTTGTTATTGATGTTGTTGTTGTTGTACTTGTTCTTGTTCTTGTTCTTGTTCTTGTTCTTGTTGTTGCTCTAATTGTCGTCGCACGTCATCGTTCGTCATCTAATTTTTACTATCGTCCGTCGCGCAGCATATATATAATATATATTATATAGTATAAATATATATGTACATATAATATATATTATAAAAAAAGAAAGAAAGAAAGAAAAAAAGAAGAGAAAAAAAAAAAAAAAAAAAAAAAACCCCACTGACGTAGTATCCTGTATCAATAACGCATTTTATTTAAGTAAATAGATATATAAGATGAAAAAATAAAGAGTATCCTATCTGCAGCAAGTGCAGTCGACTATACATACATATATATATATATATATATATATATATATATATATAGCTGTTTCGGAATTACCTATTTATTATTACTTATATACTTATATTAATCAGTCACTCAAACGTATCTGATATTATATATATATGTATATATATAGATATAATGATATATATATATATATATATTATGAATGTAAACCTAACATATAACCATAACCATGAATCCTTAAACCCATATACATTATAGGTATATATATATATATATATATATTAATGAAAAAAAATTATTAATAATAACCTGAAATGATTATAGTACCTATGTATATATATATATATATTAGGGTGGTCCAATTTTGAACTTTTTTTTTTGATTTCGCGGGGCACCTCTGAATATTGTTCCAAATTATGTAGAAAAAATCTGTCTAAAACATGGATCTATTCGGAAAATATTTAGAGGTCGCTACCGAGGAATGAAAAAAACAACAATCATTTTCGATCTAACATTCATGATTGACTTATGAGCGAAAAAAAAAAAAAAAAATTTTAAAAACAAAAAAAAAATTTAACAAAAATGAAAAAATACCATGCTAATTTGAAAAACCTCGCTGCCGGTAGCGACCTCTAAATATTTTCCGAATAGATCCATGTTTTAGACAGATTTTTTCTACATAATTTGGAACAATATTCAGAGGTGCCCCGCGAAATCAAAAAAAAAAGTTCAAAAGTGGACCACCCTAATATATATATATATATAGATATAGATATTAGAGTGGTCCTTATATAAGGTATGAAAAAAATATCATTTTGGAACTCGTCAAATCGGCTTCTAAATATAATTCTCAAAATAAAAAAATAAAAAAAATCATAAATGGACGAATACGAAAAAATGTTCGTGATGAAAATCGTCGATGAACATCGTAAAATTTTTCGTGATTAAAGAAATTCAAAAAAAAAAAAAATTCAAATAAAAAAAGAAACAATTCTGCAGAAAATTTTAACTCGATGTATATCGTGGATTTTCAATTTAGATACTTTATATAAATGAAAACAGTGAGGCGGAAGGGAATGAAATAAAAATCTGACAAAATTATGACATTCTTTTTTTTTTCCTTTTTTTTTTTTTATTTTCTTACCATTTGGAGTCGATTTGACGGTATCAAACGTGAAATTTTTTTCAAACCCCATACAAGGACCACCCTAATATATTCATATATAATATAATATATTTCTCTGCAGATCATTGATTGCAGTTATTATATTGAATCTTGCTCACCGCTCACCCCTGCTATATAGTAATATACCCGACCTTATATATACCCAATAAAAAAAACAACAAAAAAAATAATAATAAACAAAATAAAAAATTACCAAAATTAAAACAAAATAAATAAATTAAAAAAAAGAGATGAGAAAACGAAGAAAAATCAGAAGAAGAAGAAGAAGAAGAAGAAGAAGAAGAAAAAGAAGAAAAATAGAAACAAATTAATACTCAATTCAGTATATAATATAATCTGTAAAACAAATTTTAGCTAATTTTCTAGTCTTTGGTTTAGTTCGAGTATTTTTTTTTTTTTTTCTATCGTTAACTTATTTTTTTTTTTTTTTTTTCTCGATTTATTCGACTGAAAATTTATAGATTTATACCAAAACTCCCACAACTAGTTTTCCTCTGCTACCACCATCGACTAGGTATGGGTGTCAAACTTGTTAATAATATTGTTATACACTATATGCTTTATGTAAATATTAATATAAATATTTATATTTCACGATGCTGTATATATATATATAAATAATACATATATATACATATATGTATATACTATAGTATATATAGCATACGTTTATCAATTAAGTTGCTAATTTTATTTATTTATTTATTTATCTTATTTATTTGTTTATTTATTTATATATATATTATATATAATATAATACAATAATTACTATGTTGTATACGGATTTATTTTTCTATACCTTTCTATAGATATATATATATATATTATATAATAATTTCATTATTATTATTAGTCATATATATATCCCCAAAGAAATATATATCGTATGTCTTTTAATAACAGGAAAATAGAATTAAAATAAAAAAAAAAAAATCGCACCGTTGCGAATATATACATAGGTATATATACTATATAATACGCAAATGAAGAAATAAATAGACGTAGAATTTCAATAGATAATAACAGAAAAAAAATAAATAAAACCACTATAATTATATCAACCATAATATGTATACCGTAATATGAGAATCGGATATGATGTATCGTTGATATTGCCTACTTACCGGAAATGAAGTAGCTGATAGAGTGTATATAGGAGTTAATCGAGTGTATTGGATGATTTCGGAACGGTTATACGGACAGGAAATTGAGTGAATAGTCGATCCGTGCCATCTGTGACCATCATATATTTGCATCGTGGCGGCTGCAAAAAATCTAAAAAAATCAAAAAAAAATTAATAAAAATCGCAAAAAAAAAAAAAAAGACAAAATATACATATTTACATATGCTTGATAGTGCTATATTATGATATCATATGTTGTTACGTAAAAATATAATACTATATATTATATACATGTATACGTGTGCTTATATATATATGTATAATGTGTATCGTGCGCCTTTTAGAGCTATATGGTATATATATATTAGAGCTATATGATATATATATATATATATTTAGAGCTATATGGTATATATATTTTAGAGCTATATGATATATATATATATATCTATATATATCTATATATTCCATATTATATTATATTATTGAATTAAATTAAATTAATTAAGTCGCCACTTTGCGGTCCCGAAAGACCCGAGGCCAACAGTTATATGATGATAACGCCGCAAGGAGGTTCTTTGAATAATGAAGACGAAATTTTTTTCAAAGAAAAAAAAGAAAAAAAATACTATCATAGATTTTTGATCTTTATTATATGATTATTATCATATTCCGTGACCAAACGGACCTAGGCTACGGAGGTGTTACTATACCATATATGCTCATTTTTCGCAACCCATCAGATCCGGGCTGTTCTTGATACGATGGAAAGCTCGTTTTTTATGGGAAGTGAAAAGCGATGTTCATCCATCGTAGTTGATATTTTCTTTTTTTTTTTTTTTCTCTTTCTTAAATTATTCATCCCTTTGCTCTATTACAGAATGCAAATAAAAAAATTCTCATTTCTATTGGTCTCTGGTCTAACGGTGATGACACTGACGTCACAGAGAAGAAATTATATCTCATAATAATTATAATATAATAATATTAATAAAAATAAGATTAATAATAATAATAATAATAATGTTAATAGTAATAGTAGTAGTAATAATCATAATAATAATAATAATAATAATATTCAAAAAATGAGAAAATTTTGGAAAGGAATAGAAGAAAAAAAATAAATAATAATATGCAAAATTATTCATAGAGACGGTATTGCGGATTTGAATGACAAGTGTGCAAAATAACATAGTGAAAATTGTGTTTGTTATATAGATATATAGCCTGGTCCAGGAGGCTGGGCCGACGGCGAGGTGTCGTTACCGTATAAATATATTATATAGGAGGAATAAAAGAAAAATTTCGCGTTTAAAATGAAAAAAAAAATAAATTAGTAAAATAAACCCGAGGGTTTTACAGTCCGGGCGATGAACGGGGCTAATTGGGGTTCCCGTCCATCCTGAGCCACCCGGGTCTGAAATCCACGGGGAATAGAGAACGAAGAGTGGAAAAAAAAAAAATTGGAAATTAAAGAAATAATAATAATAATAATAATAATAATAAATTAAAGAAAAGAGAAAATTTTTTATTTTTTTTGGTTTGTTTCTTTCGTCAAATTCGCTGAATCGATACTAAAGCGAATTATTTCGGCCTTTTCATATTAATATGAACCTCCTGATATTTTTTTACGACACCCCGGTCCGCGGCACCATGGAACTTGGCCGTCTATTTGACATACACGAAAACACATACCTATATACATGGATAACATGGTTATATGTATGTGAATAGCTATCGTTGCGAAAGAGAGGAAAAAAGTTATGGAAGAAAAAAAAAAACAGAAAATTGTTCGGAAGAATGAAGAATAGCTGTTGACGCGAGAGAATATTCCACGGATATACAACATCCTTAGATGGATTTGCAAATTTTGCGAAAAATACGATCGATATAATTATAATACTATATATTATTCGTAACGGTCGTTCTGCAGATTATATCATAATATACGTATTATAATGTTATAAACAAAAGAATAAACTTCGATTATCGGAGTCAATTGCAAAAAAAAAAAAAAAATTTCATCTCCTCTGTTATAGACGAATTACAAAATTCGAATTGCCTATTACTAATTAATTGAATAACGAATATATATTTCTTTTGGGGATAAAAAATATAATATGAAGTAAAGGTATATGTAAAAGTTTTTTTTTTTAATTTGTTTTACTTTTTTTTTCTGAATATATTATGTATAGGTATATACATGTATTTATATATATATATTAGGGTGGTCCTTAGATGGGGTCAAAAAAAAAATTCATCTTGGATCCCCCCAAATCAGCTCCAAATAATTTTAAAAAAAATCTCTAATTTTTTCAGATTTTTATTCTATTCCCCTAGTCTCCCTTTTTTCATTCAAAGTTTAACATACAATCCACGATACTTACAAGTTAAAAATTTCGCAGAAGTGTCTGTTAAAAAAAAAAAAAAAAAAAATTGAAAAAAAAAATTAAAATAAAAAAAAAAGTAATAATAAAGTACACGATTCCCCTGGGATACCCCATTTATGATTCTTTTATTTTCGACTGAAAAGAAGATGAATCTCACTGAATAATCGAGAATATGAATTTTTCGCCAGCGATTAACCATGAAATAAAATTTAGTATGAAAAATAGTGAATGAGCATGTTTTTGAATCATTGGAAAATTCCAGCTCAAAAAGGGAGACTAGGGGAATAAAATAAAAATCTGAAAAAATTAGGGAATTTTTTTTTAATTATTTGGAGCTGATTTGGGGGGATCCAAGATGAATTTTTTTTTTGACCCCATCTAAGGACCACCCTAATATATATATATATTTATTCTTTTGATTTACAGGGCGCGTTCCCTGATCCCCTGACCCACTGACCCCCGACTCCCTACCCACTCCCGCATGATAATAGGTATATCATTATTTAATACTTAAATATATACATACCTATATAGATATACATGACAGATTTAACTCAAAGGTTCGATATTGTATTATACTAAATAAGACTGCCGAGTTTTAATGCTCGTCTTATTTGCTTGGATGCAGCGTGCAGGTATAGTAGCGGAAACAGTACCTACAGCAGTACATGCATACATACATATATATACGTTAATTAAATAATTATTAATTTTTCTCGCCTGCATACCTATGAATATAAAAAAAATAAATAACGCGATTCAAATTTTAATTAAGAAAAAAAGAAATTTAAAAAAGAAAAAAAAATACATAGATGTTATACACCTCTATACATAGTACATTTAATATGATCGTCGCAGGTGAAAAATGATTTTCTTAACACTACCCCTGGCAACCGTATAATATCAAAGTATACACGTATTATATATATTGAAAAAAAATTTTTATTCAGATTCACTAAAATTTCATATACATACATATGTAATGTATATACCTATATACATCATATATATATAAATACTTGAAAAAAAAAATAAAATAAAAACGGTATCTCTCGATATCACATCTGTGAGAAAAATTTTGTTGGTATTTTTTCTTAATAATTTTTTCTTCTTTTTTTTTGTTTTTTTTTTTTGTTTTGCTTGGTATCGTTTTTTTCTATTCATTGATATATAGTATATACTATATATAAAACACACGCGAAAAATCTCTGAAAAAGATGAAATATAAGAACTGAAAAATATTGTCAAAAAATCACTGTAGAAAAAATGAAAAAAAAAAAAAAAAAATCGTGTATATTATATAAATGATTAAAGAATAATAGTATACATAATACTACCTGTGTACGAAAATGAAGGTAAAAAAAAAAAAAAAAAGCACAGACAATTTTGACCCTTATACATTATATACATATATATATATTCGTTTGTATATGTGAAAATTGAAAGAAATTCGCGACTTATACGTAAGAATTAAAATGAAGAAAAAATTTTGGGAATGAAAATACAAAAAAGAAAAAGGGAGAATACGAATTTGTGAAATATCCGAAATTAACAAACTTTCGTCGCACCGTATGTATATATATATATATATACATAAATACATATACATACATACATTATACATTATACATACCACGTCAGGTATCAGTGGTAGATACATAGAAACATAAATACAGGGACACAGGGTCGACGCTGCGAGTAGTTCGTCGTCGTCGTCGTGGTCGTCGTCGTGGTCGTCGGCGTCGTCGTCGGCGTCGTTGTCGGATCGATAACGAGACGCGCGGCGTGGCGTGGCTCGGCGCGCCTATTCTTAGCACCACGCGAAAATTATATTTACTTTGCCACGAATACTTTACCACCACCCCCACCCCCCCCCTTCCCCCTCACAACTCCAATCCCAATCCCAATCCCAACCCAAACCACCCTCAACCCCCCGACCCCAAATCCACCCTCTCTCTCATAACCCACCCTCAAATTTTCCCCACGCAATATAGGAAGAGAAACAGAACAGCTGTCGACGGTGTTGGCCGGTCGTCAAAAACGCAAAATCGAGAATTGAAAACGCCGGTATTTATATTATCCGTGCGGTTAAGAATTTAGATCTCGTGTGCACACACGCGACCCGAACTTACTATACGGAAGTCGCTACCGCGCGATATATAATATATATATATACGTAACCGCGGAAGATCGTATTCTCAGGATTGATGATGATAACAGAGAAAAAAAAAAAAATAGAAAAAGAAACAAAATTTTGATAAAAAAAATAAATAACTAAAAAACTTTTGCGAACGTGTGTATGTGTGTGAATATATATATTAGATCGCGGCGATAAATGTGTAGTACGTTTTTTTTATTCATTTAATTATTTATTTAAAAAACAAACACACACACACACATGTATGGATACTTTTTTTAATTAGTTTCATTTATTTATTTATTTATTTTTTGATCAGGCTAAAGACAAAAAAAGAAAAAAAAAAATTTATATAGGTATATATAGTAAATACAGTAACACGTTTCGGAGGTATACGGAGTGCAAAATCTGCATGCTGCAACGTCGCGTTTCCGAAATGTAAAAAATTATCGTTCTTTCCATATGAATAAATTTTCGTTTCTTTTTCTTTCATTTCTCATTGCTGAACGTAACGATTGATTTAAATATATATATATAATTAATCTAAATAAATCCCCATTATATATGCTCGATTTGTGCATCTCTATTTTATACCCATACCTATTATATACCTATGCCTATACCCTATTACCTATATACTTTTACTTCAGACTCGGACGAGACCTGGTATTATTATTATTATTATTTATTTATTTTTTCTTCATTTTTGTTTTCTTTGATTAAATATTAATTATCAGAGAAAAGTTATGAAACGAATTGTGCAGTTATGTTCCTCTTGAACCGTATGTGTATATATATATAATGATAATATTAATAATAATAATAATAATAATAATGATAAGAATGGTCCCGTTTTAGATGTCTAGATTTCGGATTACAATAAATTTTACAGTGGGATATTATATATAGGTATATAAAGTTCTAATAGTTTATTCGATTTTCCGATGATTTCTAATGTCGTAATAGCTGAATATTAATTATATTATATATATTTTTTTTTTTCTGGACTTTGAATATTATAGATATAATATAATCCATATATTACTATACCTCTATATCTATAATATTTATCAATTATATTGTTAACTATATTTTAGCGATCGTTGTTGAGTTAGCTTGTTATAGTCTTAGCTGATGTTGGCCGCTGTCATTACCCCAAACTGTCACTGCGTTGAGATATACACATAATGTCAATCAAATATGAGAATAAAAGCAAGAAAAACAAAAAAACAGAATAAAAATACTGTATAATAATAATCATCAATCACGATGAATCATTTATGGATATTATAATCAATTTCAATTCTATTATAGGTATTTAAATTATCATAATTTATACCTGTACACGTATGTATCTATGTATAGGTATACCTCCTACATGGCGTATAGAAATTTAATTAACGTGCCCGTTATAATTCGAGAGAATTCAGAATCACTAATAATAATTATTATTATTATTATTAACAAAACCGTATTATACATTATTAAACTGAATATTGAATTAGTTTAACAAGGATATGAAGAAAAAAAATTCTAATAAATTTAAAAAAAAAAAAACGTGAATACAGTTTGGGGTTTCGCGGCGAGCCCCCCTGACTGATATACAGACTGACACCGAGTGTGCGTACCTATATGTGCACGCACACCTCAATCACTATTATTATTATTATTATTATTATTATTATTATTATTATTATCACTGTACAGTGATTTTTATCATTTAATATATACTTCCTTTCTTTTTTTTTTTAAATTTTTTTTACACTTATGTTTTTGATCACTATTATACTATATTTATAACGACGTATATATATATATATGTAGATACACGTAACGAGAGGGTCCGCTGCTTATTTTGAAGAGCAAATTGAGTAGATGAATTTTTTTTTACTCCTTTCATTCTTCTTTTGAACACAACAAATATAAAATAAAATGACTTTTAGACTCTATATATTTACGTATACATATATATTATATATATATATATATATATTATACATACATGCAAACATTACATATATACGTAAATCGATTTGTTGAACGTTTCTAACAATAGCTTTGGCATATACCTATACTAGGTATGTTAGAATTTTACGAGATTGAAAGAATTCGATTTAGCTTCGTGCGTATATGTATGTACAAATAAATATATAAATATATACATACATATATATATATATGAATAACTTTATAACGTATAGTATATACCTATATAATAACATATAAATAAAATTATCTTTATTATATATATTATGAATTATTATTTAATATTATAATAATATTTGAAAATATTTGAAAAACTTTGTGACAAGAAAAAAAATAATAATAATAATAATAATAATAATTTACAATATATAAATACAGTGCTGCAGCGGATCCTTGTATATAATATGCGTCGGATGCAATCATATGTGAAGATTGTTATTATTTAGAGAAAGAGTAAAAAAAATAGAAAGAGAGATCGATAAAAATCGACACATATACATAAATATATAATATATATATATATATATACAGGCATGAGAAATGTAAAAGAAATATTGTTCAAGCGCGCGCGCGTATAAATGCTTTGTTATATTCTAACACACTTTCTATTATTCCATTTTATGTATAATGTTATACCTCAGTATAATTATTATTATGAAGATAAAATGAAAACAAAAAAAAATAATAATAATAATAATAATAATCAGAAGAAGAAGAAGAAGAAGAAGAAGAAGAAGAATAAGAATAAGAAAAGAAAAAAAAAAAAAACCAAAAGTTTGGAATACTTTTTTATATTGTCTGTATATATTATATAACTACCTGCAGCAGCCTATATAATACACCTATATACATATATATATATATATGTATATATACATAATTATATAAATACATGTATATGTATAGGTTACTATACTAAATCGGCAAAAATCGTAACAAAAAAAAAAAAAAAAAAGAGAATTTAATAATAGTATAATTATTATCTTGATCTGAGTGTATATTGGGAATTCAAAGAGACAGAACAAGAGAAACAGAAAAACAAAAAACAAAAAACAAAAAGAAACGAAACGAAAGATATTGGATCCAATAATAATTTGGATAATCTGCACTGAATAGAAAGAAATCGAGAGAGAAAGAGAGAGAGAAAAAAAAAATACATATATATATTATATATAATAAAGTTGCATTGATGTCTCCTTTCATCGTTCGATATTTAAACTATCTACGATTATTGTAATACCTATCGATTTACCAGAAAAAAAAAAAAAAAAAACTAATTATGTATTCTATAATCTAAACGAAAGAAATGACAAAAAAAAAAAAAAAAAATGTGTTATACTTCCGCAATGATATGAAAACGGTGGTCTTATGTAGTGAATCCCCCCCCCTGACCCCCCATCAGTGATTCTTCCTATCCTTTCAGGCCAATTATTAACTACAACTATATAATTATATATCTCAGCTCTTGCAATACAAGTTAATAGTAATAAAAAAAAAAAATATAAAAAAAATCCCATAAACAGCTGTTCGGATTTTCAATCAAACAGATTAATATGAAGGATAAAAAAAGGTTAAAATTCATTAAACATCTCTATAAATATATGACGAATGATGGGAAGTATAAAACGTAATCCGAGACCCTTGATTTGTAAGAAAAAAAAAAAGGTTATTTAAAATAATATGAAAAAAAAAAAAAAAGAAAAAACCAAGAAAACAAGAAAAAAAAAAAAAACTAATAGAGTTGATCGTTTAATCTCACTATTCCGTTCGATATTATATTCTATACACCGTCGCATATAGGTATGTGTATATATGTATACATATAATACATATAAAAATAAAGTATAGGGAAAGAGAGGGCAAAATGGGCACCCCTAAAAAAAGAACTTAGAAAACAAAAAACAAAAATTGAAAAAAGGAAAAAAGTATTCAAGACTAAATATGAAAATAAATTTTGAACATTTTTTTCGAAATTTTTCTTTATAATGGTGTCCATATTTTGCCCTTCCCTCCCCTATACATATACAATCCGCCTATAATTTGTCTAATCAAATGATATATTATATATATATATATATATATATATACATAGGTATATATTGCTCAGACGAATAATAATTATGTTGTAAGATTCGATGAAATGAAATGAGAAGAAGGAAAAAAATAAAAAATAAAGAAATAGAAAAAAAAAGGAAGGAAAAACCCTAAATATTGCGACTAGGACTGTACAAAGATTTATTTATAATCAACTGCTGCAACGGTCAGAGATGTAGGTATACTATATCACGTTTGGTGCATACAGTTCCGGTAATAATGTGTATAATAATAATAATAATAATAATAATAATAATATAAATATAAATAATAATAATAATAATAATAATAATAATATGATTCGTTGAATAGTTTTACTCCCCGATGCGAAAAAGAAATTTTTTTTCCACGATGACAATGATCGCACACATATTATGATGCAAAATAAAGCCGACGAAGAGAAGAATCACAAAAAAAAAAAAAAGAAAAAAAAAAAATATATATATATATATACATATATACGTGTGAAAAATCGATGATTATCACCAGTTGCACACAGATTGAGGGTAGGAGGGTTGATGGGATATTGCAAAATCTGATGATAGAGTTTTAAAAATTAAAGAGATATCTCGATCAGAGAAATAAAAATGAATTCATAAAATATAGCGATCGATAAACTACCTATATTCATATATATATATATATATATATATATATATTATATATAGGTATACCTTAATAATGACTAGTCCCGAAAGTGTTGATTATTTCAATCGATTAATATATATAGTATGTATCTGTTATATACATACGTAAATATACACATACCTTATAATATCGTCTAGAGCAAAAAAAAAAAAAAAAAAGGAAAAAAAATGTGTATAAAACTATACTAGATATATACTATATACTATATACGATAACGATTCAATACTGAATACTGAATACTGAATACGATACGATATTATATATATATATAAATAATAATAATAATAATAATAATAATAATAATAATAATAATATTATGATAAATATAAATTATGTGTATATTTTACTATAATAAATGCTGATAAAATGTACCTATACCTAACTACCGTCACCCTGAAATGATCAATGTAATAATAATATAAATAATGATAATGATAATAATAATAGGAATAATAATAATTAACAAGTTGAGAAAGTATATATCTGAGGGATATATAGAGAATAAGAAAGAATCAGGATAATCGCATTGAATTGTGAATGAAAAATGTCTTGTTCAAATTTAACTAAAAAAAAACTAAATAAAAGATATAAGAATATGAAAAAAAAAAAAAAAAAACGAAAAAGAACAGTATACAAATCAAATGAATATATATATATATATTATATGTAACGTATATTTATATACGGCATATTAAAAGAACAAGGAAAGAACAAAGAAAAGAAAAAGAAAAAAAAAAAAAAAAAAAAACCTAAAACTAAAAAAAGATTTAATCCTGAAATACTGATTAGAATAAAAAAATTAAAAATTAAAAATAAAAATAAAAAATAAAGATAAAAATAAAAAAAATGAATGAATAAATAAAAATAAATATATTATATATGTATAAAAATAAAATGCCTCAGCCAGTGAACGAGACAATTGAAAATATATTATCTTATTCTTTCTTGCCTTTAATTAATTATGTATATTATATATATTAATATATTATATATAAATATCCCATGCTTCCTTATAAAATATCAATCACCCTATCCCCGACGATTATATAAATATAAAATTGAATATTTATTATAAAATATTAATAATTGAACTATCCGCAAAGGTATGTAATTATAATAATTATTATTATTAATGTTATTGTTATTATTCAATAGTTTTTTGTTTAGCAAATAATCGTTTGCACCTTGTATAAATTTTGTACGTTTCATAAATGATGATCTTGTTTTAAAGTCAATTTCATCGATTAAACAACACTTTACATCCGGGTTAAATCTAACATGACGATTTGAACATGATAAATTGTTATTCATTCTAAGACAGGAAATTTTCTTATTTTTACTATCATTGTCATCATCATCATCATCATCATCGTCGTCGTCGACATAGTCATGAATATTTTTCGATCCATTCACCCCTCGATCTTCAAGAATTTTAATTAACGTCTGCGTAGAATTGTTCGATGACGTTTTTTCCGTCATTTTTAAATCATGATTCCTGTGCTGCTGCTGCTGCATTTTTACCGATACTTCAAAATCTATTTTCCCGATCAAAAAGTTCGCCTCATTTCCCTCGATATTATTTCTCGGATTTTTGTTTCCTCCAATCGTTTGGCTATAGGAATCAATAAATTCGATAAATTTTTCAGACCCTATTCCACATTCCTTGACGATTATAGATTCCTTCTTCTCGTCATCTAACGTGAAAAAAGTTTTCGGCAAAATTTCACGAATGACTATATCATTCCGACTAATTTTATTCACCAAGTTTTTAGAATTATTATGCGATACGCTATTCCATATCCTATATATTTCGATTAATTTATAACCCATGATTATATTGTTCATTGTAAATTCGAACGAAGGAATATTTATCGTCGAAACGTCATTGATTTTCTTTTTCATAATCAGATTATTATTATTATTATTATTTTCTGGTTCAATTTTCACCAATACATCGAAATTCGACGACATTCTCGATTTATTTTTACCACTGATTATTAGCTTTTCATATTTCCCCAATATTTCACGATTTAATTTTTCCAATTTAACGATTTTTCTGACCACTGAAGGATCGCCATAATTAGCTTTAGACATTCTTTTAAGATAATTAACCTCGGCCATTTCTAACTCGAGTTTAGTTTTCAATTCAATTTTCTCTCGCTTATATATCTTCTTAGATTTTCTAAGCTCGTATAATCTTATCCGCAGATTTAACACCGTATTATTCAAGCCATCGATTATTCCTCGCAATATTCGATTCTCTAATTTTACTTCCTCGATATCCACGCCGGGTAGTTCGTATTTTAATTTACAATTTTCCTGTTTTCCTATCGTCATAGTAGAAAGTACCGAGTTGTAATCCTCCCAGAACAACGTAACAGCTTTACGTACCTAGAATCCTGAATTTTATAGAATCTGCCATTTGTTTAAAGAATTTTTTTTAATTTTTTTAAGGGATATTCAAATATACAATGCCTCAGATTTCGTTGCGTTATTATCGACAGTTTCTTTCACAGGGTGAATAAAATTCACTATTGAACTTGACGATTCGTTTGAATTTTCCTTATTATTTATTGATGAAAAACTCGTGGATATTTTTATTCTTTTTTTATTCATTTTTGTTTCTTTTTTTCCCTTTTTTTTCTTTTTTTTTTATATACTGAAGCTGTATGCAGTATACCAGCCTCCAGTGATAGACAAGCTCTTTGACAACGGTGCAGCCCGGAGATTTAAATTGACAATTTTCCAGGTAGGTTTTGTTACTATTATTATACGTCACTAGTCGATTTTAGCATTAATAAAAAAATTTCATGTCCGAGAATAATGTCCATAAATAATTAGAAAATAAAAATAAAAATTAAAATTTCGAAATATTTTTTCTTAGTTTTCTGATTGGCAAAAAGTTTGTTTGAAATAAGAATAACGCGTGTCGTTTGGAATTTGTTTACCAAGCCGATATTTCATATGCGATATAAAAGATCGAATAATCGATTAAGTGATAATTTCATAAAAAAAAATAAAAAAAAGAATACAGATCGTACATTAGCATTGAAAATTACAACCTTTAAATTTTCGTTGACGCAGAAATATATATTGTGAAATAAAAAAAAGAAAGAAAATAAGAAAATTAAAAGTTTATTATCATTAAATGAGTGAAAAAAAAAAAAAAAATCGTAAAATGAATAGCAAGAAGAAATTTTCAAGAAAATCAAAAGCCAAGTTTTGTCAGGTGAATTATTATTATTATTATTTATTATTTTTTTCTTTCTTCCTTTTAAATCGAGACTATTTTTGTAAATTTATTATTCAAATACTAAAGAAATTCAACTCGATTTATGAATATAATTAGAAAAATCTATATATGTGAAGAAATTCAACAGATGAATCTGCGAAATGTTGAAGCTAAAATAGACAACAAGGCGCCGAGGTTAAATCCTGAGAATTATCTAAAATCACGTTACATTCTGGCAGATTCAGCTCGTCTAAAAGTTATGGATATAGAAAATTTGGATCTTATACAGCGTTTGAATATAGTGAATCGTTTAGGGGTTGGTGTTTGTTAGTTTTGATTAAAGTTTAGTTTGTATATAATTAAATTTCAAATCTAATTCATTATTATAATGATAATAATGAAACGTTAATATCAGGGAAAAGTCGACTGTTATATAAAATCGGGTAAATTGTATAAATCTAAACTGAAATTTACAAGTGAAGAAAATCGTCGTGTCGTAACGAGGGATAATAAAAATTTACTCAAAGAAATATTGTCGACCGAAGCGACGTATTCTACAGCAAATTATTTACGCGATTGGAAAAGAATCGAAGAAATTATGGAGCATACCGCGAAGTTAGTAAACCGACGTTAATATTTAATTGATTAAAAAATGTTATAAATTTATTTAATTTATTCAGATTTCCATTGATTTGGAAAATTCATAAAAATCCTAAAACCTATAAAGACGGAGATATCGAAAATCCGAAAATAAAACGTCCACTTTGTTTTTTCGACATCGAATTAGCAGAGACGAATGAAAATTTTGGTCGTATAGTATTAGAACTTTATCAAGATTTAGCCCCGGCTACATGTGCTAATTTTTTAGCATTTTGCGAGGGAAGAGAAGACGGACTTTCTTACAAGTACCAAAATTATCTTATTTACATTAATTTCAATTTATTAGTCAAATTTTTATCGCAGCTTAACTTATTTACTGTAAAATTAAAATGAACATTATTTCACAAACCGTATTCGCGTTAAGTTCAACAAAGAAAATTATATACTTCGATCTTTATGATCTAATAATCAATTCCTAAATATAGGTCTATAAATTTTGATACCGATTGTGAATAGATTAAATGATAATAATAATAATAATAATAATTCTACAGGGGTACTCCGTTCCATAGAATAGTAAAAAAGTTTTGGTGCCAAGGCGGAGATGTAACGAAATTAAATGGTACTGGTGGGACATCGATCTATGGTGATAAATTTAAAGACGAAAATTTCACCCTACGTCACAGTGGACCTGGGATTATTTCGACTTGGAGTAACGGCCCAGACACAAATAATTCGAAATTTAATATAACGTTTAATTCGCTGGGTACAATGGATGGGAAAAGAGTAGTTTTCGGAAAAGTCATACGCGGATTATACAATCTTTACAAGGTTTTTAGTTAAAAAAAAAAATAATAATAATAATAATAGTCAACCCACCCAATTTTTTGAACCAAATGCAGGCATTTCTGACAAAAATAATTTCAACAAAAGATAAAAAAAAAAAATTCGTGTATACAGATCGAGGAACTGGGATGCAGTACCGGCAAGCCAATTAAAAAAGTGATAATATCAAATTGTGGTGTGATAAGTCGATGAAATATTCGTTATATAGGAAAAGAAACGACGTTATCTCGAGTATATTCAATACAGCATGATAAATTCGAAAATTAGTTAACCCCCATGATACGTGTAACAGGTATTTATATTCATACTCGTATTTACTTACATCGCGTGACTATAATGCAATAAGGTTAATTCTAAGAAACAAAAATCCTATTTCAAAGCCGATAGAGTCGTATTATAACTTATTTTCTAACAATAAGTTAGCATTTGTTTACTGGCAAATCGACTTTTTGCTATTGAGTCATCAAATACTTTTACGCAATAGCCGGTTTTGTTAGGTTAAATTGAATCGAATAAGTATGAACAAGAATACAGAATAGTTTAGCAATAATATATGTAACACTAGATCTATTTACTTACAAATGAAATACTTTAATTCATATCCTAAGACAGCATTTCCCACTGAGCGGATCACAATAAACTAAACTCACACACGATGAGAAAAAAACAAAAAACAAACAAACAAACAAACTCGTTTGTTTTTGTTCCCGAACTGTTATTTACACTTAGACTCTTCAATTTTCAATTAACTGCACTTAGTATATTGAAAAGGGATTTCTAGCCGCACATATATAGATAATTTAATCCGCAAACGTTATAAAAGCCGTTAATTATTGTTGTTTAACCGTTCTTTTCACTATCACATAAATTCGTAATTTTCACACGCGTAGAACTTGAACCGTTGTTCTTTTTTTTTCCCACTGTTACCAACTTAAACAACCTTTGCGTTGTTTGCGGTGAGTAGGTATCGACTGGTACATACCGACCCATACTTACCGACAGTAAACGTGACGTAAGAACCTATTGCCGGTAGTTTAGCCTGAATCTTAATCTAACCTAAGATAACAACAAGATATAACATAACCTCAAACCTATGCCGTGTCATGATTTATTAATAAGGTTAGATAAGGTCTCGATTATCGTACACAGATTGATACGTATGAATTTACACGTTTCTAAAACCTGCAGAAAAATCTATCCTAAATAATAGAATTTCATTTATAATAATTTTAGTGTAGCAATAGATGAAACAATAATAAATCAGTGATAAGTTAAACTGTCTTAGTTCAAAGGGATAAAAATATAAACAAAAAATAAAAATAAACGAGCATGATAGTTATTACGGCATTACGTTTAGTCCGAATTAAACTACCGAAGATAAACACTTCGGTTATTAATGTTTATAGAATGAAAATGTCCAAGGATGATAATCTAGCGAAGGAAAATAATCCTTCGATTAGGAAAAACTTTTCTACTTCGACTAATAATTTCAAAGTACTAGACCAGCTAGAGCAGCTTTTTAAATTGAAAGAAATCCCAAATACTAGTAACTGGCTCGTTGAGGTTAGCCGGAAATAATCTACATAACCACTTCGTTTTTTTTTTTTCTTTTTTTTTTTTCTTTTTGTAATAAAATTTCGTCTTTATTTCAGGCCAAGGTTCAGTCTTTATGCAACACGTACAAATCTCTAACTGAAAATGAGAAGAAAACGTTTATTAAAATTCTCGCCTCGAAATATGCAGTCGATCATAACACCGTGCTACAAACCGCACTGAAACTAGGTTCCGACAAGGTGAAGAGAAAGATAAGCTCATTTTTTCAAATAATCTATCATTTTACTTTCATTTCAGAACCTAAATGAGAGGCAAATAATAAACGGCGAACGTACGTTGAAGAATTTTCTAACGCCACTTTACCAGTGGCTGTTCATTCTCACTGGAAGACTTGAGCATGGTGTTAAATTTCTCGTTGATTTTAGGACGGACGTATTGGTACTTTTACAAGCAACATCCATAATCTTAATCGCTTGTTTTTTTTTATATCGCTAACAGTCTTACAGATATCATAGAACAAACATAGAATATAAGACGAAGAAGTTATCTTAAGATACCAAAAGTATTAATTTATACATAAAAATGCATCAACTACTTTCAGAATTTAATTTCCGAGCTTAAAGACCCGGATGAAACGATAGTGGTACAACAGTTAAACCTAAATCTCAGAGATTTACTTCTGCAGTGGTTTTCAGTTGGTTTTTTTGACCTGGAACGTGTGACGTGGCAAAGCTCGTGCGATATGTTAGAAAAGGTCGAATCAACTAGCACCAAGTCCAGATTTTCATCAGAGAATTTAATGTGTTTACTAAAATTAGAATCATTAGATTTCAGACTATGAGAAAATTCATCCTATGAAAAACTGGACGGATTTAAAGCGGAGGGTCGGACCATACAGAAGATGTTATGTATTTACACATCGGGCGATGCCGAGAGAGCCTTTGGTTGTTTTACACACTGCATTGTGCGACGGCATACCCAGTGAGATAAAAAATTGGAAAGCAATGCATTCAGAAAGTTTGAACAACTTCCCTTATTCAATGATTTATTAGGTTCTGTGAAAGAAGTCGTCAAAACTGGGGATGATCAAATTAACGAAAAGGAGATAAGCGCAGAAACGTTCCATGGGGAAGATAAATCTAAAGTTAAAGCAGCTATATTTTATTCTGTAGCATCAACACAGAAGGGTTTACAGGTCGGTCTTAAAGCTGGGTCAAAGGTTCCACACATAAATATATAATTCATCTACTGAATATCAAATATGCTGTAAGAAATTTTCATTTCTTTCAGGGTATAGAATTGGGAAATTATTTGATTAAAAATGTTGCCGGGAAAGTTTTAGAGGAATTTCCGCTGGTTGATCAGCTGTCAACTTTATCTCCGATACCAAATTACAGGACGTGGCTTCTTGAGAGAATAAAAATAGGTAAAACAATAAAATCCAGCTTCAATGAGGCTGAATTATAAGGCAAAATCTATTTTATACATTAATTTTTACAGACGTAAACGAGACATTCACAAAAGAGGAACGAAGTGTTGTAGAATCTATTTTATGCAGTTCAGACCTTTATACAGCGCTGAAAAAAACTTTAGGTAATTCGTTATGGGTTAACGACAAAGATATAGTTGAAGCTTTGAAAATACCACTGCTTCGTTCCTGCGCTAGATACCTGTACAATGAGAAGAGGAGAAACTACGCACTGAACAGCGTTGGTAGGGAGATATTCACCCCCAGAAGACACATCGCATAAATTTTTCAAGTTCTTTTTAGTAAACCTTTTAACATTCTACAGCTAATTTTCATTTACGAAACGGAGCTGTTATGTGGAGATTAAATTGGCTCGCAGATCCATCGCCTCGTGGAGCAGGAAATAGCTGTGGAATCATGGTGAATTACAGGTGATTAAAAAAAATTTGAAATTAATTTACTAGTTGCCCTTTATATACGATTTTATTCATAGTAATTGATCAATGCATCCTGGATTCTATCATCTTATACAGCTGTAGCATGTGAATTAATTTCTGTTTATTCAAGGTATTACCTAGACGAGACGGAAACTAATAGCAGAAATTACATCGAAAGAAATATAATCAAAGCTTCCAACGACGTGATTCATCTGGCTGGTGAAGCAGAGAAATTGATGCAGAAGTCACGCTTGTGATAATCAAATGGGATAAATTAATTAAGGGGGTATATACACCTTTCAATGGGTTTAAATTCTCAAATGTAAACCAATTTGTGCAGACGACTCAAGGACTTTGATCGAATCCAAAAGAATCATGATGTTTGGGAAGGGTTTGACCCTTATTATGCATATTCCACATCATGTATTACTTCAAGTCCAACAGTAATATGCTGAAGACAGAAAAATACGAAATCACTCGATTCTTGCAAAGGATAAAATCTAACGTTGGACCAATCTCCGCATTTCTGGTCTTCAATCATAGCAAAAAGATGCCTCTATCTGGAAGTAATACATGATGTAAAATATGCATGATGAGAGTCAAATCTTTCCCAAACACCATGTTTTTTTCGAATTCTATCAGCGTCCTCAAGTTTTCTGCAAGAATTAATTTCTATTTCAGATTTTCAACCCCTTTAAACGAATAATGTCTATGGTGAATTTGTGAATAAATCGATCTATTGGGTAAATGGTTATTGATTATTCTCTCAAAAATGTTTATAAATGAAAAAAAAAAAAAAAGAAAAAATCAAGAACTGCAGTAAAGAAAAATCTTTTCTTTTCATGTTATGAGCAGTTATTCAGAAAGAAACTGACGTTCTATGCGTTTTATTTTATATGAATAATGTATATACATGTAAATTGTTTCAATGTCGAGGAGCAGCAGCAGCAGTAGTAATTCTGCAAATGCTGTTGTCGAAAATTTTATTTTAGATTTTTTTGCAATGAGATAAGAATAGATGATAAGATTTCGCTGATCCAACACTGATGGTCACAGTGCCTGTTCGCTGCTGCAAAAACAATGTGCGAGCAGCTTCATCACATTGTTAATTCCTGGAGTACGAAAATTATTAAGTTTATTAATTTGTTGAGACATTTTTTCATCTTTCTTATCTCTAAATTAAAGAGAGGTCTGGATTCATTCCTCCTATCATTAATATCTATTCATAATTAATTAGATTTTATCATTTTGCTTACCATGATCGCGTTCACGATGTCATTCTGATTATTTTTCAAAGCTTTTATTGCCTTCCCTCGACTCACGTTAGCTTGCGACATAACAAGGTCGACGTCCTTTTCCTCTACCCCCGTCTCGTCCACTTCTTCCTCCTCTGACTCTTCTTGGATCGGTGCTACCACCTGAGATCGAAAAATGAATCAGTGAGTAAATTCATAAATTGAAATCATTGGCTATGAGTTTAGATACATGAAACGTTTGATGATTTAAATTGCAAAATGAAAACTTTGGAGATTTAGTCGTTTGACAATCTTACCGTCGTACTACCACCAGCTTCTGTAGCCGGAATAACTTCTGGTGCCTTGAATTTCTCTGCAGCAGCGACTTGGGCCTGCTGACTCAGATCTTCTATCTAATTGAATAAGAAAAAGGTACGAAAAAAGTTATTTTTCAATTTCGTTTGTAAAGAATACGAAAATTGAGTGCCGAAAATTTTTCGAGATCATATTCAGTCTGCCAAGGTTTTCGTCACTGGAAATTTCAGTTTATAGCGAAACTCAGTTTGTTTCATCATTATGATCAGATTATATCATAATTATACAGTGTGCCAATAGAATATGAAATTTTCGAATTCTAGTTTGTATTTTTCCTCGAATTTTAATCAGTCTTTTATCTCGCCCCTTATTCAATTGAAATTCTCTACTTTTTACCATCTGATAGATTATTCCTGTATTTTTAGCAAATTTACAATCTTAGGGCGAGATTCTGTTCACTCAAGATTTCAAACTACTTTCAAATTTTGATAAAGTAAAACCGAATCCCTGTTATTTTCAGCTTCTATGGGCCACCGTGTGATCGAATCAGAATGCCTCATATGAATAACAATCACCTTAGCCTCGCCAAAAACGATGTAGGTATCTGAGGCTGGATTCTTGTAGACGTCAGGTTTGTTTATGACGAACAAGATGTTCTTAGATTTTCGAATTGTCACCCTGTTCACACCTTGTACCTGCAAAACAAGACAAATAATTAACGAACAGCATATTACAAGATTCTTGATAAAAATCCAGCTGAATATCGAACAGATAAATGATAAAATTGGAAAATCAGATCCAGAGATAATGTAAACTGATAACAAATTCCTAAATACTTACAGGCTTGAGTCCAAGCTTGCTCATAAGTTTCCTGGCCTTTTTTTCACCGCGACTTTGCTTTGCCTTAGAAACCATGTCAATAGGTAATCCTGTGACGGTTGAACCAGGAAAACCTCCTGCTCCAGCAGCCCCAGCATCTTCAAGTTCTGGAATTGTGTCATCAGAGTCTGAATCAGTTCCAGAACCGGCAGCCGCCGCTGCTGCCTCGACTTTGATAGGCTCAGATGAAGCTGCCTTATCCAATTCAGTTAATTCCGGCATCTTTGAAGATCTGTATTCAAAATTAGAACAAAAAATGTCCGTTATTATTATTATCATTATTATTTTTATGATAAACCTAAAAAATTAATTATAAAAAATCATCAGTCTGCCAAGTGTTTCAACACGATGTGTTTATGATCAACATTTTAAATGTTTAGCGAAACCTTGATGGATATCATCATTATATTTCTATAGAAACTTAATCTACGAGTTAAATCTATATGAAATAATTTTAATATCAAATACTGATATCTTTGTCATGGCCGCCGATTCCGTAGAAACTTCGGGGCCTCCGAAAAAGGTAAAAGAAATGAACCGGCGTGAGTATTCGATGGATAAATCGTCGCGGATGATTCTAATGCGACTAAATATAAACATAGGGATGATGTCTGGTATGGATATTCAGCGCAAATAAGCTTATTGATATCGTGGAGTAATATGTAGTGTCACTAACGTGCGCGACTACAGTGAAAATGTAGGTTGTAAAAAATGATGTTTTAAACTATGGAAATACGGGATAATACCGCGAAGTATTTAGCAGGAATTATTATTTGGTTATTAGATATTTGATTTTAATACATTATGGATCTATACAACTCGCGATGGTCAAGTTATATTCGGATTTACCTCGGGCTGTATCTCGTCGGCTATCGGGCACTAGGATTTTACTATACAAACTGAGAACGATTCACATCTATGCGTGTCGACGCCGTACGTCGAGCTTCGGCAACTTCAACGCTTTTTTCCACCGACAATTGTGGTGGCGCGACTTGCGATTATAAATTCGAGATAATCGATCGATCGAACTAAGATCGATAGAATATTAACGCGGCAGTTTGAATATCACGAAAATTTATCCGAGGAAATATAATAAAATAGCGAACATTATGTTGCGCTTAGATTTTCGCCCAGTTTTTAAACTCATTTCAAAGTGTTTTAGAATATTATCGCTAAATATTAGCGACCAAAAAATAGAGCCTAATGCTACAGTATCAGTGGCTTTGATCGGCGGTGGATTGACACCGGCTTATACCGCTCTGCTTTTAAAACAAGAACCAATAATTAAATATATAAACGTAGCAGATACTGGAGACAAAGCTGCTGCTCTTTTATCAGACGCTAGCCATGTCGATACATCGACGAAGATAAGATACTTCAGGAAAAATGCGATCACGGAAGCCGTCGAAGATGTGGAAATAATCGCATTGATGAATGAAGACGATTTCAGCAACGGAAGATCAGACTCTCAGGCTCAATTCCTAGCCAGTTCAAGATACGTTAAAAAAATATCTGAAAAAATTGTACAATCATGTCCCGCGGCGCTGGTTGCCGTCTTTGCACAACCCGTTACAGCCAACCTTCCCTTGGTATCTGAAATCTACAAATCTGATGGCCGGTGGGATCCTAACCGCATCGTTGGTTCGCTTGCCATTGACTCAATGCGCATTGAAGCGATGGCTGCTAATCTTTTCGATCTCAATCCAGCCTTCACTTCAATACCAATCGTCGGCGGAGCCGACCCTTGCACCATCGTTCCTCTCTTATCTCGAGCGAAACCAGTCAATCAATTTTCTACAGTACGATTTTTACGCCATTTCATATGAATAGAATAATATTTGTGACATAAGAGTATACAAATATGTCTATTATGCATTAGACGCAGCAGAAATCGTTGATAAGAAGCCTCAGAGCGTCGGACAACGAGTTAGAAATAATAAACAAATGTGGAGGGGGTGCGAAGCTGTCGTCTGCAGCGGCAGCAACAAAATTAATAATCACATTAGCAGGTGGTTACTGCGGTTATAAAAATTCTATAGCCAGTGGTTACGTTCGTTCGAACGTATTGCCCATGTGTCGATTCTTCGCTAACGAATTGCAGTTCGGACCGAGTGGTGTAATAAAAAATTTCGGTCTCCCGAAAATATCGTCCGCAGAAATAGAGCTTATTGAACAAACGATTCCCATAATAAATGCTAACGTTGACATAGCTATAAAATTTGCACACGACAATGATAAAAGGAGATCAAATATATGTGAATAAAATTTTATTTTCATGAGAACGTTATGTTTATTCATTTTGTCTTCGTTTTATTGATGATATGCAGGTGCTGCTTCATCTGCGTTGACTTATGACTAACTATACAGATTCTTATCCTAAAACATAGTTCGCTTCTCTAGGTAATCTGCTTGTTTCTAGACTGAAACTCGAAGCACGTGGTCCGATGTGAATTGGGCCTTCGGGTTTTAATTAATTTCAAAATCATGTCCGGGATGTGAAACAACACATCGTTGATGATATTTAAAATGTTTTCATTTTACCTCCAGTAATAATGTATCGAATTATTTGTGCGCGTGAAATGATCGTGGACGTAGACGTTTTATAATATGGGTTTAAAACAATAGATAAATAATAATTCAAGTTCGGTTTTAGCTAATGAAATTAATACGTATATCCGTATTGGAGTAAAGAACGCGGCAACGTGTGTCATCCACCCATGTCATAGTCATCTACTCTACCTGGCCCCCCGTCATCACCGAGCTATAAATATTAAATTTAGAGACATTTAAATTTGGACGCGTTTAAGTGTCTGCCAGTTGTCGGCGAAAACAGGCCACTGAGCCGCCGACCGCCCAGCCCAAATTCTATTTTAAACACATTGCACAGCCTGGTTTACGTGTCGCTCTTGATTTACTGTATAAACAAAACGATTTAAATCACTATTAACATCAGACGACACCATGGGGATTCTGTTTTCCAGATTTCGCGTAAGTATTAACCTCCAATGACACGGACGCTAAACTCCGAAACGTCACTTTTTTTATGACTTAATTTAATTTTTAGGTTAGAAATAGAATTTTCAGCAAAACTTTATGACCTTTAATTTTCAATTATTCTAACCCATATTACGGTTATCTTTAATCGAAAAATTTACCAAAAATTTACTTAAATCGCTAAAATCGAACACTAATATACAATCAATCCCCATAGTTTATTGTTTATTTTAAATCAGTCATGAGTCGTTTTCTGTCAGAGTATAATCGTCGATGCAGAAAATCCCTACTTCTCTATGTCCCAGATTTTTCAAACAATGAAAATTAGTCGAGATAAGACGACGCTGTAAAAGATAAAATTAGTTACTCGCAGTGATATAGCGATAATTTTTTTTTATCAGTTTATCAATCGAATCGTTTCTCGTTTTTATAATAAATTGATTAAATTTCTGTTCTAACAAAGCAACGTAAAAAATTTATTAATCAGATAAAAATAAACTCTCATTTTACCGTAATGATTGCTTTAAATTTAACGGTAGATTTATTCCTCAGAATTAGCATTGAATGCAACGTTGTTTAATCTTATTCAGAATATTTATAGAACGAATAACTAGGGTCAAGTTTTGCCTCTGAACTATGACGCAGTTGTAAAATATTTACAATAACAAGATTTCGTCCAATTACACATTTCTATTCTTTGTTTTTTTAATAATTACAGAAAAAGAAAGCCACCTACGATGTCCTTGAAGATTTGGAAACGGTAATATTTATTATTGGCAAAGCGTAGAATGGGCTAATTGAACTAAAAGTATATTTAATTTATTTGAACAGAAAATCCAGGAGATTGAAGAATACAGACAAAATACTGAGCAGAGACACAAGAAGATCGTCGGAACTTTGATCGTGTATAGCGTAGTCCTTTACATCATAGCTGCTCTTGTATTCTACTTTTATTTCTTCCCCGCTGCTCTATATGATCAAATATTCTACATGACTCCTCTGCTCATCTTTCCAATATTGTAGGTTTCACAGTCTTAAAATTGATATAAAAAATTTACTCATTCAATTATCCCAATGGTTTTTATTTGGCAGGATACTATTTACCAAAAACCTTGTCTCCTGGTACTACAAACGTAAGATATCAAGAAACCA
The DNA here is from genome assembly GCA_914767705.2 of Tenthredo notha. Lineage (NCBI taxonomy): Eukaryota > Metazoa > Arthropoda > Insecta > Hymenoptera > Tenthredinidae > Tenthredo > Tenthredo notha. The sequence continues at coordinate 3,235,081 of OU611920.1, read as the reverse complement.
GAGTAAACTTTCTACCATGCAACACGAGAAGAGAAAAATATTGGACGATGTTATCGAGACTGAAACTTACAAGAAGGCAAAAGAGATATTGCTCAAATTCGCTCCTGATAGACTCAAGATAACACCTGTACGTTGATATTCTCTTATTTGTACCCTTTATTGTGTCCCAATTGAGTCTTCAGGCACTAAAGTGAATAGCAAACATACTATTTAAACATATTCACGATATAAACAAGCCCCTTGTTTCCCAAATGCCTCGTTACGTCTTTACATACTTTAATTATCCTTTCTTATTACCCTTTTGTGAAATGCACGGCAATTATTTTGCATGTGAAGCGTTATTGTTAGTTATATCCACTATTTTGATTCATTATTTATTTTCTTTCTTCCACAGCTCTCCCCTCAGGTTTGTACATCGATTTTGGATGCCGTTTTATTTTTACCTAACTTAAATCAGTTGGCTCAAGGTATTTTTTTACGGACTTCTATTGGTACAGTATGGAATTATCGTCAGTAAACTGAACAACCAAGACTAATTATCTAGTTTTGTTTCATATTTTCAAATGCTATTGAAAATGCACTTGAAATTGACCAAAAACCGACTTCTCTACCAATGAAACTATGAGCGATAACTTGAAATCCTATGTTTCAGCAAACACCGATGAAAACTGCTCCGCAAAATGAAACCCCTCAGAGACCAAACACGCCTCAAGCTCCGATAGTCCCTGGTGGAGGATCGATAGAACTGAGGCGAAGAGCTTTGCCAGTGCCTAGTCTCGCTCCAAATAAACAAATCGGTAGGCTAGTTAATTCTGGTCCTATTCCAGTTGGCATGGTGCTCCCGCATACTCCGCAATCAGATAACATCTACCCTGCTGCAACGACTGCGAGACAGTTTAACACCCCTGCTACCGCCCCTAGTTAGTATTTTAAGAAAGCTGTTGTTCCTTTTCTGTGTTTTTGTTATAATATTTTAGAAATTAGTCTTTGTTCCTGGTTTATTAAGCGGCAGTATAAATTTTTTCACATTGTATTACAGGAGCGCCTTTACCACGTCCGATCCTTTCGCAACAGAGAAGCTATCTGGATCGTTTGGTAGAATATCTGGTTGGTGATGGGCCTTCAAATCGCTATGCACTGATATGCAGGCAGTGCGAATCGCATAATGGAATGGCGTTGAAGGAAGAGTTTGAATATTTTGGTAGAGTAGAAAATTCCTGGCCAATATACTCCGAGAGTTTAAATTGCATCAATTTATCTTCACGTCTTATATAATCTCTGTTAATTTAGGATTCAGATGTTGTTACTGCAACTTTTGGAATCCTGCGAGAAAACAAAAACCTTCAGCTCCCAGATTAGAGCATGATGTTAGCGGGACGATACCAGTCACTCCTAACTTCAACGCCGGAGTTACAGCTTCCACCAAAATTACAGAGATAATATCCAACACCTCGGATACTGGTATGTTGGCTTGAGAAATACAAACCGCTGGCTTTGGTACAGACATCGAAATCGTATGAATGAGATGTTGGCATAAAAACGATCTCTGATATCAATCTCGCGTAATTTTATCGCGCCGCAGATCACAGTTTTTTTCTCAAGTTTAGAGAGACTGTTTCGATTGGTTTATATTTGGTTGCAGCATATAAGAGCCCAAAGATTCAGCAAAGCCTAAAATCCCGTCGTAGAAAAATCCTTGAAAAATATGACCAAGCAAATCTCTCAATGAGTCGATCTTCCCTCTCTGATAAACTGCTGCAGTATGACTCATCGAACTATTTCAGCAGCCATGGTATAATCAGAGACTGTAGAAATCCTGTGTCTCTTGCAGACCTGGAAGACAAGACTGAACATACTGAAACTTGCGCTCATCATATTTCTGAAGGTCAAATCAAGCCTCAGGAAAAATATCCTCCATATATTTCTGAAGATTTTTATCCTAAGACTAATAATTCAAATCGCAATATACCGAAGAACGTTTCTTGTTCTAATCCCTTAGCTTTGAAGTTTAAATTAGATCCTACTGAATTATCCTCCGTTAAAACATCGGTCAAGAATCCTGGGGTTGTTGACAGCGTTTTGAAAAATAATTCACACAATATTTTCCCCGCCAGTTCGATAGGCGAAGAGTTGAGCAATGAAATAATTCATTTAGAGGCCCGAACTGAAATCTTGAGAAAAATAAACGAAGGAAAAAGGAAATTAGATATCAGAAATGGTACAACGGGAAGACGATGAGATTTACCAAATCAAACTATCTCAATTTGTGTAATTAATCGTATGACTGATCCTTGCGATGTATGTGGGATATATCAATAAAATTTATAAGTTGCATTTGGGCTGTTATGATCAGAAATACTACGAAACAAAGGCCAGGCGAATGAAGACTGATAGTTTGCCGACTAATCCTGTACAGTAAACCTTGAAAATAGTATTAGTTACATTCTCATTGTTCAATTGATGGTATCGATTCACAACCACGATGATGATATCGATTACAACGGAATATCTTGAATGGATTTTGAATACAATCTGAATTTATTACGGGCCAGCTTCGTTGATAAACGTTAATGGGTAAAATGCTTGAATTACAGATTCAGATATAGAGGTGGTTGAGAAGCCAGAAAACCTTGAGGACAGTGTGGAAGAAAAATCTAGCGATGAAAAGGAGGAAGCTAGAGGTAAAAATGTTATTTTATGATTATGACTTTTTTCCTCTAATTATAACGATTTGTGTGCTTACTAATATTATGAATTTTTTCTGTATCGATTTAGTGGAAGATGTTGAGAGTATGAAAGAAGTATCACCGAACAAAAAATCATCCGAGGATAACTCATCCAGCGAAGAATTATCAGTAGAAGAAAAAGAAGCAGAAAAGATGGAAGTAGACGGATCTCCATGAAAAAAATAGAAAATAAAGAATAGAAATTCTATTTATTGAAGAAGAAAAGAAACCGTTTTACTTAATTCTAAGTTACGAATATTATTTGAAAAATTACAAGAAAGCGAAATTTTATAACTACGATTCCGCTGTATTACCTAATTTATCTCAAAAATTTGACCGCATAGTCAAGTTCAATGCTCAGAATTCGTTCCATAGTATCTCATTTATTATTCGATCCTGAAATCCAGGCTTCATTTTCTTAATAATATAGATAATGTTAATAATAATAATGATAATAATAATAATAGTAATAATAATAATCTATAATCATATACTGATATTATTTAAAACAAATTTGATATTTCTAAATCTAAAATTTAAACTGAACTGCATTTCGCGCTTCGTTACCATACGAATTATAGATATACGCATGTTATGAAACAAGAATGATTATAGTCTAAAATCCACAACGTGCTTTACTTTACTTTACTTTATTTTATTTCATTTTATTTTATTTAACGTTCTATCTGAATAGCGAACAAGACTTATGTAATATCTAATACCCTTTCAATCGTAAACGATTTTAATTAATTTATTATTCATAAGTATATCGCGTATTCCCTGTGATCTTAAATTATATTCAATATTTTTTTTTTCTCATCGGCACCATTAAATTAATTGTGATTTGGTTTGCTGATTATCATTAGGGAAGGGAAGAAGAAGAGAGGTATACCTATATCAATTGCACTCACTTCTCGCTCAAGTCTATTTTCAGAATGCTATATATTATTAATAAATTAATCAATCAATCAATTAAAAATAATTTATAACTATAAGTATATAAATTTTTTTTTTTTTTTCTTTTCTTTTCAAGATTTTTCCCCATAAAATCTAAAGTAAAATATAAAAGAAGACTTATTTTCTTATAGCTAATCTATATATATAAATAGACTAAACGATTCTATTTATAACAGATTCAATTAGATTTAAGAACATTATATTATACATATTGTCATTCAAAGAAAAAAAAAAAAATCAAAGACAAAAAAACGAAAAAAATTAATATCAAGTTATTCAATTTACAACGAAAATAAAAATGAATATGAAAATAATGATTTATGTGTTTTTCTTTTTTTTTTTCTCTTTTTTTTTTTTATCAACAATATATACTCTACGATAAAATTAAAGGAAATACTACTCATTCTATATTAATTAAATATTTATTATCTCGTTTAAAAATTTTTTTTAATTAAAACGCTTTTTGAATATCGCCCGCCATAACATCTGACGCGTTCTAGGTTCGACTTCGGAAACTACGCTATGTCCTTCACGGAAGCCCGGTCTAGCCAATCGAGTACAACAGCGTCGCATTCCCGAATGCATCCAATGCAGACCAGTACTACAGATTTCATACAATTCAATTTTCTGCGGGAACGAGAACGAGAACGTATGCGTCTATTGTCAACCGGGCTTAAAAGCCAGATTTCTTCAAAATTCCGATAATTCACACGTTACATGTTTCCTGCTTTGTAAAATCGGGTGATATGATCGTCTTTGGTGGGGATTTCGATGATTTAGGATTGGCAGCACTGGCAATAACTTGCAGACGCTCTCGCATCCCACACGTCATTCTGTGAACAATACCGGCGGTGACGAGACGCGTACGAATACGATTATTCGTCGATATATTTACTGACTTGTTTTTTTAGGGTTAAGTGTTTCGATTTAAAACTAATAATAATCTATTCTTACAATCATATTAATCCATAGATTCTTCGCTACGAAATAAGAGATATGGCTTCCACCATTCTCGAGAAATTCGTTGGTGACAATATAACATACGAATTACTAGTATTAATATGGTTGCTGTGGTCCTGGGAGTTCTACCTCAGTCTTCGCCAGGTTAGTTCGCCGTATTTTCATTTCAAATAAATTTTATTTATTAAATAAAGTAATGAAAAAATGACATTTCAAAAATATGCGATTTATCATAAAGCGAATCGCTTATTATCCCCGATTTCATCAATATGGAAAAACGTGACAATCTTCGCTCTCTCGCTATCTAATAAATAATCATTTAATAATTTTCACTATTATTCACGTATTTTTATTCACAAACACGTGAAATTATCTTCCACAGACGAAATTGATGAACAAATTAGTCGACGTTCCTCACGAACTCAAAGATCTGATAACTAACGAAGTTTACAGCAAGGCGCGACTCTACGCTATAGATCGCAGTAATTTTTCCAACGTTCAAAGTCTATTCTCAACTTTCATCACAACGGTAAGTTTTTCTCACTTTTTGTTACCTCTGAGATAAGAAAAATACATATAGTATCTGAAAAACTGTTTTTTTAAGTAATATTTCGCTCTTTGTAAGAACCTTGTTGAATAATCTAAAAACCAGCGAGATATGAAAAAACAAATCTGAAATTGTCAGGTCTTACATTTATTTTTACAAATTTCAGGAAAAGAATGCTCAGATTTTAGAATAATAGGCCTTTGTAATTTTTATAGAATATATATTTAAATTTCATGTATTATAGGTACGATACGATCAGCAATATGTTTGAAATTTATTTTATTCAGGGAACAATTCTCTTCTTCGTATTCCGATACTTCTGGGATTCCGCTGTTAGACTTTCAACGGCATGTGGTATCAGCAAAGATAATGAAATATTGATTAGCGGTACTTGTATGCTGCTCATGAACATCCTTAGTACAATTATTGACCTTCCATTCTCAGTTTACAACACTTTTTGGCTTGAGGAGAAACACGGTTTTAATAAACAGGTAAAATTACAGAATATTCATTTTAAATATGTCTTTTTACATCTCAAAACAATTTTTATACCGTTAGGTTCTGACAAAAGCCTAATTTCTATTGAATTTAATTTTAATTCATTCAATTAATTCACCTAATAAATAATCTGCTACTTTCAGACTGTCGGATTTTTCATAAAAGATAAGATCAAGAAATTCATCGTCCTCCAAGTAATAGTGATTCCATTAATTTGCGGAGTAATTTGGATAGTCCAAATCGGAGGAGATTACTTCTTCGTTTATCTATGGGTCTTTACCGGTATTGTTACTTTATTCATGCTGATTCTTTACCCGGAAGTAATCGCTCCCTTGTTCGACAAGTATTCTCCCTTACCAGAGGGAGAGCTAAGGACAAAGATAGAAGAGCTGGCATCTTCACTGGGCTTTCCTCTGTATAAATTATACATAGTTGAAGGATCGAAGAGATCTTCGCACAGCAACGCCTACCTCTACGGTTTTCACAAACATAAGAGAATCGTTCTGTTCGATACACTTGTTAAAGAATACTACAAACCAGATGACAAAGACGCTGATAGAGATAAAGGCTGCGAGACTGATGAAGTAGTTGCTGTTTTAGCCCATGAACTTGGACACTGGAAGTACAATCATACATTAAAGGGACTTGTATTGTCTCAGGTACAACCAACAGTCTTTTTCTACGATATTTGTTGCATAAAAAACCTATAAAGTCTAGAATTGAAAAAATTCGGAACTGCAATTACCTAATTTTTCAGTTTAATTCAGTCTGAATATAAATAATTTCCTAATCTGAGATCTAGACCGGCTTAATTTACTCACGAATATTGTTTCTTCTTTGATTGCAGGTCAATATTCTCCTGAATTTCGTCATGTTCGCTAAACTTCTTAATTATCAACCCATGTACACCGCCTTTGGATTCACTGATTCTCAACCGATATTTATTGGATTGATTATCGTCATGATGTTTATTCTGATACCAATAAACACGGTATGAAAAATAATTTCTAACGATATACTAACTAGGTCTTTATTTGAACCCTAGGAAACCTGGGAAAGGCAGGAAAAGACATAGAATTTCATTTACTTCTTGCTTCTAAGATTTTATCCAGTATACAATTTTTCATTTTATAATTATAATCTCTAGAATTATTTGAAGTCGTTATACTATAAGTAAATTCAATTGTTTTAAATTAAATGATCTTATTTCATCTACTAGGAAACACTTTCTTCTATAAATATTAAATCGATATTCATGAAAGTAATACAATGTTTCATTTTTTCAGCTAATGGGCTTCGTCTCGATAGTAATAAGCCGAAAGTTTGAATTTGAAGCAGATAATTTTGCAAAAACTTTGGGATATACGACACCACTGATAAGCGCATTAGTTAAACTGCATAAAGATAATCTCGGCTTTCCTGTATTTGACAAACTCTATTCTGGTTGGCATCACTCTCATCCGCCACTACTTGAGAGATTGGAAGCTCTGAAAGAAAAGAAAATAAATTAAAGAGTTTATCACCTTAACGATGATGTTGCTGCTGTTGCTGCTGTGCGAATAACAAAGTATTTAAAAAAAAATAACTAATTAATTCATATTTTTATGAGATTTAAACTACAATTGATTGAGTTATGATTGAATTCTACTTTAATTTTCAACGTGAACGAAAGCTCATCACTATTTTTCACAGAAAACTCGACAACGACGAGGAAAAGAAGAAGATATCTAAGAAGAAGGAAAAGAAGAGCGATGAATTTACATTAGAAGTGTGATTGTTTCAAAGTTTTACGCTTCGATGCGTATTTTTATTTTTTTTTTGTTTTTATTTTTTTTTCATTAGTAAAAGTTTCAAAGAACTTGGGGCAAGGATGAGAAAGTTTTAATTTCCAATGCACAAGAATTTCTAGAATTAACTAACAAATAATCTGCGTTAAAATTATACGGTAACATAGTATATTTGATAGCGAAGGAACGAAAGGCAAACATTTTACCGCACTTTGTTTAGGTAATTAATACCTAATCCTTGGCAAATCTCTGTTGATTATTACCAACGATATAGGTCAATGATTCAAGCATTTATTCTCAACGTTAGATAATCAAATGTAAATCCAAAGACGATTGTTAGCGAGGGAAAGAAAAAGTGAATAAAACAAAAAACTAATGTGAAATATTAGCGAAAAGATATTAGCCTGCGTATTTCTTTATAAACAAAGCTTATTTTTTTATAATATAAAGTATACATTTAGACCGAGATAAATTTATAATCTTTCACACAACTCTTAATTAGGTACTAATCGATATTTGTACAAATTAATGAATATTTGAAGAAAAAAAAAAAAATTGTGAACGTTTAGTAAACGTGTAGAGTATACATATTCAAAATCAAAATCTTATTTATGTTTAATAGTCAGTTATAATTATCAGAAACCAGAATTTATAACGTTATCAAGGTCCCTACATTGAAAATTCAATTGTTATTATAAAGTTCATCTTCAAGATAATTAATAATAGGTATTTCAGTATAATGTGATCCCAAGGATGGGTGCGGCCGCCTGAAAATAAAAATAAAAAACCATAGGTGGTAAATAATCGGATTTGAAATACTTAAATAAATACATAACATTCTAATCATTTAAAAATAATGTTTTTTCTTTTCTATAATATTAGACTCGAATTGTGGAATAATTATTAAATCTTTGTAACAATATACAGTGAATGCTCCTGCATTTAGCCCTTGAAAAGTACAAAAGCTGCTTTTCATTCGTGGCTCTTATCAGCCTTGCATTATAATAAATTCTTTAATGTGTACAATGTTTAATATTATGTAACCTATTATATGTATGTATGTATTCGTGTACGTATACAATATAGTCTTATTATGTAAAATCAACGGTGCGCACACGAGCGTTTTTATTTTTTATTAAATAGGACGCATCGGAATGGGGTATTGTTACTATCGTTATTTTGCTGGTGGCGCGATTGCCTGAATCATATCATGAATTATTCAAGTAATATGCGATATTGTATGTTACGCTGAACATTTTAGTTCGAAATTGTGCATATACCTATGTCAGAAAATAGGTGTATGAAAATGTTAATTGTAATATGCTCGATTTTCTCTTTTCGTCTTATAAGAAGAAATTCAAGTCGTCGACTCTATTCCGGAGAACAGTTCGCTTATTATACATACATTTTATCATGTCTAATATAATATAATATATAGAAATATGAATATAAAAATAAATAAACTGGCCGATGCTAGAATAAGCCTGAAGGGTAAAAGGACTGGTGTATTGATATAGGCATGCATACGCTGCTTCATACACGTCTCTATAGTTAAAGTATACTAGCTATTTTTACGATTTTGAAAATTTTAACGCGAAAAATATTGCTGGTATCAGGAAAGCAGCTGACCCGAGGAGGTGTGCTAAACTTGACGGTTTCCTGGCAGTTGATACCTTCGTTTCGAAGTCATTCTTCTGACACACGGAAAGATTTAAACCCGACTGGTTACGGTTCTGCACACGACTCAGTCAGGTGCTAGCGAAAAATAGCGAATTCTGGTGCAGCAACACACTGAGTACTGTTTAGAACACGAACCATTCGTTAAATACCTATGTAGTTTCCAGTGATCTACGTAATTACACATTACCAAAGTAATGGGTACTTAAATAAGTAATATCATTGAAAATGTAATCAGTGACTCGCAACACTGCAAATATCCATGTAATAATAAGACTGTTTATGGAATAAACATGTATTATTACAGCGAATTGGCGCATTCTTGAATAAATATCTTTTGAAATTGTAAATAATCGATCGTGGAATCATCTTCCCCTCTCCTTTCCTTGCCTATAAGTTGAAAATCATGGAATCGCATGATTTCATAAAGCCCCGAACTACTTTTGAAATAAATATTAATGCGCCTGAGTATATGCAACCCGCATGTCATTCGTGTAAACGGAAGGGCCCATGTTAATTTTTGTTGCCTATTTGGTGTTTTCCGAATGCCTATATTCAAGCGTATTACAGGAACTTAGAAAAAACGTCGAAAAAAAGGTTCTCCACCAAGGGAATCCAGAATTTTGCTGATGGCTGGCCTCTGCAGCGCCGTAACTTGATTTCATTTCAGAATCGACCAATCAGAAGGCTGCTTTTTGAGAAATCGAGCCTAAATTGGCTAAAGCAGCCTCCTGATTGGTCGATTCTTAAATTAAATTAAGTTACGGTGCTGCATAAGCCAGCCATCAGAAAAATTCTGGATTCCCTTGATGGAGAACCTTTTTTTCGACGTTTTTTCTAAGTTACTGTAATACGCCTGAATATAGGCATTCGGAAAACACCAAATAGGCAACAAAAATTAACATGGGCCCTTCCGTTTACACGAATGGCATGCCGGTTGCATATACTCAGGCGCATTAATATTTATTTCAAAAGTAGTAGTTCGGGGCTTTATGAAATCATGCGATTCCATGATTTTCGACTTATAGGCAAGGAAAGGAGAGGGGAAAATGATTCAACGATCGATTATTTACAATTTCAAAAGATATTTATTCAAGAATGTGCCAATTCGCTGTAATAATACATGTTTATTGGATAAATAATCTAAATACATGATTATTTCATTCAAACAATTGTAGATGAGATCGTAATACGTACAATATATTGCGTATTTTACTGAAAACTACATATTAGACAATTTCCAAGTTTGGAAATTAGCTAGAACTATAATTAGGCTGTACTAAAACTATTATTATACTCTGAACTATTCGTTGTGATGATAATACATATACATATATACGTGCGAAGGTATGTTCATTATATTGGAAGAGTAAAAAATTAGAGTCAAATTATTTAATGAATAAGATAAGGTAAACACTACAAAATACTGTAAACTAGGAATAAGAAAAGAAAATACTATAAAACGCAATAAACTAGGGATGAATGGAGATACCTAGAGATAAAATTCCTAATAGGATTAACGTCCTCAACGAGTAAATAATAATGCGTTACTGTATAGATATTTGAATTTCATTTATCGTTATGACCAGTACCTCGCAGAACTGGAAAGTAATTTAACAACAATATTGAATTTTGTTCAAAGTTTGGAAAATAAATACAATCTACATCATTTAAACTAAAATTCATTTGCAAGCATCTCCATATTCCCGTCGTCGTTATTTGAATATTTTACTACCACAAGATAAATTAAGATACTAAATTAAAAAGAATATATTTTTAACGAGGTTGAATAACCTTTTTCCAAGTATGTGACGAAAAATTATAATTAAAGAGAAATTTAGCGGGTACGTGTCTACTTATTTTCATACGATAATATTTATTACGAAACTGATAAATAAAAAGAAAAATGAATATATTTTTACTATAATCGTATAAGAATAAACGAAATTTTCGTCATTTTTCAAACATAAATACAAAACCGGTTCACAGTAATAAAACAGTTTCAACTTATCGTAATGTGTTACACGTCTGGGATGATCTGATTTTTTCTCAAATTCTTATCACCGACGTCCGTCACACTAATTCCATGCTTACTTGTCGGCGTCAAGAAGATAACTGAACTCGTAACAAACATCAGCTGTGCTATATCACCGCTCGCCGGTAACGCCATCTGTTACGTAACTACGAAATTAGAAAGAGCGCAAATTGATCTATGAGTTGCGTGTAAGGCATATCAAATAAGATCAGAAAATACGATTCTAGAGTTCTTCCAGTCGACAAAATGATTATTTATTGCTGAAAAATGATTAAATACCGTTCTTGTATTAACGTAGTAAATTTTTCTTTAGCAACTCATTACCCGAATAAGCATTTTCGTACGAATTTCACATATTTTTTTTACCACCAGAAACCAAAGGATGGGGGAAGGATTTTTCTGTTTTTTAATTATATGTATAAAAATGGTATTCCTTATATGGTTTTCAGCGTTTAGGTGGAAGGATCACTATCTACTATCCGTAATAAAATTTATTATATCATAAAGAGGTGTTTGCTAGACGTATGTGTATTATCAGTTTCTTGAATTACATGATATTACATATACGAAATGCATTGTTATTATCTTAGTTTTTGGGAGAAAACTTTCTACGTGTTGGGATTGGCGTTGGGTCCACGACGACGACCGAACGTTTGTACCACGTTTACGAATCTCCTGTTGTACTGGATGCGCCTCTTTGCACGCCCAGTCTTCTTCTTCTTCTTTTCTTGCTTCTCGACCTACAAAAATCAACATATTTCAATTAATTCTTGTCCCTATTCATCAATATTAATGAAAAAAATTGAAAATCATTCGAGTTATAAACTTTTTTAGTATTATACCACTTGAAAGTATAGAAATGATACAAGATTTGATTTACAGTATACTTCTATACTTTACTCAAGAATCACTGATCTCAGAATATTTCTGGGACCTCAACGACTTTCGGAATCGTCGTGACTCCGAAACAATGGACTAAAATCGTTTTTTTTGATCTTTCTTTTTCTTTATTCACAGCTTTCAACGCACCTTTGGTGTCTGTCCTTTAACTTTACCAGCACGAGCGAGGGATCCGTGGACCTTTCCTGAAAACGGAGACAAAAACGTTTAAAAATGAATTTAAAAAAGAATAATATGAGTAATTACGAAATACGGTATAAAATGTTGATAATATATGTAATTGTTGCAATTTCATGAAAGACTAAAGTCACCAATAAACAATAGACTCACTTTAAACTGCATAATGATATTATTAATCTAGCATTATTGCTCGTTCTGCTAAACCACAAATGAAAGTTCAACAGTTTATCATTTTAATGCGTGTTTAAAGTCATCAGAGAACCTAGACAAAAATGAAAACATCTTAATATTAAAAAATCTTACCTCCTAGCAATGGCACGGTAAGGTCGAGCGAAAAAGCGGTCAATTCAGAGACTGAGAATTGGTCTTCGAGCGGCGCTCCGCTACAAGAAAGGCTAAGTTCTGCAGCGTCGACATTTTCCAAAGCTGCGACTTGCGCCTAGATTCAAGTAAAGGAAAAAAAAAATTATTGTTTATTTAGATGATGAATAAAGGAATTAACGAAGTCAGTAATAATTAATGTATAATTCAACTGTTACACGCTTATGAAAAGAGTAAAATTACTACATTTCACTCTCCCTGAAGCATGAATTTATTAATTTTGCATTATTGCTCGTTCCGACGATAAAGGGATCAATCATCGTCGGGTTATCATTATAATGCAGATTATAGTTTTTCTTAGCTTCTAAACAAACTATGATATCTCTACTTTTTCTTTTTTTTTTTCTTACTTTTTCTTTGAGAGAGAGAGAGACAGAGAGAGATCGAAAGTCGTATTACCTTGATTTGAGCGACTGTTTCATCACCCTGGCATTCGATGATATGGGACTGCTGTCCCCGGATGTGTAACTGCATGATTGCGATTATCTGAAATGAAAGAAAGGCGAATTAATAACCTTTCTTGAATATAGATTGGGATTTGATAAGTCGTGTAGATAAGAAGCTAAACGACTAAAACGACGTCGACATATCTGTTTGTCCACGCCGCAAACACGTGTGGTTATAAAATAATCCAGCGATATTGTAACCCGAGTAATCACTTAGTAGCGCGAATGTGCGGATATTATATTAAAAGATCGTTTGATTTTTACGAAGATTATAATATTCGATTATTATTATATACGCAGTTTTAACAAGAGACATGTTTGTTAAAACAAACTGTCGATGGAGCTCACCTCCGCTTGGTCGTTCACGACGTAAAGAAGGAAACCGGAAACTGACTCGACGTCCGCCGGAAATAGTCAGAAGATGTTAAATTTATCTGAAAATTAATTTTTTTATAAATTGACGGATTTTTGAACTTAAAATTGTTAGGTTTAATCTATTATTCATCTACATGGAGAGTAAAAAAATTATTTATATTCATTCCACTAATGTATTTTAATCGTTCAATTGACCAAATTCAAACATAGTATCTGTACAGATTATTATTGTCTAGATATCCTAAAAAAATAAACAAAAAGAAAACCGCAATATTACTGTATAGATATTCGGAAACAGTAATAAAAAAAATAAAAAAATTATCGAAAGTAATGTTAATTAAAATTTTGAGAGTATAAAAAGCGAAAATTTATTCGCGATATTCTCGATAATGTCTGCACGTGAAATATCGAAATTTTAATTCGATAATATCGATATTCCGATACGAAGTCGATATATATATCGCCCATCCCTGGTATTAAAGCAGCTGATCGCCGTGCCCCGTGGCCCGTGTAGACGACAGGTTAAAGTAACACACATAGTGCGCTAGATGCCAAGTGTCGTCCGGGGTTAGTTTTCTCCATAGCGAGAAAAGTGTATGATAAACTACACTATTATGGTGTGTGAAAAAAGGGTTGAATTCTTTAGGACAATATGTTCAATATTTACCGTATATTTTATATACTCCTTCACATTACCTTCTCTGTTATAAACGTCCTTAAAGAAGCATGGGCGGTTTTATTAGTTCTTATAAAAAATCTTAAGTTTCAAATATTCACAAAAGAAATAAGAGAAGACAATTTTAAAACCGATGTTGAATATTTATTAACATTTTTAACGAGGTTTGACAAAACCAGACTACCCAATCACCTCGTTCTTATACTCGGCAGAGAATCACCTTCCTTTTATGATATCGTAAGAATAATAGGATGGTGCGCAACTGCCGGTATACCTTGCATCAGTTTCTACGATCACAAAGGTATTAAAAAGAACCCATTAAACATTTTTATAATATCTAATATCAGCTTTGTTCAATCCTCATTATTCCCAACCTAAAAACTGAACGATATATAAGACTCCCAATACTCCTACAGTCGAAGTAAACAATCGCGTTATTCACACACACGTCATATTTTAGTCTATACGCCAAAATCACGTCTCGCAATGTTTAGGTCTGCTAAGAAAATGCGAAAATGAAGCTAGGAAAGAACTGGCTAGATCCAAACCAGAACTTGTCGATTACGTTGACTGGAATTCGAGGTGTCCGGTTAAGACTGTGAAGAATGGAATTAACGGTATGGTTACACGATTTCGGGAATTCAATTTTTCCGAAATTATCTTATTTATTTATTTATTTTTCTATCATTTTTAGGTACGAAGCACAAAATGAAGGTTCAGCTGCTCTCTCACACGGATGGAAAAAGAGAAATAGCTCTGCTCGCTAAGTCTTTGGGAAAAGGCGTGATCACAGGCGCTCTTAAAGTCGAAGAGATAGTCGCAGAACTTTTAGAAAATAAATTGGAATTAGGGGGACTTCCTGATCCTGATTTAGCAATTATTTGCGGGAAGACGTGCAGTACTTACGGTCTTCTTCCTTGGCATATTAGAACTACAGAATTTTTGTAAGTTGTTTTTTTGTATGCAATATTTAAGCTTTTGTTATCTGATTTGATAAATTTTCTCATCATTTAATGTATTCTTTTTTTTCTTTTTCACAGACTAATCGACACCCACCATAACTTGAAAGTAACAGAGTTTGTTCATATCTTGGCAAAGTATGGTAGATGTGAACAACGGTATGGAAAATAAATTGGGAATTGTTTAGCCGGAAGGTAGATGCGATGTTTGAACTTCAACACACGTACCTAATAGCTGATAATTTTAACTGGCTCTGTCCGGCTGTTGATATTAGATATATAGTGTCAAATGTCAACAATCCGGTAGCTGAATTAAACTATATTAATGAATGAAAATCTTTAAATTTAGGACTGATTTGATACGGTGATTATTATTGGGAAATATTTACAAACAGAGTTTGAGCACACTTTGTGTAAATATTATATTCCTTTTTTTTTTGTTTTCTATTGATATGGAGCTGAGAAAAATGTTTAGTTTGTATCGGTTTGTATTTTAATGTCCGTAGGAATCTATAAAGTATCACAGAATGTTATGAAAAAAATATATATAAAAATATATATAAAGAATTTTCAGTTTTTTTTTTTATCAAGTTTTGAAATTAGTATAAAGTTTGAAATTGATTTTCGTTTTTCTAAGGCATTCATGAGAAGTAGAAATATGAAACTAAAATTTGAAGCCGTTGAAACACTATTTTCATTTTTGTTAACCATTTTCATCACATTCCATAAATTGTTTACAATTCTTTATGTAAAATTAGAGAATTTTAATTTTCATGATCCCCACCCTGTGATGAGAAAAATTGATATAAATAGTTTTCAATATTCTGTAATATCTTATGGATTTGTTATTCTTATTTTTTGTTCGAAAGAAGATTTGGTGATCCAAAACTCGGTGTAATCAGATAACAATATAAAAATAGATACAGAGAAGGACTACTTTTACGAAAAGGAAAGGAAAGGAAAAAAAAAAGATACGATGAAATGATCTATCTGCTAAATAAGTAAAAATACTTTGAAAATGTCTTTCCTATAATTTCTAATAATGTTTTGATCTAAGGAATAAAATAAAGGAAGAGAAACGTGAATTTGAATCATCCTAATCCTTTAGCAATTTTCCTGTCCTTTTGAAAGGTGAAGTGTTAATGATTGGAATAATTTAATGCATAAATTATGAGTAATAGTAGTCCTTTTCGTTAATACTGTAGATTACTGTGATTGTAGAGGAAATATTGTTTCGGGAATTATTATTCCCTATTAATAAAGTAGTATTTATATGATGAATATAATTAAGGGAAGATAATAGAATAGAATAGAATAAATAGATAAACAGATAAGCTAACAAATAAGTATAGATCATGGGGCGATTGAGTAAATTTTAATGTAACTTGTAAATATTAATTGTTCAGTCGATGTTTAATAAGCTAATGCATCAACACTATCGGGACTAAAATTGTGTAAGCATTTATTATAAACAACTATTTAACTATTGCATAAATATTAGCTTATCATTTTTCCGAATCCAAGTGATTCCATGATTTGTTTTCATTAAAGCATTTTAAAACGTTCAATTCTTTCTTACTATACTTCTCAAGAAATGTCAATTTTTTTCAGCTATAAAATGTACAATCAGCATACTGATAAGAAATAGAAATAGAAAAAGAGAGAAAGAGAAAAACAAAAAGAAAACAACCGATCAAGCAAGTGTAATTATGTAAATGAAAATGTAAAATATTCCAAGGAATAAATTTGTAACAATTCGTTAGATCTACTGTTTTTGTATATACTATACATATCTTATCTATTATAATAATATAAAATAGGACAATGTGTATCTACTATGGGTCAGTCGATGTAAAATTTTTTATTCTCCTGATACTTTGTCAATATGTTGAAAATTTTACCTCGAAACAAAATCCTACCCAAGGATTTCACATGAAAAGAGTTTGAGAATTATTTTTCTGATATTTCAAGAGCGGTAAGAGCTACACAGAAGCGAGCCTTTGTTTATTGGAAAGGGAATACTTTGGCGCATCAAATTCATACGTAATATTACCTATTTGTTCAAAATATTCACAAGATATTTAAATGACAATTTTTTTAAAATATATTGTGTATCGCATCGACCCCATAAAGAAAATCCTAGAATTTATTTTTTGCTAGCAAAAAATAAGATTTATAAATCTTTAGTCATTCTATGTCATACCACGATTTAATTATTTCTTCGCATTTCATTTATTCTATAAACTATGAATATAGTTGTCCTTTTTATGGCTTTTAACAACTTGTTGATAATATTCATAAGCGAGTGTGCGTCAGAGACACATGCAAAGACCTTGGTTATTAGATAGCAAAATACATTTCTTATCAAAAAGTAGTATTAAATTCAAATTCGAATCCGAATTCATAAAAGAAATAAGAAAGAAAAAAATGCAAATATTCGGTGGTATATAAATTACTAAAATCATAAAAATTTCTATTTTCTTATCATTTTTATTACAAATCTTGCAAAATTCCAGTTCCTCCGAACAGTTTCTAATTTTTTTTGTTTTTTTTCTAATCAATTTTCTTATATTTCATTATGTAATTATGATGTTTAATTAGTGCAAGGTCTTGCACGTGTCTCCTATACATAACGAATGCATTAGAATAAGATATACTTAATCGTAAACGTTATCAACAAGTTATTAGCAACTATTAACAATACAATTATTTCTATATCGTATGAAATAAACAGAATGCAAAGAAAGAAAAAAAAAAGAAAATACTCCAACAATGGTATAGCGTAATAGAACGATTGTAAATTAAGAATCTATTTTATTGAAAATGAGAGAAAAACGCCATCGTTGAATTCGGGGAGTTCTTTATGGTCGATGCGATATACAAGATTACGATTTAGTTTTTAACGTGAAATAAATATATCGACACAATACCATGAGAATAAAAAATCTGACCGCCATGTACCCTAATTAAGAATGTTTACTGTTCACCACTATTCCAATAAACTTTAAGTATTTGATAAAAATTCTTTGGCTTTTTATTTATTTTCTAACTTTTCTATTCCACGATTAAACGATCACCTTCACCTATTTTTTCTATTTAAACTTATATATAAATTATATTATAAATTGATTAAATTATCTGCGTTATCGCAGCACCTGCATGGTCAATAAATTATAATATTCAGACATGAGTTTATAATATTATATATTTATTATTTACACAAACGTTTTCAGTTCGTGCTAACGTTTTAAATATGTATAAGATTTTATTTCATTTTATTTTTTCTTTTTTTTGGCAACTGACTGATATCAACTTGAACTGTAATGGAACACTGGTGTACTATTATTAGCAGATTATCGAGTCATGTGCATCTTCTCATAAAAGAAGAAAAGACTAAATATAATTATTTGAATGAAAACTGTACCACTGTGTTGAACGTCGATGGAACAAAGCGGAGTTTCAAAAGCTGTTGTGTATCTCCGGTATTAAGATGCCTTGGATCGCGCTGTTACCAAACGTAGTACTATACGACCAGCTGAAACAAAAAGTTATTCAAAATATCTATTCCAAATACTATTATCGCCTAATTGAAAGGGACTTTACGCATCGCATGGCATCGTAACGATTTCATTCATTTTAATAACTCGATAACTAGTCGATAGCATCAATTCTATTCTATCTTTTTCTCTCTCACTCTCTCACACAACTTGCTGGCTAGGGTCTAATTACATTATTAAACAGATTAATGCAGATGATTAATTTTATGAAGGAAGAGAAGATACATTCAGTTTGTTTTTTTGTAGATGGCTTTTCCGTCCGACGACATATTAAGTACATAATATCTGTAAAATTCATAGTCCCCTTTCTCTGTTTTTTTTTTTCTCCCGTTAATCTACAATTCTTTTTATAATCATTGATTATAATAATTGTAAATAGGAGTAATCGTTGTTTGAACAATTATAACATTGATTAATTAATTGATTAATTATTGTCTGTCTGTTTTAATCTGTGATTGTAATGGTAAGAATATAAATACAACCTTGGCTCTATGGTGGACAGAGGCTCACTCCCTGTAACGACGTGAAGACTTCTTACCGTCCCTATGGGTCGAGTAGCGTGACTTGGATCGTGACCTTCGTTTATTATCTCTAGACCTCGATCGGCTCCGTCTTTTGCTTCTGGAAGAATAAGATCTAGACCTCCTTCGATCCCTGGATCGAGTTCGAGATCTCCTTCTGTCCCTTGATCTAGTTCGACTCCTCCTTCGCTCTCTGGCACGAGAATTACTCCTGCGTCTGTCCCTCGCGTCTCGTGATCTAGAGCGGGATCTCCTTCGATCTCTGGAGTGTGAAATCGATCTTTTCTTCCCTCTAGAATGGGACTGCGACCTTGATCTCTTTCTATTCCTCGAGCGTGATATCGACCTCTTTTTATCCTTCGATCGACTCCTCAATCTCTTTCGTTCCCAGGATCTTGATCTGTGCTTTTTTCCAGACCTATAACTACTCGATCTAGAACGATGCCGTTTAACTGATTTTGAACGCGAACGAGAATGAGATCGGCGTCTGTGACTACGATCGGTGGACAATGATCTTGACTGTTTATTTATAGACTGGCTTCTGCTTTGTGATCCTTTTTTTCTTCTATCTCTGTCGCTATCTTTCTTAGACTTTCTTCCCGCCTTAACAGAACTATGGGTTGAATTAGAGCTGCTTGATTCTCCGCTTGTTGATTCAGAGTCAGCTGACCTTGACGGCGAACTCGCTTTCGCCGTATCTGTAGTAACACTTTGCTGCTGTGGCGTTTGACCGCCGCTTGATAGTGTTTCTGATGCTTCTCTTTGATTATTTATCCTTTCTTTCTCATCAACTAAAGTATGACGTAACAAATTACGCTCAATAATAGTCAAAAGATTATTTGATTATTAATTTCCTCGAAAACATACCTAAATCTTTGCCGCTAGTATTACCCATATGATTATCCTCTTGCTTTTTACGACTCTCCTCTTCATGCTGTTGGAACTCTTCCTCCTCGTCCTTAGCCAGCTGCGCCTCTATCTCCTCCTCGACTTTCTTGAAAGCCTGTTGTCTTCGTTTCCAAACTTCCTATAATAATAAAGAAAGGAAAGAAAAAAAAAAAGAAGTGAAACAAAGAAAAAGAAACTCTCAGTTCAATAATTTTCTAATAATTATAAGTCAATGAGAGACGCTTACCTTCAACTGGAGGAGTTCCTCGTCGCTATCAATCTCCTGATTCTGTTCAGACTCACTCTGCTCATCGTCTGACTCGCTGTCGCTGGCCCCATAGATGCCCAGACCTACCACACACAAACTCTCAGTTATATCATGCTCGAATATAGAATAATTAGACTCTTTTGCATGACTGTTATAATTGATATAAACACGCCGCTTTCATTCTTTGAAAATACATGCCCTACACCCAGACAGTGCGACGGAACTATGTTTAGAATCTGATATAGATTGCCAAGTATCGAGCGGGGGTAGGAGATTATAATTCCGAGTGAACAATTAGAGGAAGATTATCCAGTCTAGAGTTTACCCTATATCGAATATAGTTCCTCGCAGTCTCTCTTTGGGTAGCGTGTTATTTAAATAGCAAAAAAAACTTACCAAGTTTTCGGGTGATCTGAGCAAGAGGGGCCGAGTTGTTGAGGGATGCGACGGGGGGCTGTCCTGCAGGGGCTTACAATACACACGCATTTAGTAACCAATCTCCTGGGATACTCAATTTCTGGGTAAGTACCTCCCCCAGTTTGTTTTTTTTTTTTGTCTTTTTTTTTTGTTTTTACAACAGTCCTGACTTAGTCAGATTCACCTGTCTCTCCCTCGCCTTGTTAATACGTTAGACTGTTTATAAAATACTTGAAGTTTTTTTTTTTTTTCTTTCTTTTACTGAAAATAGTTGGGATTATTTCCTATCTCTTATGTATATTCTTTAACTAGCTAGAAAATTTACAATCAAGTGCAATCAATTCATGGTAAGGCAAAGTCTATAAAGTATAAAAATAATTCAAATGGGTTGAAAATCTCAAATAGAAATTAATTTTTGCAGAAAACTTGAGGACTCTGATAGAATCCGAAAAAAAACATGGTGTTTGGGAAAGGTTTGACCCTCATCACGCATATTTTACATCATGTATTACTTCCAGATAGAGGCATCTTTTTGGAACGATTGAAGACCAGAAATGCGGAGATTGGTCTCACGTTAAATTTTATCCTCTGCAAGAACCGAGTGATTTTGTATTTTTCTGTCTTCAGCATATTACTGTTAGACTTGAAGTAATACATGATGTAAAATATGCATAATAAGGGTCAAACACTTCCCAAACATCATGATTTTTTTGGATTCGATCAAAGTCCTTGAGTCGTCTGCACAAATTGATTTACATTTGAGAATTTAAACCCATTGAAAAGTGTATATACCCCCTTGAGGTGAATTAAACAGTCCTAAGAAACCACAATAATCTGTACTAATGGAATACGGACTCGAAACAAAAGGGTTTCGATCTATTCTCCCATTGATAAAATTCATTTTGATGATAAGCCAAGGGGTCAATGACTTTATAAATCCGGTGTAGACAAATTAGTAAATTTTTTTATCAAATATTTATGAATCTTTGAAATCTATTGTGAGCCAAAAGTTATGAGTGGTTGCCCGGTGGTGATAAACTTTTGAAATACAGTCCTAAGTCTGTAAACTGTAAATAAAAATATCTACATATTGTTATAATATTAATTGGGTAACGATAAAGTCCAGGTTTAGATCCTGAAAAAGTAAGAAAACAGGTAATTCTTGAAGATAGTGTGCAAATAATCAAGCTTACGAATATAAAGAAAACCTTTGTTTAATTGATACTTTGTAAGTGTATACAGAATTTAGCAAGAGGAGTAAAGATACCAGCTCCGTGGTAGTTTTAAAACTGGTATCTGTTCGGTATATTAGTCTATCGGGTCTATCTGGGGTACCTTTGGCACGCGCGCGGCTCCAAACCTCTCTGCAGACCGCAGATATTTCTTCGTTTGTTACTTCCAGTAGTATCTCGGTCAGCGATCTCCGCACCTTCAACATCTGCGATATACGATGACGAGGCAAATAATTTCAAAATTTTTTTTTGTTCCTCCAAGGTATTTTCTGCGTTCTGTTAAGTAATCATTTTTCTATGACTACTAAATTTGTAAATAAAACTCACCACATCCTGCAGCACCTCTTCTCGGGAGCGTTTAAAAGGGGGAGGAATAGGAGCAGAAACAGGAACGGAACGAGGGCTTTCTTCGTTGGATATTCGCTGATCAGGAGAACCAGCATCTCTAAAACGTGATCGTCGAGGCCTCACCACAACCTCCGGACTCCTCTCGTTATCCCTTTCAATTTCTTTGTCGGTTGTCTGAAATCCGGACTCTGATTCGGGCTCGGCTTCTTCTTCGGAGTCAGAATCCTGAAATAATTCATAAATTATAATAAACAGAAGCTATGAGCCGCTGATTTAGGACTTGGTAATATTTATTCTCACAAATTTGCTCTTAGCAGGATTCAAAACAGCTCTGGCTTCTTCCTCGGCCTGTTTCCTCGCCTCCATTTCTTGCTTCCTCAAAATTTCCTGCCTCTCTCTTTCTACCGCCTTCTGTTTTTCTCGCTCCATTTTTTCCAGCCCTTCTCTGATCCACGCCGGTAATTGTCTTCTCTTAGCTGCGTCTGTGATATTTCAAGTTTATAACAGAAATTGGTTCATCTAATTCCATTTAAATTAACTCAGTAATACCAAGATCCGCACCTATGGTAGTGCTCGTGTCTTCTTCAGGTGTTTTTTCACGCTCGTCTCTGCCCCTGATTAGATCGCTAGTTCTCATGTGTGCTATTCTATTCGAATGTCGCACGCCTTTCATGAAGGGCGGAGGTTGTTGAGCTGCAACTATACCGGACGATTGTTCGCCAGTCCAATAGCCAGGTACCTGAATTAGTTGTTTAATTTAAACTTTAGGATTTTTGTGATTGCATATTGAATGGCTACATTGTTCTCTTGTGAGTTGAATCACTCAGCTTCATTCTCTCCGGTAATTTTTAACATAAACAAATATAAAAACTTGTAGAAAAAATAAGTGCGTACTTGATTGTACGCCTGAGAAGGAGAGACAGTGTTATAATTATACGACGGCGGAGCTGTGGGTGGTGGAACGTTGAATCCTGAAGTAACAGATATCGTTGGCGCCGGAGGCACGGCTGGTACAGCTGCAGGAACAGCCACAGGTTTTCCATCTTGACCTAGACTGCCACCAGGCGGAGGAACTCCGCCCCATTCCCAACCGCTTGATCCTGTTGAAGTTGTGTTCCACTGGCCCCATTGGTTCCACTGATTCCACGCTTCTGAATAATTCAGAGAGAAAGTAGTTTAGTATGACTTTTAAACTTTGATATTAAAAATACCAAAATCTGTGATAAAATTCTCACATCTGAATGAAATGACGACGGAGTTTGGCAGAGTACTGATTTCTAAGAGCCATTGTGCAGGAATAAAAATCCCAATTTGTTTTCAGACTTATGTGAACAGAATTTGTTGTTTTATCTCTACTATATTGCGTCTTTAATTCTCGAAAGGCATAGGTCAATACGTAGATCTACCTTAGAGGCCAAAAGGGCATAGAAAATTATTTTTTTCAGCTAATCGCGTTGGATTAACTTGAAATGGATATTTTGATCAAAAAGAATAATAAAAATTAAAAAAGCCCATAACAATACACATGCCTCTTGGTTTTTAGAAAAATGATGTTTTTTTTTTTTACTTTTTATGCTACTTTCATGTTTTCAAAGTAATAGACAAACTTTGAGAAGCCTTTTTGGCATTAGAGACGCGATATCTCTTATAATGAATTTTATAAGTCCGTCTGAACCGTATGAAATATGATATAAACTCAAAACAATTTCCAACAGAAGCAAGAATTTCAGTGTGTTATCATAAATAATGCGTTACTGTATGGATATTAAAATTTAATTTATCGTTATGGGAAAAAATAGATGAAAAAAAAGTGCTTTTCTGAAAAAAAAACCGACAAACCCCATGCGCCAGTAACTTGAAAAATAAAAACATTGAGTAATTTTTCTGTAAAATTATCTGATTATTCACCTGTTCCACTTATCCCAGGGGCAGGAGGAGCCTGGGGAACGTCATCATCTCTGGTATCCATATCCATGGGTGCTTCTCCTCCGCCTCCTTCACTCCCTTGATTTGGTCCGATATTTGGCGGTGGAGGAGCAGGAGGAACGACAGTTTCCTTCATTTTGATCCATTGTTGAGCTAGCGCAGCCCAATCGACTGTAAATAATGCCAATAAAAGAGATGAAATAAATGATTTCTGACGATAAATCAACATTTGTAAAATGTATCAAATATGAGTTCAGTATATGGGAAATATAAATATATTCGTCACCTTGATCATTGCTCATGTTTTGGTAAGCCGAAGGATTGAGAGCCCACTGAGTGGGGTAATCCTTTCCTTCGAACATTTCGCCGCTCATCTTCATCTGCGATTTCATTAACGATATTAACTCGTGTTATTTATTTAAGGTATATGAAAATTCTCGTCTTTTCTTAGTCGTCAACATGGCAACCGATATATTTAGTATTTAATATTTAATGTTGTACACTATGACGTAGGTTTATCGGAGTACTATTTATTAATAAGAGAGACACAATGCAATGCACCGCTTTCTGCAGTATTAGGAAGTTAAACTAAGCTCAAAATAGTAGAGGAATAGCCTAGCTGTGTTTATCACTAATCGCGGAAGCCGTATGTAAGGAAAGAATAGGTTCTTTCATTTATTTGATAAGCAATATATACCTCGAGATCAACGAAGGCTCTGATATCTCATAACCAAAAAACTGGACTTAAATTGTAGAGGAAAATATATTATGAAAAATAGTTTCCGATGGAATAATTAGGATAAAGACCCGGTCACTACCGCGTCGGCCATTTTTATTTAGTTTCTATAAAAATTTTCTATTTCTATGTTAACATTTGTAGTCTGTGATACTAGAAGTTAATCGATTTTTTCGTCGCCGCCACGCATCTATTTCAACCACTCGGTTACACTTCTATTACATTTTTGTGGCGTTTATGGTTTTCGTATTTTCGCATTTTCCACGCTATTCAACCTAATTTGATACCTCGAACTTGTTTATTAGGCGTTTAAAACAACCGAAAAATGTCTAACAAACTTACCAGATCGGCTATGAGTCTGAAACAGGTTAATATCAAGTGAAATTATGACCCTAACCTAACATAACATAACCTAATTCTCGAAGTAAAGTAGAATGAAAATAAGGAAAAGATTAAAGAAATACATATTTCAGTTCATGATACATCAAGAAGTATTGAAATTGTATCGAAACATTATGAGGACTATACGACAAATACCAAACGAAGATGACAAAAAGTATCTCAGAGATTGGGCTAGGTCGGATTTCCGAGCTAACAGAGACGTCAAAGAGGAAGTAAATAGTTATATTTGTTCTTCCCTTCTACATGCGTAAAGATTTTTTACGAATATTTTCTAAATCCCATTACTTCTTGTCATTTCTGTTATTTATCGAGTTTTTTTTTTTTTTCTTGTCTTTCAGTTTGCAATAAAATCTCTGCTTGTACACGGAGAAAATTCCCTGGCGGAATTGAGAAGGAATTTAAATCGAACCAAAGGTTCTTGAGGTCTTTGAGATCGGAGGAGAAACTATAGAATAGGGAACAATCCCAATTGTTGAAATGTAATAAATGAAAGAAAAAAAAGAAAAACTTAATGAATAAAATAAACTGAAAGAGAAGAGATAAAGTATCGCGTATGTCACCTAGATTATTTTATTCACAAATATATACATGAGATTAATGCCCAGTAAAAGCGTTCCGATAAATGTAACCGTCAGGGATAAAGCCTGGCGTAAACTTCTCTGGCGTATTCTAGACCTAAGTAAAAATAAAGCTGCTACAATGTATTGACCGTCGAAACAAAAGCAGGGTATGACATTTACGATCGCTAAACCAGCTGAAAAAACTGTTATATATTTGCAGAGGAGAGCTAGCGACTCTGGAAGCTCAGAATTTAGGAAACTGTACTTTGGTACCCAGTCAGATATTTCTACTGTCCTGTAGATCTCTCCTGGATGGCCTATGAACAGCACGTCTTTGCCCTCTCGCCTTTTTATCTGCACAATCTGAAATCAAGAAAGAATTTCAAACTATGAAACTGGAAAATCTTTTGTAGCTTCGTCCAAACTCTCATTAACAATATTTGCCTTCGTCACATTGTCCATCGACGGTTGCATGCAGTGCATATCATCCGGCGCACAATGCTGACTATACTGGCAAAATCTTTGAGCATGTTCAGTGACCAGTCTAGCAGGTAGACAAGAATGAGGTGGAAGTTGTAGCGGAGCTGCCGGAGGTCCTTCGATATATTCAAAGCAAAGACTTCCTCCGGTTTCACTTTCTTCGCTACAGCAGCTCACTGCGCCATTAGCCATGTGCCAGGCTGGTACAGACTCATCATGTTCCTGAATAAGAAAATGATTAGTTATTTATTATCGTTAACTATGATCAGACTATTTCAAAACACCTGAATCAATTGTTGCGTTACGCAATAGCCAGGTGTAGGCTGGCGGAGGGAAGCCAATATGCAGTGGTACCAGTCGTCTCCGTCGTTTACTGTACAATCATTTATCTGGTATATCGTATCTCGTGAAAGTAATCCAGTTGCCCCGATCAGAGGCGAGTTCTAAGAAATTATGGACAGAAGTAATTTAGTCGGTAAATCTACAGGCTGCAAGATCGCTGTTCAAAGACTTGTAAGACGTTGTAGAAATTGATTAAATCTGTGATTATGCTACAGTGAATTTTCGGTAACACCATTCTTACAGGAACTATAGTTTTGACTGTAACTCCTTGTCCGATGGTGAAAAAAGGGGCCCATAACCACGTGGTTACAATAAGCATAGCAGCAGCTAGTGTCGCAAGTACAACATTATGCCAAACTCCTGCGCACAAAATTCTTAGCTGATTATAAACAGGGAGAGCTCCGAGTTGGTCACTGCTGATGTGTGCACATGCGACTGGGATAACAAAGGCTACTAATAAACCCATTCCGAAAACTTGAACGTCTTCTCTGGCCGCGGCTAAGGCGTGACCAAATTCGTGAAAGACACTGCATAAGGCCAGAGCTGCAGCGTAATAGCCGATCTCGTTTAGCGGAAGATTTACTCCTGGCAACTGAAATATAGTTTTTGTATTTAAAAGATTTGAAAAAATTTCATAAAATTTGAAAAAAAATATAGAATCTTAATCTTTCGTTTTCTTGTTTTCTTGTTATTACCATGGGCTCCAAAGTCTGAATACTAGAGTCTTTGGACGCCTGTCCTGTCCAGAGATTTAGAGTCATTTTAATTATGATAAAGGAGGCTATTGGGAGAAGTAGCACCGTTATTATCACACCTGCGTTGAACCAGGCTAACCAAAACCTCGAACGATCCATAGCCCATTTCATTATCATTCGGTTGCAGGCTGTGGTATACCATTTTATACGTAATACTTGTATTTTTAAACCAGTATTTTTGAGGAAGTAGAGATACGGGTAGTGAGAACATGACTGTAAAAATAAATGATATATTAAGACTTGAGTTATTTTAATCTTATGATTTCTTACCACCAATTTTTCGATCGAAGAAGTGATTTTTTTTTGTCAATCACGCCGAATCCTTACGATTTTTAGACTATTCGGTATATGATAAACATCGCGGAATAATTTAATTAATCACGAAATTTTTTTTTTTTCAAGGTGATGAAAAGTAGATTAGGGAAAAAATGAAAAAAAAAAAAAAATATCTTTGGCTTTTTTATTTTCATAATTTCAATGTGTTTATTTTGGAAAATTATATTATTTGGTGATGTATATAATATGTAGATTTTTTTATTCATATTCTCACCCGGAAAAATGTATCGAAGAAAAAAAGTGTGCAATGAATTAGACCGATTAATATCAGGACGCTCAATGAATCCATCTTTCACACATTTCAATTATAATCTATGTCATTCATCAAATGACATTTAGTTTCTCAATTTTTAATCGAGAATTAAATTTGAGGTTATACACTTCTGTCAAAACCGCACTCGCCGAACATCTAGATCATGGAGACATGGAGTCTGTATGTAGGAGGCCGAACTCTGTAGTACGGAAATGGTTCAAGTTCTGACACTTTGTAAAGTTCGACGCGCCTCTACCGGCAGCCAGGAGTAATAGTCTGCACGTGCATAATGTTAATGTATCACAAGTATCGGTATTCTAAAACACGTGTGAAATAGGATCCACTCGTTTTTTTTGCAGAATAATCTGGATCCATCACGTCGAGAACCACACCAGGTATTTCTATCTCAGAATGCCCTACGTGACTGCTAGAAATATCTCCACAATACTAGAGGCAGGCTCTACTTAGTAAATTTAAACCATTTGTAAAAATAATTTTACAGAGGCAATGTCTTGTGAATTCACACGCGTGTCTCCGAATAATGCTTGGAATAGACATACCTCATTGTGTCTCATTACAATACATTGGATTGCGAATTCGTGTGCATGTATACAAATAATCCTTGCCAATACTCGTGACACATTGTAAATTCAAAATTCATTACCTGTAAAATTAATTTACGAATAGTTGGAATTCACCAACAATTTGGTGAATAAAAGTTTAGTGAAAATCAAGAATTTCTTTCGAAATTTATAGAAAAAGCTTACCCACTTTATCTCAAATCTATCTAGAATATATATGTATAACCCAAAGCACAATATGATCTACATTAGTCATTGCATGCCAATTCTCACCTCAATCTCTGGACTCCAGACCTCATGATTCCTGGACCCGAGTAATCCATACAGTTTTTATTTCCGGTTCATCAGTCTTTTGGGATTTCTAGACCCGCAGATTGGATTTGTATCATGTGCCTCTGGAATCTGTTCCTATGCATTTCAGCAGCATCTCTAGCATTTTGTACTCGGATATTCGTTTTCATCCCTTCTTCTCCAGGATCCTCGACAGATGCAGCTTGTCCCAGCTTCGCCGACAGCTTGCAGACACACATGAAACATAGAGAAACGGACAGGCATCATAATCTACTCTAATATTACGAAGCCTTATTCGTATTTCACCTAATGCATCTGAAGTATGAACTTCAGGTAACAAAAAGTCGTATAAGTACCATAACTATATGATAGTCTATTCGAAAAGATACACTGTTAAAAATGATTGGTAAAAATAATTTTACAATGAAATTGGTAAGCTTATTCTATAAATTTCGAATAATCTCTTGAGTTTTATTCTATTTGAATTCACTAAGATGTTAGTAAATTTGAACCATTGGTAAATTAATTTTACAGGCAATGTCTTGTGAATTCACACGCGTGTCTCCGAATAATGCTTGGAATAGACATACCTCATTGTATCAAATTACAATACATTGGATTGCGAATTCGTGTGCATGTATACAAATAATCCTTGCCAATACTCGTGACTCATTGTAAATTCAAAATTCATTATACCTGTAAAATTAGTTTACGAATAGTTGGAATTCACTAACAATTTAGTGAAGAAAAGTTTAGTGAAAATCAAGAATTCCTTTCGAAATTTATAGAAAAAGCTTACCCACTTTATCTCAATTCTTTTTTTTTGTATTAAACAAAGTAATTGTGATTCTAAATATCGATCTAGACATGAGACGGAAAAATTGAATAATATTTTATTTAGTGGCTCACCTCTCATTTAATTCATCGGTAAGATACATTTGATGTATATAAACAGCTTCAGAACTTTGAATCTGCGTCTTCGACCTACGGCAGTTCGTCTCTGTAACAAAATGATTATATTTGGTAATCAGTTTAATGTAAATAATGTATTTTCTCTGAAATTGGACTTAATCAATTATTATTTTCTATTTTCATCCAATTATTATTATATTATATAAGATTAAGCCGTGAAAATGAGTAAAAAACCGGTCCGAAGATTTTCGGACTTCGTCGAAATGTAAACAACCACCTGCGATCTGTACTGCATCGATAACTCCCTCGTACATATTTATATATAGTAGATATTCGTTGTTTGACTATTTACGTTTTACATACGATTATACGCATATCAACTTCTACACGATAACGTTAAATGTATTATATTACAACCGATTCGAAAGATACCCAATTGTTGGCTATTCACAAGTCGAAATAATATTAACGTATAACTGCGGGAAACAGTTGACTGTGCAACGGTTGGAAAAAAGTTCACTCAAAAGCGGCTTATGGTCAATAAATTGCGAGCTCGGAGTTGAATTTGGCTTCAAAGGATCGCGGAATACTAGGATAAGACTATACATACCTTTTTTATCATTTTAACGACCGTTTGTTACTCCAAAAACATTATTATACTCGACATGATTATTTCAAAACGTATTGCTTCGATTAAGATGGCGGCTTGTTTACCCGCCCCTCCACGGAACGACCATAAACGCAGTTGCAGTTTTCTGCGCGTACGCAGGCACAGTTTTTTGCGTCTGCGCAGGCAGACGTTAGAAAAAGTAAAAAAATAAATAACAAATTCTTCGAATAAGCCAACATTTGAAAAATGAATTGAGACGAAAATAAGAGTATAAAATCTCGTTATTTCACCCGTGAATCATAAATTTTCAAACCAAAGCCAATTTGTTTTCCCGCTACTCGCCCCTATCGGGATTTTCTCCGCGTAGAATATTTCAAGTACTTTCGTTTCGAATGAATCCCATTTACGATGACTTTTTTCAGGACTCGATATTATTACACGATGAAATGAAGAATTTACGTTGAAGAAGGAAAGATGTAGAATTAATATGAATATCCACCGGCAACCGGTCGAGGGAAGTCGAGAGAAAAGTTCAAACTGGCATGGAACTTCACGACAATCGGAGTTGAACCGCGATGAAATATTTTTCCCTCGGATAATGATCGTTGAATTGCAAGATTACAATCTCTTACCTTGACAAATACGCGTTCATCGAATTATAAAATCATGCCTCAACTATGAGGCGTCGACCGATGCCACTCTGGTCACGCATATAAATGACACGGAAAATTGAAGCTGACGAGAGTCGCCGCCTTTCAGCGTGAGGAATGACCGAAACGACCGGAAATGACCGGAACGCGGGAACAGTTTTCTGCTTCCGCGCCGGGCTGCGTTCCAAAACGTCACCTGGGTGCTATGACGTCACGTTTTGGAACGCAGCCCTGGCAACTTCGGTACGTATGGCGCGAGGTTTGAAAAAGTAAATGCACTCTGAAATTTTTCTTCGAATAAGCCAACATTTAAAAAATGAATTGAGACGAAAATGAGAGTAAAAAATCTCGTTATCTCACCCGAAAATCATAAATTTTCAAACGAATATACTTATCACAGAATATTTGACGATTTTCACCTAAAATACATATTTATAGTGGCAAGGTTCTTTTGCAATATTTGGGGTCTAGTTAAATTTTCGATTCACGAATTATTTCGACAAAAATATAAATTTAACCCTGGAATCTGCACGAATGTCGTCCTTATGCGTATAAATACGGTTCTTTAGCTTTGCTTTCACAATTAGTAATACAATGCCTATCAGCCGGTAGAGCCTTATGTATCCAGTATCACAGTAGTATTAGGGCACACAGATGTCCTAGTGAACAAATAATTGGAAAAAGAAAATATTTGTTTTTGGTCTATACGTTTTTATTTGTTTGTTGTTTCGATCCGCTATCGATGTCACAACGCGAGGCTGTGAGCGCAAAAATTCGAAACGATGTTATTGCTAGACGATAATCATTATACCTATGATGAAATTATAGTCATTGAATACGAATGAGCATAAAAACTTGTATTTTATGTCTTATTTTAGCGGAATTCAGCTTGCTAAAGAATTATTTTTAAATAGTTGATATATTTTAGATACTTGATACATAATTTTTAGATAGTTATTCTTAGATCTTTAATATCGTAAAGATCTAAAGAACTTTTTTTTGTTTATATATATATATAAAATTATAACTATAATACTATACAATATTTACATAGAAGATGTTTTTAATAAATTAGCGGGAAAATTGATAGGTATCTATAAATTTTCTGCTTCTATCTTCTTCAAGGTTGGTCCATCTCCGTTTTAGCTTCCTTATTTTTCTTTTTAGCTATAGACAGATAATCACATCTATTTAAAATTTTATTTGAATTTATATCGACTGACACAGTCAGAAAAGTAATACTTTTCGAAAAGAAGTACGAAATAAAACGTATTTTTGTAGTTAAAAATTAAGAAACTATATTCTACTATGCACTCAGTAATTCAAATCAGACTAGAATCAAACCTTTTCCTATAGAAATGATTGAAAAATCACTAACATTGTATGAATTTCAATTTAATACTTATATATAGTTTTGTTTTCATAAAGTTTTCTGCATTATAAAATCTCTTTATCCATTTCCTCAAGCCTTTGAACAGTCTATTTGGTTTAATATTCATTTTGAACCTGATACAAGAAGAATATAAGTTCTATGTCATTGTTAAAAAACCTTGAAATAACAGAATTATTTGATATACTAAATCATTTCAACTCTACCAGAAAAAAAAATAAATTCAATAAAAGATATCCGAAAATTTGAATATTAATAATTGACGAAAACAAGGCACCTTTTTTGGTACGAACTCGAGTACCGCCCCTTGAACCACCTCCTCTCGCAGTATTTTGTAAATCGCCTCTTCCAGTACCTCGCAAAGCACCTCTTCCACGACCTTGCAAGCCGCCTCGTCCACGACCTTGCAAGCCGCCTCGTCCACGACCTCTGGTAACTTTGAATTTAATATCTGAATCATTTCTCGCAGGATGATACATAGCCGGCATCCTTTCAGAATATACTTGCGAAGGTGTAACAACACCTTTGTCTAGAGGAGGCCAAGGCGCGTTGCATATTGTTTGTAGAGAATTTGTAGCATATATAGTATGCAAGTCGAATACGTTTTTTCTGAAATTGGATAAATAAGTTAAGATTAATAATGGATGTAATCACAAATCAATAAAGTTGGTCATTTTTCTTGATTTTAAAAGTGAAATTGTGTTAACTAATTGCTACTTTTGCATCTTAATAATGCAATAACGAAATAAATTTGTAATGATTCCATGTAGAAGTATGTGGCTCCAGCTTACGCAGAATTGTCTACCGCTTCTTGATAAATTGTAGCAAATGCTCCATTAGTCGGAGTATGTCTGAGAAGGTAATTCCCAGATTTCAAAGTCTTCAGATGATGAACAACGTTGTGTAAAGTGACAAGGGAGTCTTCAACGTTCAGATTATACAGCCTTTTTATTTCATTATTTATTGAGATCGCTGTTCTCCTTTCGATTTGAATAATGTCGGCGGTTTTCACGGATATTCTGACTGAAAATGATAATCAATTACACAAATGAACCGTTCAAAATAACTTTAGGAAATAAATTGAGTTCATCCTTCTCCTCAAATTTTCATTTTTCGAAATATTTGAATACCAAGTATTAATTTAGGTATATTAAGTAAATTACTTCGGAGAAGAGTTGTATTAGGTCTGTAGGTCAGCATTGTCCACTGTTTCAAAGCCTCATCCGCTGTAACAGCCTCAGCGCCAAGAGCCACTTGGTGCTCAAGCTTAGGTGCTATCATTATAGGAAGTATAGTTTCCTTGTCTATTCTCTGAAACAGAATTTCTAAATTATCAAAAAAGAAGAGGTGTTCCAAATAAATTTGCTGAGAATTTATACAGGAACTTGAAAAAGAAATTGATTCTCATTTTACTATCGCTTCGATTTGCAGTCCATATCTTACAGAAAAGATTAAAAACATTCCTAAAATTATTTGCTGTGTACCTCGATCCCATCTATTTGAGTGCGGACTAATATTCTATAAACTTTAGGCTTGGATTTCATCAATTCCTCATTAGTATCCTCAGCCGGTCCGAGTGAAAAAATTTTATACGCAAGGTTGCTCCTCCCTGGGGGTTGGATACAAGGAACAGTAGTCTCTCTGGAATCCCGATAGCCGTGTGTTTCTGTTTCCAGTATTTGATCGTGTGGCATTTCTTCATCAATTAGACCTTTTTCATCATCTGTGTTCATTTCTACGTCAGGAAATGATTCTGTGTTTTCAGATTCAACAGATTCCATATAAAACTTCTTGCTTTCGATATTGTCGTCTTTTTTCGAACCAGATTTCTCCGTACCGAATGAATTATCAGAAAATTTGTGCAAAATCTGTGGTTCATTTACAGGGGAATTTACTTCCTGCTTATTTTCTGATGCATTAAGATCATCGGTGTCCTTCACATCGCTTATTCTTGCTTGTTTTTTTGAAATGACTGATTTTCCCTCAGCATTGAAGCTCTGAAACTGTTCTTGTTTCTTTTCTAATTTCAATAACTCTTCAGAGTTCAGATTCCCAAAAAGACCTTGACTGTCTACCTCTTGCTTCTCACGATCAGTCAAGCTGTAATATCAAAGAAGTCGAATGAATGAATAGATTAGCGTATCAAAACAGAATTAATAACAGTTTGAACATTTCACTTTCGATAATGACCTGATTGAAGTATGATGATTTGGATGCAGTAACTGCGCTTTGATTATATACTTGTATAACCATGTGTTTTTTTGAGGCACAGTCATCGCGGTTGGTGGTAAAGGTTTGTCTATATAGACAACGGTCCCCTTTCCACTTTCCTTCACAACAATTGGCAAAATCCAAGAGCTGTTATAATTTGGGCCGAAATTATTAGCTAGACAATTAAGTCCAGCTGATGAAATGACTAGATCGACTTCTCCGCATTCGGCAAGCCTTTCACAGTTTGGATCCTGGCTAACAGTGGCTTTGTGAAGAGCCGGATCGCTGCTGGAAGGATAACATAACTCCAGTTTATTCCTACTGCAGTGTAACACGTGTCTTTTCTTATCGCAAGGTATTATAGCCCTCGGAAGTTGACCCTGAAAAGCGATTATTCTTGCTAAGTTTTGAATCCGCACTATTGAAGATGAAGCCTTGTTTTCTCTTCTGATATTCATTGATTGAAAGGCAGAAATTGATACTGTGAAATTCATAAGCAAGTGGAAAGTAATTTAGACAATTTTTCACCATTTCTAATAGCGTGGCTTCTGGTGTCACGCTGATTTTCTCCTCACTGTTGAACGGCACGTTTCCCGCAGCGACATAATATCTTGGTAGTTTTTTCAGCCTTTCAACCTTAGATTTCCAACGTTTGTTTGTGTATTCTTTATCCAAAAGTTGCAATTCAGAACCATTCCAGTTAGCTTTAGCGAATTCCAAAAATTCTTCCTGTTCTTCGCGTATAGTCGGAGATAATTCCTGTAAAAGACATCAAATCCAGTTCTACCATTAAGTTTTTTTTATTCATGAATCGTGAAAGAAGTCGGAGATATAAAAAAACAATCTAAACTCTCAATTACCATGTATAATTTTAACTCGTTTCTGCTTTTTGGATCAATTTCCGGCTTTTCTCGTGCCGAAAACCTCAAGAAGACCTTAAGACAAGTGGCCTGTTGTTCTTTGCTCAAATTTGATACTCTAGGAAATTTAAAATGAGGTTTGATCATTCCAGGAACATATCTGTTCGGTTTTTGAACCAGTGGTTTATTTTCTTGTACCCCATCTCTGCCCTTGTTGCCATTTTCACTTTCCGCATCATCCTCATCTTGGCTGTCTTCGCTTTCAAAATCGGTGAAAGGATCGGTGAATAAACCCTGCATTATTCTATACATTGCACTTTCATCTTTCAGCCTTTTCTCGTTTATAAAAACATCGTCGATCATATCCTCCAACGGAGGATGCCTGCAATAAACGGAAGAAAATGCTCAAAATGCTCGAAATTGATTGAAATAAAAGAGTGGAGGTTGAATTTAGCCATTCTTAATCCTAATTCCCGACTTATTTTGACTCTAAATTCAAATTTGAATTTGTTTTGTAGGTTAAGATTAATTCGCGAGTTTTATCTTCCAATCACGTCGATTTATACATCGAACAAAAATAATTCGCAAGTTAATTTTTACTACTAGTGTCACGATTTTCGAGTTATTGAAACTCTTTCAAATTAATGAGACTTGTATTATAAGAGCGTGACTTTGTTTCGTAGGTTAGGATCACTTAAAGACAGGTTATAATCCGCTTGGTGATATTGTAATGTTTATCTAAGTCGCTTACCAATCGATGTTTAGAAACTCTTCCATGCTGAACAATACCCTTCATAAAAATGAACTTGTCAAATACTCAAATAGCCAAGTTTTATATTGCTTGACAAATCCGTTTTTGTTCCGATACGTTTTGAACGTCGAATTGTTGTCATACAACGATATAGTTTTTTTTTTTTTTTTTTTAATTCGATACATCGATCGTCGACTATGTATTCGATTCTCGAATTTCGATTCTCGAATTTCGATATTGATGTTTTTCCCGCCATATTCATCCACGAAACAGATGCGTTTAGGACCACCAAATCACATTTCAAATCGCATATTTACTGACGCTTTAAAAACCGGTACATAATCGAAACAACACGCGTTACTAGTACTGTCATCACGCTTAATTAAATCGAAAAATAATGTGAAACCGTATCGAATATTGACTTAATTAACCCCAAAATTTCATCTCTGACATCTTCAGCATTAAGAAAACGTATACATAAAGGTAAACACTTCAATCGAAATAAACAAATAATAGATGTAAGAAAAAGTAACCAAAAATACCACGTAGTACACTCAATGCAAGTTTTTTAAACTAAGATAACGTTATGAAATTATTCATCAAAATATAAAAACTATGACGTTGAGATATTCTCTTTCTCTAATTTTAGTCCAATACAATGTCTAAACGAAGGACAATGGGTGGGGTGATCCTGAACGAGTCGGTGTGTTCACCGAGCATCCCGTCTCCACTACGTCGTAAATCTCTGGCATTACCGGTACAGCCAATTGTGGAGAAAGACCTATTCTCAAATGACGATGAAAGCGAGATAATAGCTCGGCGCAAGCAGCCAATAATTTTGGACAATTCTAGAACGGCTGAGACTTCGGAGAGGCGGTTTTCCCTTGGTCTGATTCCTGGTTTATCCGGAAATGATATACTAGAGCATTACAACAAGTGCATCAAGCTGTGCACTGAGAATAAAATAAACCCTAAAAACGTCTTCGCTTTATCCATGATCGATTATATGACTGTACTCACTAAGAAGAACAGGAATTCTAACGAGATGCAGACTGGTAGTACTACGCTGGACGTTGGCACAAAGATATACTCAGTTAAAGTTGACTGCGTTCATACAGACATGATTAAAATGGTAGGAGAACCAGATAAAAAGGAAAAAGATAAAGAGAATAGTAATAATACCGGGGCTGATGATAACCTGAATACAACAAATGGCCAAGGGCTTGAATTGAAACGAAAAAAGAAGCGTAATAAATTACAAAAGATCATTGGCACGGAGGAAAACGTATCAGGGACGTTAGAGACCATCAATCTTTGCTCTAAGACTAATTATAGCGATTCACAGACTACTGATATGCTGCTTCAGGTCACGCTTCCAATTCACGTTACCAGCGGCCACAATTTACACCTTTGGGAAGACGTTATCTTCGATCTTAAACCAGATATTGTTAGAAACCTTGAGGGAATAAGTCCGGAGGTTGAAATTCCTGCGGTAGAAAATCTTGAGAAATTGGATATATGTTCAAGCTTTAAAACATTCAGTATTACTAATTGGTCTATAGACGATGTACCGGATTCACCTTCTCCGCCTCGTAGTCCGTCAAACGGGGGTCTTGAATTTGATTTCAATGCATCTTTGGTAGATAATTGCAACGGCGATAATACTGGGATGAATTATTTCGACTTGGAGAACGATGGACAGGAGAATGTCGACCGTTGTATAAGAAGGGGCGTGGAAGAGCCGGAGAAAATAGTAGACTTTATAGAAAATGTTGCGGATAAAAGCAAGGATAAATCAGCAGACTATTCCTACATGCAAAAAAGTCTGACAAATTTTCATTGGTCAGGTCCCGTTCATTGGAAGCCAAGAATAACATCAAAAGTACCAAGCGGTAGCAACGTGGTTGGCGCCTGCCGCCAGGAAGCTGTTAAGAAAAAGAAAGAACCAATTTTTGATTTTATCGATGATTTTTCAGAAGATTTTTTATTCAAACTAAAGTCAAAGATACCAAGAAAATTACAGAGCAAAACGTTGCGCCTTGGGTGGCACGAGGACAAATTGACTCTCCCCGAAGACGTGCATTACGCTAATTCAAATCCTTCAAAATTCTACATTCATTCCACAGCCACGATGGTTTTAAAATTGGACAAGAAACCGGAAGATAAAGGGGACACTGAGGAAGCCCAGGCGGAAGATGACGTTAACTACGATTACAACAATCTTAACGATACGCAGGATTATTGTTCGCAGAATAATGTAGATAACGAAATTAACGGGGATGATGATAACAACTCAAACAGATTTGAGAATCATGATGATATGGACGACGACAATGATCAAGAACAGAACGAAAATCCATTCGGTGATATATACACGCAGGGATTTATAGGAGAGAATCTTGTCATAGCGCCAAAGTCTACGCAACAAATACACATCCAGTATTCGATTAAGGCCAAAAAAATAGACATGCGACAATTGAAGAAAGGAATTTGGAAGGCTTTGACAATGAGGAATGGAGTTAACAATATGGATGGAGAAGTTGGTGACGAGGAGTTAAGAAATATAAGAAATTCAACAGCGGGAGAGATTATAGGTCCCCAATATTTTGACCAGGTTTACAAACAGCTTCCCAATCTTTTGGGAAAGTATAATGCAGAGTCGTTAAGTCCAGCGCTTGCGTTAACTAGTCTTCTACATTTAGCTAATGAAAAATCACTGGATATTACATCGGTTTCTGATTTGTCTGATTTTACAATAACACAAGGATAGATTAAGCGATTTAAAAATACTATGATGACACAATGACATGAATTTTTAATAAGATTAAATTAAATGGACATAATTCACTAACGTAAGTTGATTTGTTGTATCGATACGTTTATCGTTGAAATAAATTTTTTAATATTTTTAAAAAAAATATTTTCATATTCTTTTTACCCTATTCGTATTAATTTAGAAAGATAAGATACAAAAAATAAAATAAACTTCGAAATATTTAATTGCAGTTAGTTACCTTCTATTATTATAAATTTATTTACGTTTTTAAAATATCTACAAAAATTGTCTTAAACCTTGTATCCCAATCCCATGTGGTCTAGTGGCTAGGATAGCTGGCTTTCACCCAGCAGGCCCGGGTTCGATTCCCGGCATGGGAAATTTTTTGCATTTTCTATTTCAGCTTTTAGATACGATAGGGCTAAATATTTATTCGATAAATATATAGTTAAAGATAATCCATTATTTCTATTTAAATGAATAAACACGTGAGCAGAAAAATTAGCGACTAAATAGGTGTTATCTTTTATGGAGTGTTATTCTGTTTTATTACGTCTAGAATAAAAACGCAGAGAAGAAAAAAAAATAAAAATAAAATAATAGTGTAAAGAAAAACTTAACGATAGATATAACATTGTTATGCAAATATTCGAGGTCTGTTATCTGTATTGTATACGTATTTCATAAATTTATGTATATTGAATTTTAATTGATCAATATAATTAGTGTTTGCGTTAGTTTTCGTCATCCTATACTCAAACTAAAACCATCTGTGTGTTCTAATAATATAACCTAATATTTAACAATTAGAGTAAAAATTAATTCGTCATATTTTATTATCAATCGAGTAATAATAATAATTATTATTATTAATACGTATGTACCGACCGAACTGACAGCGTTTTCTTTCTGCTAGTGCGAAATTCGTTGGCGCACGTGGTATTGCGCACACGAATCAGCTGATTGACTTTACGTAGTCAATTATAAAATGGACGTTCGTCGTTCGTCGTCGTAGTGACGGATCGTTCTGTTGATAAAAAAAAAAAAAAAAAAATATATATAATAATCTACGATACTGTGAAGTGTTTATTTCTATTCGTTTATTCGCAGTAAGTTTATATCGATGATAATATTATACCGTTAGATAAATAGAGCGCGAATTATCCCATCGCGTTAACACCCTAATGTCAAAAAATTAGGTCGTTAACTATAAAAATTCATAATAAACGAAGTAAGTAAGTAAGCAAGTATAAAGTACTCGAATCGGTTATGTTCTAGCCAATGCAGACGTGTTTGCTAAATTGATTTTAATCAGCAAGAGCAAATTGTTATGACCTTTAATCCGGACGTATGTTATACTCCCGGTAATTTTACTCCGATAAATTCAACCGCAATTACTTTCGTACGATAATAACGCAACAAATATTTGACAATAAATTACACAGAGAATTTGACAGTTCTTATTATTCGGCGTTAATTAAAATCGCACAATTTATATGCGGATTGATTTTATCTTCTCATTACGTCAACGTCACTATATTCGCAAGAACGATTGTTAAAAAAATCTATTAAAATACTAAAATATGAATGACTAATCTACAACCACCTTTTTTTTTTTTTTTTCTACTATTTACAAATTTTCAGGATAGTTCAAGATGACCGCAGGCACGAGTTTAGTTGTGCCTATAGTCCTGTGGGGAAGAGTTGCCCCTACGCATTGTATATCTTGCATATATTTATCAAGAGATCAAAAAACACTTGTGACAGGATGTTACGACGGTCAAATATGCCTGTGGCAAGTTGATCCAGAAACTTTAAAGGTAAACGTTGTTTTTAATATGTTATTTTGAAATATACAATGAAATTTATTCCGCAGTTAGTTTGGCGTTGGTTAATTATCTCTATTTGACTTAAGATTAAAACTGTTTGTTCTTATATGTAATACGTTCGATGATATCATAGAGAAGAAATGTAAAAAGAGATAAACTAACTTTTGCCAAAGTTGAATCAACTGTTATGTAATTTAATGCAATTATATATTCAAACATTGGGATAAGGTATGAGAGAAATATTGATTATTTATTATTATATTTTTTCGAAGATGACGCCTAGGTGTCTTCTGGTCGGACATACAGCGCCCATAATGTGCTTAAGTAGAGCAAGCGTTGTAATGGAACAAAACTACATAGTTAGCAGTAGCGAAAGCGGGGAAATGTGTACCTGGGATTTGATTGATGGAAAATGCAGAGAAACTGTTAAACTTAACAATATTCACACTCAGATGTTACCCTATGTTTCTGCCGGAGGTGAAGACATCAGGTTGTTTTGTTCTGGGTAAGAATTATTGACGGTGTTTAGAACACTTCGCAATAGAGAGATAAAGGTGAAGGAATGTTGGCGGAATTTAAGAATATCGAAGCTGAGGATAGAGGAACTGATTGGATAATGATGGATTTTGATGAGGAGGAACTCGAAATACGATTAGAATGACTATTTCAAATCTACAAAACAAGATATTGAAGAATTTCAGTAAATAGAAATGAAAAAACACAAGAAAAAAGACTACTTGTCCCTTATCAGACAATATATTATAGAATAGTAGCAAATAAGATAAAAAAAAATCGATTTGAATAACTATTCCATGCTTATAAGATCAGATTTTGACGAATATTAGCAAATAGAAAGCAGACACATCGTTTTTTTTATCACTATTGGGTGAAATTGTATAATATTTAAACTTTGACTAAGTAAATGAAATCAGTAATGAAATTTTTCAATTCACATTCACTAGTTACTACCCAGAAGTTCTGGTGATGGATCCATTCAGTCTAGAACTCCTGTTCACTTTGAGCTCAAGAGTAAATCCAGACTGGATAAGCGCTCTGCATGTCTTGCGACCGGCCAAACGGAAAGGTCGGTTCCTCGTGCATACAAGTTAGTTACACTCCATCACACATCTACGCTTACCACATCCTAACCCAGACTACTTTTTACCGATACTATTTATTGCTCAGCCTCAAAAAAATCTGTTTCTTTTGTTTCACGATCCTTAGCGCTGATCTATGTTACATGAGCCGCCTTTACTCATGTTGGATTAAGCCTGTAATTTATACTTCGATTATTCACAGTTTTCCTTGAAGAACTTCAAATCGTGAATCAGATCTTGAATTTTTACGGATATCGTAAACTCATGTAACAATTGATCAGTCTATTTCTTTATTGAGTTGTTTTTTTGCTGAGTTTATAAAATTTATTTGCTGCAATTTGAAATTTTCATTTCTATTTATCAATTTCTCTAATAATATGTAAATAGCTTAATTTTAATCGGTGAAAGAAATAATGTTCTAGCTCTACCTGATGCACTTCAATTATACTTTCTGGTTTTGAGATATATTTTTACTACGATAGAAAGATCACGATGGCAAACAAAAGCCTTTCCGATCTTACGTTTCTAACGCCTCTTTATCTTGGGTACTTCTTTTTTTTTTTTTTTTAATCTATTATCAATAACTTAGATCCGCAATAATAACTTTGAAATTATGCCATGTCAAGGGGGTTTACCCCTTAATGCAAGTATTTTGTTATCAGTTGGGTACTTCTTTTTTCTAACACATTCAGGTATATAAAGAAGTTTGATAAGTTTTTTTTATTATTCATAATTTAAATATTTAACTTCAATAAAATCAAATGATATCAAAAATATTTTTATACAATAACTAAATCTGAAAGATTGAACTTAATTATATTATCATTTTACAGCATGTATGAAATGGATACAGGCTGGCTATAATATTGGTAGAAAAACTCTAGTATTACTATCTTAATTACAATATCTTATTATTTTTCTACTTATTATTGCCTTATTTCTATTTAGTTTGCTAGTAGAGTAGTTTATTATATTTCTTTAGTCATTATTTATTAATTTGACATTACTTCTCACTTCTTTTACCGCGTCTGCTGATTCCCATTCCCTACTAACGCTCTAATCCTCTGTTCACACATCTATCATTTGTGCGATATCTCTAAGCTGTATACACTCTAACGTAAGTATATGAAATTTTTGAATATACATTAAACCACGATCATAATCAGGCTTTTGGAATCAATATATGCGTAGGTATACCTCGTCGGAATGCATGCGATTAAATTAATATTAGCTAATTCAATGTCTGAGCTGACTAAATAACTGCTTTTTTATTTTATTAACAATCAATACAATGCTGAAACATTTTCGGTACAAGTTATATACGCTGTTTTATTCAAATGCTAACAAATTTTGTAAATATACTCAATTAGTATCTACCGATGAATTAATATTCGAATTCCAAATGATTGAAGTTAAGGCGTTATCTTATTTTTAACTGCATCTCAAACATGTTTAACTAAGTAAAAAGAACAGTCCATTTCTTTTATGGGCTTTGAGTAAATATGATTATTGCACTGATTGTAATGTTGCTTTGAATGGCATTTTACTCAAGCTACTATCTTCTTACAACAACTAATTCGTATTTATTAAAGACGACGTAGTCTTGGCGCTGACAACAACCGGGACAGTCAAGGTCTGGACTCTTCTTGGCCATGAAAATCGCCACAACGAGCCATTGTACGAACATGAAAGCAAACAAATACGCTGTCTAAATGCATTGGCTATGACGTGCTGCCCCTATAATCAGAGAACTGTTTTGATAGTATGCTCTAAGTATTGGCAGGTGCGATTTCACCATTTCTTAATCGTTTTATAAACATTATATATTCTATCTGTTTATAATAACGTCTCTCAGATAAATTAGTGAAATGATAATAAGATTTTACTTTTCGTCAGATATTCGACGCCGGTGATTTTTCCGTACTCTGTTCCATTACCGCACCTCGTGGCGAGCGTTGGATGGCAGGGGATTTCCTTGCTGCTGATAGAGTTGTTCTTTGGAGCGACGAGGGCCATGGTTATCTTTACAAACTACCTGCCAAGTATGTTTTGCATATAATAACGTGATCGATTACTTTATCGTTTGTTAAAAACCTTCAAAGTACACTGAAGCTTTATGCGGTATCCACTAATACGCATATTTTAATGAGGAGACTCATTGAACTTGGGTTTTTGATTGTTTTGTATTTATTTCAGATCTTTATTATCAGAAATGTTCAATATTTTTAGTTTTATAATGTATATAAATGAAGGTGGTATAAAGATGATGGATAAAAAGTGCAAGAGTGAATTGTAAAATCTGGAATAAATAGTATATATAAGTTTGACAATAATTTTTAAACTTGTTATGCTTGTTTTAGAAATTTATGTTCATATTATATCAGATGATAATTTGCACGCATCAAATACCATTCTCTATATTTGCACTAAGCAATTGCATACGTAATTTGAAATGTAGA
This sequence comes from Tenthredo notha, assembly GCA_914767705.2. Lineage (NCBI taxonomy): Eukaryota > Metazoa > Arthropoda > Insecta > Hymenoptera > Tenthredinidae > Tenthredo > Tenthredo notha. The sequence continues at coordinate 3,190,539 of OU611920.1, read as the reverse complement.
TCTGTCAATTACTCCAAAACTTTCCGCTACAAAGATTTCTCACACTTTGTGTAATTACAAAGAAAAACACTATTGTGTTGATAATTGTTTCTACGCTAAGTTGCATCCTGCATGAATACACCTTTCAAACAATTATCTGAACACATTAAATCTTCAGACGTTTTTAAGTATAGAGAGCATGTTAGTTGACTGCGTGGTATGATGCAAATTTACTGCATCGAATGTTTCAGAAAATTTTTTTCTCTCTTTTTCAATTTTTAATCAAAATTCTAGTAGCTGTTTATATGTGAATATTTTCTTTGTTGCTCTTCACAATAGCAAAGTTCTTTATTCAGAATCATTTAACTGTATTAGGTCCGACTTATACCATACGCAAAATATCAATATGCACTTAGTTCACAAATCCACATTTTACATTTTACTCTTACATTTTTTACCATGATATTTCATATTCAGATAGCTGGATCCCGTCACTGTTGGTGCTTTGATATTTTCATTTGCAGCTACGATTATAGAAATTTGAATTCCCTTTGTCATATAAAATAGCTGAAATATATTTTTACTATCTAGTCAGATCGAACTGGGCTACGATTTATGCAGCTTATAATATAAATTCCTTAGTGAAATTAGTATGAAATCACGTAGAGTTGAATAATGAGAAACTGGAGGAGTAGAAATAAGCTCGATTTTTCCCTCACAAGAATAGTTACATTCTTTGAATAATATTCTTTGGACAATTGATAACATTCTGAAAAACTATATGACGAGTTTGAAAATAATTTAAATAACAGATATCAAAAAGATGCGTGTGATTTCAGTTCATTATCGAGAAACATCAACACATTACTGGCACCCGCAAGCAATGCACTGTTTTATGTTTTCATTTTTAATGAAATTCATTCGTTACAGTCTCTGGCTGCTGTTGTGAATATCAGGCAAAGAAAGAAAACTATTTTTATACCAGAAGAAATTGTTCAAAAAAATGTTAAATTCCAAAAGAAGCCAGAGACATTTCATTTCCAGAATCCCTCAAGTGCAATTGTGCAAAGCATCTAGTGCTTTGCTGTGCTGTGGACTAACGGAGTGTTTGGCTCTAAATTCATCGTTTTAGTTTTCTGTTTTCTAATTAATCAATCAATCAATCAATGAATCAATCAATGAATCAATACCCAACTCCAGATCCAGTCATTTTGTGAAATTCTCTACATCTATGTCTGACTATGTATAGATATATTTGTTGAAACGTTTTACTTATTTATGATATAACTTTATTAATATCAATATTATTGAATTTTAATTTTTATACATTTTATTCAATGTTTAAATCGACTGCACATTGATTAACAAATTTATCTGTTTGATGGTGACGTTTCGTCTTACATAACATATCCTCTACCACATTCTACGGGAGATCCGGTCTGTTCTAGCAAGCTGAAGGGCAAGGCTCTCAGCAGGTAACCGGACAACATCTTTTACCTTATTTATAATCATACCTTTTTCTTCATCTTTCCTGGTACACGTTATTACAATTATTTACATGTATCGTACATCTACTCATCCCATCTCACCTTAATTAACTACATCATAAATTTAACTCTGCCTTTTGTTCACTTATTTTCTTCTTTATTTTTACAATATTTAATCAGCCTCTTATTTATAATCTATTCTTGCAAGCCTCGTTAACTTCGACTATATCAAATGATTTTTCAATAAGCGTTTCCCTACTATCAAGGTAATGCATGAGTTATTTATTTATCAATAATCACGTAGGACGCTACTTATTAGTTGCACAAAAGCTACTCTTTCACATATCTAACTTTATTTTATTCCGCTTCATAATAAGCGAATTTTATTTTAAGGCTCATAGATAATTCGTCAAATATAGTGGGATCATCATCAATGCTTGTGATTAATTCAACTCATAAATCTTATCGTCAAATAGATTAAAAATTTCAATTTACTTAATGCTATACTATTTGATACTGATGCATGTGTTATTATTTTAATATTTAACACTCGTGCATCCAATATCTTGCATTGGCTTTATTTAACATTGCTTTCGCTATTGCGCACATTTCAGTCAATATATTATATTAAATGATGCTGGTAGTAGGAGAAATAAGACGCGATATAAATATAGAATTTTTTAAAACAGACTCTAGATAGGTATCGTAATTGTAAATTAATCTAGAAAATAAATAGTCTTCTCTCAAATCAATGAAATCTCAGTAAACTACACGTCGAACTTCGAGATCATCGCTATTTTCGTATTTGAAGAAGCGAATACTATTGTTGTTAGCTTTTCTTTTCTAGACGTTAGTCTTAGCTTTTGGCTTCAGTGAAATACTGAAGACTCCGCTTATTCGCGCCCTTTTTATTGAACACTCAGTCATTTTCAACTACGCTGTATGATACTAAACTTTGCCAGAACTTTAACGCATCGATGTTTACACTATGTTCATGATCTCAACGTCTCTTAGCGTGAGTGCGAGCATAATTCGATAAGCTAATATACTAACGTACTTATGGAACACCAAATGAGAATGATAATGTAGTTCAGATACTCCTGTATTCGATAATATTCAACAAGTTTTTGGATTCCATAATTATTTAGTAAATTCAAGCAAAATATGAAAATCTATAAAGAATTTAGAAGCATAACAATGTCTAAACTTTAACGTGTGAATTCTCAGTAGTGTTGCGGACAACAAGGAATTTCACACTCCTGCAGCCGAGTGCGATCAACCATACTTGTACTACACTTTGACACAGCCAGGCGACAAGGTATTAAGGGTATTAAAATTTTACTAGATAGGACATTCTGTAACTCTGAGACAATTTATTTCAGCCTTTGTCATGTCCACCGGCAATGAGACTTGTAACTGTTCAAAAGCAGAACAAAACTACTAAATATTTACTGCGAGGTGACAGCGAAGGAGTAGTAGTTCTATGGACACTTCCGGACATGTCTTCCCAACAACTAACACAGATCAATCAAAACGAATATAAACCATCAAGCTTACCACCGACTATTAAAACAAGCCTTACGGCTGCTTGGGAATCTATGAAACCTTCTCCAGTCGGTATTCTTGATCAATTAGACTCTGGAGATGGTCACGGAATAAAACTAACTTCTAGTATATACTTGCCTCATCAAAGCCGGTTGGTTCTAGGGAGAGAAGATGGCAGTATTATCATCGTACCCGCAACCCAAACAGTTATGTTGCAGTTATTGCATGGAAATCATCAACAGTATGACGGTAAGTTATCAGAATAGTATGAAGATGCTTTTACTCCGTCTTTTTATCCCCAATTTTTATTATTCCATAATTTTTTTCTCACAGATTGGCCCCCGCATCAAGTTCTCCTTGGACATTCAGGCCGAGTAAATTGCCTGCTTTACCCCCATGGAGCGGCACCAAGATACGATCGCACCCATCTAGTATCTGGATCGGTTGATTTTGCCGTATGTTTGTGGGATCTTTATGCCGGCACTCTGATACATCGTTTCTGCGTACACGCCGGAGAAATAACTCAGCTAATGGTGCCTCCAGATAACTGCAGCGTTAGTAACAATTTTGTGTTACATTTTGATGCTTGTTGAAGTCTTTATCGGAGTTTGACTTGTAAAAATTGATTTCATCCACAGCCTAGACTGCAAAAATGCGTTTGCAGTGTAGCTTCAGATCACAGCGTTACTTTACTCTCTCTTGCGGAAAGAAAATGCGTAGTTCTTGCCTCCAGACACTTGTTCCCCGTTGTTACTATCAAATGGAGGCCGCTAGATGACTTTATGATCGTCGGCTGCTCGGACGGAGCTGTATATGTTTGGCAAATGGAGACTGGACACCTGGACAGAGTTTTACATGGTAAAATACTTGCGTATATGAATAATAAGTAACTTGGATAACATATACTTTCAGAAATATGCATCTTATGGCTAAAAAATAAGATCAAACTGCATTTATCTTCGGAAATATTATCACCCGGTGTTTTATCTTCCCAGGTATCATCGCCGAAGAAGTTCTCTATGCTTGTGATGAGAATACCATCGCTATTACCGGTGGCGGACCCACCGCTGGAGGGGAACTTGGACTAGCAAACCCTGCCGTTCATTTCTTCAGAGGTTTACGGCACAGGAATTTATCAGCAATTCGTCACGCTACACAGCGCGGCTTACATCAATTACAACAGTTACATGGTGGGGCTGGAAGCGATCATGGAAATCAGATAAAAGCCAAGGGAGCTCCGCTGATGATACAAGGGCTAAGGACGAATCCTAAAGATCCGGAGAGCCACATATTATTCTTTGACATTGAAGCACTTATTGGTAAAGATAATATCTTCAACAGCGTTAAACATTTCATTGCTTTTATCGTACAGTGTTTTATTCATTCATTATTCGTACATTCTTCTTTAGTACAACTACTTAGCGATGAATACGGATCTATGTCTCCCGGTTCTCTCGAGGCTCAGGGCTTGATTTCTGCAGCTGAATATCAAAAGGTTGCTGCTCTTACCCAGTCGGCTAGTCCAGATGCTCATAAAAAAATTGCAGGTATGTCTTATGATGATAAAAGAGAGAAAGTAAATCAGGATTTGTTTTACAATTGAATAACATGTGTTGATATATTTCATACTTTAGATAATTGTTCTTTGCTATTTATAAACGATATTAAAATAATGATTTATAGACTTTTTTGGTCGCGTCAAGGATAAGGCTGGAGATGTGGAAAGAATTCTTAAAGAAAAGGATCGTCACGGTACCGTTTAATGTTGTGTAATTTTTTATTTTTTTTTCTTATTTTTCTTTCAATCGTTTATTTCTTTATTTAATGTGTTAATTATCATTTTCTTAATACAGCACCGCTTCAAATTACATATTTTGTTTCATGCACGGCTAAATAATTCTACAGCTTTTTCCGTTGAATTAAGGAAATTAACTCACCAAAATTTTGGCAATTGATTTAAGTTTTTCATACAGCTTGTATATCGTCAAGTATATGTTATAGCTTATCACCTTTGAACGATGGAGATCACTTACGCTGCTGTTTGCACTCGCTTCTAATTTCGTACAAAATAAATATCAATCTGTATCTATATGTTGTATCTATAGAAAAAGAAACAACAGTTTCGAATCTACAGAAATATCGTTAAATATGTTTAGAAACTATTAGTTTCTAAAATAAAATGAAATGAAATGCCTAGTTTTGCTTGCATATATCTTCATTTCAAAATAATGTATTATATTTATTCACCATTTATGTTTTGCTTTAATTAGTTTTTATCGCTTTTTAGATTAATCATAGATATTTCTTTAGCTCTGTTATTATCAACGTTTAAACCTAGTTCCAGTTCATTTGGCCAAAATCGCTTGCACAACTACATAACGTGTTATAATCTGACGATATAAGTATCTCTTTCTCTAGGTATATTGGCTAAAATGAAGGAAGGCGCTGAAAACGTTCAAACTAAGTTGCAGGCTAAGGTTGAGAGCGTTGGCCTCAAGCCGTCCACTCTAGATGGCAAAGGTCAGCCCAAAGCGCAAACCAAAAGATAATAATCGCTGTGCATGAGTTTTCTTTTTACATTATGTTATCATTTATGTGTTTCTCTCACCCCTTACTCCAGATATTTTCTTCTACCACAGCTTTCAACCGTTACAATACCACAGATTTTTCTCTCCTCTTTATTATTCAGTCTTAAGTTTTAGTTCTAGATCCCGCTCATTCATAATAATCTAATTTCTCGGCTCCACAATCCCAAGAATTATCAGACGGGAGTCTGAATAGACCGGAGAAATTCCACACTCTACCCAGACACATTGAAGCGCTATTTATTTGTTTAGTTTACTTTAAACCATATATCTTTTTTCCTATTATAGCACTACTGTAGTTGTGTGTGCACATTGTTATTAGTTGATCATTGTTGAAAATCCCTCCTTTCTCGATCTCTATTACAAAATTAAATACTTCGCCTAGGTGATGGCTGGAACAATAACGATGTACCGAGAAACAGTTCGAAGAGGAACGGAGCTTTTACAGAGCCGAACGCCGCTATGGAAGTCGCGCAATTATTACTCAGCCTTTTACATGCCTGGGGAATGGATCCCGATCTGGACAGAGTCTGCGAAGGGAAATTAGGCCTGCTGAGACCTATGGTACCCGTTTCATTTGGCGTTTTGTCCAAAGGAGGTGCGTCAACATCTACATAACGAATATCTCAATAGCATAAAATCCCAAAGTAAAATTTTAATCAATTTGATTCTAGGGTATATGTCTTTGCTACTTCCAACTTGGCAAACTCAATTGGAAACCGCTGGCGAACCAACTCAACTCGAACAACGTTTGCCGGCTGAATTGGTCAGGCAGGAACGTCTCACTCGCGCTTTTACTGCCCGAGCACATTGGGAGTTGTCTACAACTCTGACCAGCAATCATCTACTGGCTGTTGTATCTTTGGCGAACACTCTCATGTCCATGAACAACGCTACATTCGTTCCTGAACAAGAGAGGAACCGCAAGATGCATAGGTATACATAACAGACGATATTTTCACAGTTTGAACTTACAGCGTAATTCATGAGGTTCATTTTACCTCAAATTATGATACCCCAGACCAGGAAACAGAGTTGCAGTAAGCTGGAACAAAGCGGAGGAAGAAAATGAGGAGATGTACACCGTTCAACAAGCCCAAATAAAACAGGGCTGGTCTCTTCTTGCAACATTACACTGTGTTCTATTGCCGGATAAAGTTGCTGCGCAAGGAGGAGCCAAGAGTTTCAAACGTCCCCAAGTAGAAATGATGGCTAGACGATGGCAGCATCAATGCCTCGAGGTTTTTAATTCATTTGAAACTCAATCGACTCGATTTAGACCTTATATTAATAATAGAGATCTTACTCCAGGTCAGAGAAGCTGCGCAAGCTCTTTTACTAGCTGAATTGGGCAGAATGGGACCTAAAGGTAGAAAAGCACTGGTCGATAGTTGGTCACAATATCTGCCTCAGTACAGCACGCAGGAACCTATAGCACCTCAGCCTCAGAACCAAAGTCCTCCGCCAGGTAGCCCTGCGCCTACGATAGAACAGCAACAGGAAGAGGAAGAGGAAGAAGAGGAAGGTGCGGAAGGTAGAATTGGTTGTGCTTAGTGAAATCCGAGATAACACAGTGAAGTTTAACGGAAATTATTGTGCCCTGCAGAATCTAGTATGGCAAGAAAACCATCCAGCATAGCAGAGCTCAAACGAAAACAGACGGCAGCCGTTGTGCTGCTCGGTGTTATCGGCGCAGAATTTGGACAAGATGTTACTAATGCAAGTCAAAGAAGGGACAGCGAACAACAGAGACGAAAGAGTTCTGTTGTGGAAGGATTTGGCATAGGGAATAACAATCTTGCCAGACTTACCAGCATGGCTTTAACGCATTTACTCCATGCTCCCCATTCGTCAAAGTTACCTATGCATACACCGCTTCGCAGAGCTGCGATAGATCTAATCGGCCGTGGATTTACAGTCTGGGAACCATATCTCGACGTTTCAAAGGTAAACTCTTGTCATTTTTGTTACTTAGTTCATTACTAATCGCATATTTTCTTTCCCTTCAGGTTTTACTTGGGCTTCTTGAGATGTGCTGCGACGCAGACAAGCTGGTACCAAGTATGACTTACGGTTTGCCGTTAACTCCTCAAGCGGACAGTTGCAGAACCGCAAGACACGCTTTAATGTTGATAGCTACAGCCAGACCTGCAGCGTTCATCACTACAATGGCTAGAGAAGTTGCCAGATTTAATACCCTGCAGCAGAATGCACAGACATTGAACGTAAATTTAGGAGCAAGCGTTCTTGCCAGAGCTAAGCCTGAAATATTGAGAATAGTTGAACAACTTATAGACAAAATGCAAAGCGAAATGAGCGACTTACTCGTCGAGGTAATATGCCTTAGTGCAATATCAAAGTATTTGAAAGAATTTAATCTCTAATTAATTTTTGAATGTTTATCCAGGTCATGGACATCATATTACATTGCCTCGATCCTGGGCATCTTAAATTGAAACCATTGAGCGATGTTTTCCCAGCTGTTTGCAGGTTTAATCAGGTGAGATATAAAGGATGAGTAAATAGGATGACTGAACTGTTTCTTAATCATTAAATTGTAACATTTATTCAAAGGTGAGCCACTGTTCAACTACTCGAAGGATAGCAGTGGGAGCTCGGGGAGGACAATTGGCGCTCTATGAATTGCGTGGAAATGTGAAATGCCAGACAGTTACTGCTCATCAAGCGGCTGTAACTGCGCTGGCTTTCTCACCCGAAGGAAAATTTTTAGTTAGTTATTCATGTGCAGAGAATAAACTCTGCTTTTGGCAGGTAACTAGTTAAAATTATAATAACAAGGAGATGAAAGTTTACCTATCTTGTTTTTTCTTTTCTTTTTATCAATAAGCTAATGAAGTTTTGCATTATAATTTAAAAATAACTGGGACATGGATGAGTCTAACCGATTTTTATATCTTTTTTCTCTCTACCCAGCAGACAAGCAGCGGAATGTTTGGTCTAGGAAATTCTCAAACTCGATGCATCAAGTCATATAGTACAGCTCCAATAAACGACGTTGCACGTCTTAATCCTATGCGGCTGGCCCGTCTTATATGGATAAATAATCGTACAGTTACATTAATGTTAGCTGATGGTTCGGAAACTCGTTTTAATGTTTAATTTACATGAAGTTTCATTGAGGTTGATGGAAAAAGATGGATAAACAAAAAGTATCTCAAGCCAGAGATGAGCCATTAGGAAATTCTAATTTCTGTTAATAATAGTCAATTATTGAAACTATTAGCGGGTAGATTATTCGATTGGTTTCGATTATACATAATTGCTCTAAGTCCCAATATCTGATTCATTCAATTATCTTGTATAGTTTTATTTTTATCCCAGTTTCTATATAACTGATGAATTATAGTATATTACTCACCTAGGGAGGGAAAGTAGGCTAACCCAAACTGCGTGTGAGATTGACACCCGAGCCGAAGGCGAGGGTGGTAAAAACGCAGTTTGGGATGGCCTTTTTCACTCCCGTGTGAGGTATACTATTTTTCACCACCCCCTGGCATCGGAAAGTACGACTTCCCGCTGACGCGAGGGGCCGAAAGTCGTACTTTCCGTGCAGGTGTGGTGAAAATTAATTTCTCTGTATTGCTATAAACACACCTCCTACCTATTACATATTCGATATTTATTGTGTGTTGAGCTTTAATCTTCTCTGGCTTGAAATACTTGGCAAGAAATTTAGGTGATATAATCATTACTGTCACATCAAAGTTTTTTTTTTTTTTTTCTTTTTCTTGTTTGGGACATATCAATTCGCGAGACAAGTAGCTTTGACTAGAAGGCAGAATCTAAACTATGTATCAGTATTACTAATATTCATATAATTCAAGTATTTTTTTTTTTTATCGTCACGTTAAGGGGGTACCCCCTTAATGGCTATAATCAATAGTTGAAAGACTGGAACTGAGAAGCTTACTTGAATTGCAAAATGATGCACAAAAAACAATTTTATGATTAGAGTCTACGAGATATTTCCCGAACAACAAAAAAAAAAAAAAAACTTCGAAATGGTAATGATTTCTCTTATTCATTCACCTGTAAAGTATTTTTCATCCTCAATTTTGAAAGTATATACCAAAATCACCGCCCAAGGATATAAATTTATTATATAATGTATATAGTATATACCTATGTCTAATAATCTAATTAGTATAATTAATTGAATGTATATGTTAATATTTATGTTGGTGATTATAGTTTATAATATCTCTCTTTATTAGAGCCACAGCTTCTCGTCTATTTTTCAATTCTTCCAACAATATTTGAAAAAAACAAACAAACAAACATTTCCCATATAATCTGTTTTCCACAATTTTTATAAACAGTTTTATAAAATCGCTCTCGCCTCTTGAATACTTTGATAAATAATTAACTTAAATACATAAATAATTTAGAAATAATTTAATAATTAATGTATTTCACGCCCAACTACAAGTATTCCATAATACTTGATATATCACACAGACGATTGAGTTTTTGCGGGTTTCGAGTTAGTCTGATGAGTCTAAAGCTTGTATTTTAAGTATTATTAACATTCAATTTATAATACATACTATTTATATTTATTCATATATTTTCCGAAGACGGTAAAACCCCGTGCAGATTATTAATTAAAATTCAATTCAGTATTCAGTATTCATATAGGTTCGAATAAACTTGTGTATACTAGAATTTTAAATCAGATACTCTAAACCCCGAGATCTTCGTCAGAACTAAAGTTTACAAAAACAATTTTTTAACAGGAAATCAATAAGAACTAGGAAACTAATATCATTTTAATAATACAAGTTCATTTTCTTGTTCGATACTTTGAGATTTTTTTACAAAATTGTTTTCTTTTTTTCCAACAAAACTAATAAAACTATTTGTTTATATTAAAGTTATAAATTTAAAAAATCAATGCATAAATAAATAACTACTATTATTGAATCTTTAGTCAGGATTTATGAAATGGTCTTTCAAATAATACTGAAGAAAAAAGTCTAGACTTATTTGCGGAATGGCTTTTTAAACCGATTAACTAAACTTTAATGCGTTAATTGAAATCAATTTTTTTCTTTTTTTAAAAGCGTTGCGCATTTTATTTCTTGACTTTCTTTACACCAGTACTCATAGAAATAAAAATCTCATACCAAGTTTCAATTTTTAAATAGATTAATTAGAATGAATTTGTTAAACTACGAAGCGTTTAAAATGAATCTTGGTATGTGTAGAATATTGCTTTTTAGATTGGTCGTTGAAAGGGTGATTTTAAACATTTTCAAGATTATCTCAATCGGTTATTTCAATTCTAAGTGCTCTGAACTGATTTTTTTAGTTTCTTTCATGGAACTTGAAAATTGAAAAAATCACCCCATCAAGAACCATTCTAATATGTATATCGGTAATACGGAATTATAGACCATTGAATATTCTATAAAATAAACGTAAGCAGTTCCATTTATTATCAAATGAATTTAATTTAATAAATATAGAACGACGGTGTAAATAGCTTTATTTAAACCCATGAAAATAGTATTACGTGTGTTTCAAACTTGTTGAATTAGTCAATTGCCATAATTTATTGTCAACTTAATAAAATGATAATTATATCGTTTCAAATAACTAAATAGTACAGATCTGTCGTTGTAAAGTTTCTATAGAGTATAATGAAACGATTATTGCTACCTATTCCGTGTTAGAATTTCATTGCATTCTTTATTTAAAAAATAAAAAATACAAACGAATTATCATATAATTATTATATGTTGTTTAATCAGGGTTCATAAAAGATGTTATACATATTTATTCCAAAAATAATATAAAATCAAATTTATCTGTTTGTTGATAACGTAATATTGAATATTATATTATAATATTTCAGTCTATTTATAAATGTAAAGTATCTATAATCCCGTAATGATATGTATATTAAATAATATTACTATATTATATTTAATGAAAAATAAAATAAAATCTATCAAAAATTGTGTATCGTTGGTAGAATTACAATGTATACCGGAAATAAGGTGTTACATAATAATAATATACATGTTTCAATCTCGGTTCTATAATTTTCAAATTTCCTAAAACATAAAAAATCATATTTCCCTTATCAAAATATTATGATAATAAATAAAAAGAAAGAAAAAAGAACAGAAAATTAAATTGAAATAAATTTGAATAATTTGAATCAGCCCCGCTTTGCCGCTCGCGCATAAGTATTCGACTTTTTACCGCTAGATGGCGCCACATATATGCGAAAGTTCCCGCCAGCCGACATTCAACTATTTGACGAGCGAGCTAGGCAATTGTTTTGTTTATATCAGTTGACGGCATTATTTTCTAACGGTAATTAGAGCAAGTTTAGACATCTCAGAGGTAGTTTTAAGGGCTAAAATAGGTATAATTAACGCATTAGATCGTCGAAGGGTAAGTGGAATAAGTTAATAACTATGAATGAGGGATATTTGCATTATAATATGCAAATTTCTCAAATGGGGGGTTTGCTTGTTTGTTTTTCCGTTCCGTTCGACAACGGGTGCCGCTAATTGTTTGACGAGTGACGATCGCGTTATAGAAGCTTGCATATTATATTATTGTCGACGCTTTTTCTTGATCAGTGTTTCAAAATTGATTTGTTACGGTTAAAGTATCTAAATGTATTAAAATTCGATAAATTAGGTATCTAAAAATTGTAAGTAGGTCAAAGTGAGTACCAAAATTAAGAAATAACTGCATTTATATCGCATGGCGATTTTTACGTGTTTGTTTACATTCGATTCGAAATAAAATGAAATCTATCAAAAATTGTGTATCGTTGGTAGAATTATAATGTATACCGGAAATAAGGTGTTACATAATAATAATATACATGTTTCAATCTCGGTTCTATAATTTTCAAATTTCCTGAAACATAAAAATCATATTTTCCTTATTAAATATTATGATAATAAATAAAACGAAAGAAAAAAGAACAGAAAATTAAATTGAAATAAATTTGAATAATTTGAATCAGCCCCGCTTTACCGCCTGTGCATAAGTGTTCAACTTTTCACTGCTAGGTGGCGCCATATATATGCGAAAGTTGCCGCCAACCGACGTTCAACTATTTGACGCTCAAGTTAGGCAATTGTTTTGTTTATATCAGTTGACGGCATTATTTTCTAACGGTAATTAGAGCAAGTTTAGACATCTCAGAGGTAGTTTCAAGGGCTAAAATAGATATAATTAACGCATTAGATCGTCGAAGGGTAAGTGGAATAAGTTAATAACTATGAATGAGGTATATTTGCATTATAATATGCAAATTTCTCAGATGGGGGGTTTGCTTGTTTGTTTTTCCGTTCCGTTCGACAACGGGTGCCGCTAATTGTTTGACAAGTGACGATCGCGTTATAAAAGCTTGCATATTATATTATTGTCGACGCTTTTTCTTGATCAGTGTTTCGGACTAGATTTATTACGGTTAAAGTATCTAAATGTATTAAAATTCGATAAATTAGGTATCTAAAAATTGTAAGTAGGTCAAAGTTGAGTACCAACATTAAGAAATAACTGCATTTATATCGCATGGCGATTTTTACATGTTTGTTTACATTCGATTCGTATACAAGTGTATTCACCGGTATGAAAATTGACTATCGTGTTATAAAATTACGAAAATCGTCTCGACGCTTTTCTTTCTCAGTGTTTTAGGCAGAGTTTGTTGCGGTTAAAGTCGCTAATATAGCTAAATTCAACGAATTTAAGATCGAAAGTGTCGGGTATTTAGTTGGTTAGTTCAGTGCCAGCGCCAGTGCCAGTATTAGTGTTAGTGTTAGTGAACGAAAGTGATGAGTGAAATTCGGATACTTGGATATATTTTTTCAACCTACTACAAGAACCTCGTCACCAAATTCCTGATAAAGGTAAGACAGAGGGCTGATAATATTATATGAAATGAAATAAAATAAAATAAAATAAAATAAAATAAACGCCTCATTAAATCTACTAGATCGCGGAATTTCATTTACGATAAAATATCAGACAAAAAAAAAATAATCTTTCTTTCTTTCTCATCTTGAAAAATATTTTATTTTATTTCGGGATTTATGTATATATATAAGATTTTGTCAATTCTTGATGTAAATTATTTCTTATTTATGTGAATGGGAAGTGTTACAGACGTAGACTATAGTCATACCGGCGCCAACCCGAAAGTACATATATATGTATATATAGGTATATATATTTATATACGCAGTAGTTTAGGAAAAGAATAGAATATAATAGAATTTCCGAATCCGATTATAATTTTACGACTTTATAAGCACTTCGTATAATATAATACCTTATAGAACTAACGATATCTGCGCAGTCTACAATTGTTACATACAAATTATTTCTTTATTCATTTAGGTTCTTTTTTTTTTTCTTTTTTCACTTTACGCACCCTAAATACTTTTCTTTTCATTAAAATGATTTCCATTTTTATTTTTATATTCATTTTATATATTTATTTTTCTATTTTTTTCAATTTTTTTTTTATTTCCTTCTTTTTTTCTTTTCTTTAACTGGACAATAATTCGGCGTGGGCGTGACTCGGTGTGCGATGTTATCGTTTGTTTGCTTAGATAATAGAATACCTTTTGGGATTCATCGTGCAGTTTATCTATACAGCGGCATCTCGCCTATAGGCAATATGTATGATAATTTTAACATGCCCACACCTTATAATAGCCCTAATATTTTATCTTTCTTAACTATAATGTGATTTTAGTATTAATATTACATAAACCTTAAACCTCAAATCTTAAACCTTAAACCTTAAACTATACTTGACGCGATCATCACTGAATCCTCTTATTATTATAAAAACGTACCTATATTATAAGATCTTTTACTCAGTTTAAAATACTATTGTATATATTAACGAAAAGGACGGTTTTTCTTTGTTTTTTTTTTTTTTCTCTTTCTTTTTATTCTCTTCATTCTTTTTATTCTTTTCATACTGTTGAGGTATAAAATCAAACATGTGTGGTTTTATTTATTTTTTTTTTCATTTTTATTTTCACCGCTCGATTAGTGGTCCTTGAGATTTTCATTATTTATCAACTGTTCCAACAAACGCCGCGTAATTTTCTCGACTAATTATAAGTCTCGGTGATTATTTCCTCGTTAGAAAGTTTTCTCAAATCTATCAAATATAGGCACATATCCAAAAAATTGACGCATTTATATAATACGGCTATTTATTCATCGTATGGGCGTTACTCCAATTTGGCAAAAGAATTCATGACCTCTCCACCCACCCCCTCCGCCCCAAATGTTTCGATAAGTTTATTGTATAGGACGCCTTTTTTTTATCTGCCATCGGGGTTCATAGTTCTCGCTTAATGAAACGCAATGACCTAGCGGAATCGAAGCGTTAAATCCTGATTCATTCGTTCGTTCGTTCTATAGAGTATAGAGACCGTAGAGAGAAGAGAGTAAAAAAAAAAATTAACGCATCGGGGTTAATTATTAATTGTTATATTTTATATTTAAATAATAAATACAGACGAAATATACTTTTGAAAAAAAAAGTATAATATATATTTATATAAATTTAACGTAGTAGTATATATCATACTATTAGATTATTTGGTATGCAGACTGAGTTCTGGGTGTCCCGTGCAGCAGCATCAACGAAACTTAAGTCCAGGCTAGATAGAGCGGCTTGTTGCCGCGGCACGGCAAAGAGTAATGCATATATATATATATTATATAACCACTATGCACTCGTAACTTTTGACTCGCGTAAAGTTGGATTTATGAATTAATTGTATAGAGGAAAGCCGCGTTGAAAATTTTAATTCAATTTAAACTGTTTATTGAGAATCTTTATGAGTATATACAAGGCCTATCTCGTCTCGAGTCTAAGAAAAACAGAATTACACTTTTTTTTATACATATATTTTTTTTTAATATGATGAATGAAATAAAATATCAATAATAATAATAATAATACAACATATTATATGAAAGATTGTCTTGAATTGTTTCTGCAATACGTAATAATTTGGTTTCGAATTTCCCTCATGCGTCGAAATTGCGCTGAAACTCGAGCGTTATTATTACCTGCACGTTATGTTATAGAATCGTATAGGTATATATAAGCGATATCGTGTAGAAGACAATAGTAGTTTGATATTATATTAATAACCATATATATACTAGAAGGGTAATCGAAGCTCGCGCTTTCATTCACACGTAAATAATTTACGAATTTTTAACCAGGGGTCGTGACTCGTGTATTCGTATAGATATATTATATACTGTATATATAAGGGGTTACACGGCAGCTAAGTGCAGGGGTGATTATACGCGTACTTATTATTGGTAATAGTAGCCCTTCTTATATACATATATATATATATATACTATATACTCGACAGTTGTGTATGTACCGTGCGAACATTGATACATTGTCTTTTAATTCATTTTCATTCTATTCTCTTGAATGTGCGAAAAAAAAAAAAAAGGAAATTTGACTAAAGTTTTCTGCATATATGACTACCTAAGTTTCTGGATTGTATAATTTTCTTCGAATTTCAAAACACATGGGGCCACTAGCCCCGTGTCCGTTTCTATTCCGCCGCGGGGGTATCTAATACTTCTACGGTGCGATTTTCGTTCTTTGGGTATACCTACGTTCTTTCGTTTGGTCACCGCCCTACCCGCTGACTGGACTCTTTTTTATTGCTCTAAGAGATCGGTCTCTTCGACCTAAGCCCCTAACCCGCGGTAAAATCGTCGTCCTGATTTTATATAAACGTTTTCTGTGCGGCTCCCTTTTCACTATGTGACTGTATAGTATAGTTTCCTCGTGATAAAATTGCCGATGGAGTAGGTGGATACTTTTCGATCTTATATACACATAGAGACCCATCGTCCTTTGCAATGTTGACTCAGCATCACTTCGGGCATATATATATGTATATAGCAATTGACCGCGCGGCAAAAAACAAATGTCGCGAATAAATAGTTTGCAGTTTTTTTTTATTCTATCGAGGCTGTACGTATACATACCGAGATGATTCCTTGAAAGTTCACAGTCAGTCACAGCCAATTCGACACTACCCGAGTTTTTCGTCTGTTTTTCGCAGGCTGGCCATCCTTTCATTCATTCATTCATTCATTCATTCCTTCTGTTATCCATCCAGCCATCCATTCATCCAACCATCCATCCATCCACCCATCCATCTATCCACCCACCCATCTATCCACCCACCCATCCATCCATCCAACCATCCATTCATTTACTCATACATTTATTTGATTATTTATTTATTTTTTCATTTTAAATCATTTGACGGCCTTTCACAATTCAAATTAAAAAGGGGATGGCCAGCCTGCGAAAAACAGACGAAAAACTCGGGTAGTGTCGAATTGGCTGTGACTGACTGTGAACTTTCAAGGAATCATCTTGGTATATGTATATATATTACATCATATCCCCTGCGATGTTCAAACTATAAAATAGCATGAAATTTCATTATCAAAAGTCAAGAGACCCTTAGGGGTGCCCTTGAACGCGGTAACACGCGGTGTTATACATACAATATCGTCGTATAACTCGTACGCACCCCTTTTTTATTAATCTATATATATGTATGTATGTATGTATGTATGTATTATATAAATGATACACACAATCATGTTTTAGATTTATTATTCAGACTAGAATATCATATAGGGTATACGCATTTATATACGCTTACCGCTGCAAGCACGAGACAAAGAGAATAAAATGAAATGAAATTAGGTTTAAACGAAACTAAATCGAATCACACTACATCGTTGCGCAAGCACACGATTTTTTTAATTTAATAATCGAAACCGATCTCCCGTTTGTTAAGGGTAGATTAATAAGTCTATATTTTTATTTAGAAAAAAAAAAAAAAAAAAAACAACTTTCGGATTTTCTGTATGCATAATATAGTCTGATTCTTATATAAGGTATATATTAGTTTGCTGCTTCAGCTCCGCGAGCACGATGTTGAATTTAGCAATGTACGCGTAAGTTCGCGACAGCGCAGCAGCTATATACCCGAGTAGATATCACCGCGGTATAATCAGACAACCACGCCTACCACCAGCACGAAGCGTTGCCCGGTTCCGCCTACCGCGGCAATTACATCCAGGGTTTTTACTTCCCTGGCCCCAATTTCCCCTCTTCTATATATTACACTATCTTACTCTTACTCTTATATATATATATTCTATCTCTTACTTTATATACCTATAGATATATATACCGTAATACCCCACCGCACAAAGTTACCCCTACTTCATTCCATGAGCAAACTTCTAATCTCTCCCTCTTTCCCTTCACTCTTCTCTTTTCTACTATATCTCTCTTTCTCTCTCTCTCTCTCTCTCTCAATTAGACCGCTACGACACCGATTAGTCCCGACGATGGTTCTCAGCTACATTACATATACACATATATATATATAATATATATATATATATATATATATTAGGGTGGTCCACTTTTGAACTTTTTTTTTTGATTTCGCGGGGCACCTCTGAATATTGTTCCAAATTATGTAGAAAAAATCTGTCTAAAACATGGATCTATTCGGAAAATATTTAGAGGTCGCTACCGGCAGCGAGGTTTTTCAAATTAGCATGGTATTTTTTCATTTTTGTTAAATTTTTTTTTTGTTTTTAAATTTTTTTTTTTTTTTTTCGCTCATAAGTCAATCATGAATGTTAGATCGAAAATGATTGTTGTTTTTTTCATTCCTCGGTAGCGACCTCTAAATATTTTCCGAATAGATCCATGTTTTAGACAGATTTTTTCTACATAATTTGGAACAATATTCAGAGGTGCCCCGCGAAATCAAAAAAAAAAGTTCAAAAGTGGACCACCCTAATATATATATATACGGTATATGATACTCTCACGGATTGAATATATAGAAATATATATATAAAGAATATATATGATAAATATAATATATAAATAGTGCGGCGGAGGGGGTAGAGGGAAAGATTTTGGCCTCCGATTTGGAGTTCGCGGAGTATGTATATATATATATATATGTATATTTTTTTCATACAGATGGGTACATATATATTTATGTATGTATGTAGAATTAATATTCCGAAACGTACGTCGAAACGATCGCACGATGCGTACCTATACCTATACCTATATCTACACCTACCTACCTACGCTTGAGGATTATACGCGCAAGTTAAGAGATCATTCTCTGCGTTTTAACGAAGGCGGCGTTAGTACCGGCGCTGTGAGACGACGAATATATGTTGTATATATATATGTATATAACCTACCTGTTGACCGTAACCGGTATGCGTGCAGATATTTCACGATATTCAATGATGATCGTATAATATTATGCGAGTCCGAATATACAGAAGATTATATTTGGAAGAAAAAAAAAAATAAAAAAAAAATAAAATAAAAACATTTGCAATTTATTTGTTTGCGATTGTGAGAACCTACTGAGATAGACTATAATGTGTATCTATCTATAGATGCTATTCAACCATTATATTACTAATGTATAGGTATATATATACCTATATAAGAAGTTGAGAGAGTAAACTTATTACATAGGTCTTCTTACTTCCCTTTTCGCGACCGCATTGTACAAAGCATGTATTAGCCACAGGATAACGATAAGTAGGGAAAAACTACCGGTATATATAGTATATATTGTAGACCGAGAGAGCGTCACGTGACCTTTATGGGGTAGAGGGTAACCAATAACGCATAGGGGATTCATGCTTTAACCCCCCTCCTCCTATTTATATATATAGTATATATAATCTCATGGGAAAATTGAGGTTTTAAAAACATAATTATCATCATTATCGCATATAGTTAAAGTAAATGTATAAAAAAAAATATGTAATTACATAAAGCTCTATTATTATATAATCGCGTATAGATTTTTTCGGATTATACCACTACTGCATATAAGAACGAATTAGATCGACCTGCGCGTAGATATATCTTTGAACCCGATTAACGACTAAATATAAAATTTTTCATATATACATTTTTATATATTTATATATATATATATCGCAAAGAAAAATCTGTAGGTATATTATATTCAAAGAAACTTATATGAAAAAAGTTTTTTTTTTTTTTCTTTGCCATTCTTTATATATGTATATTGCGGCGTTCTTTCATATTGTATTATTTATATCCAACGTCCGTTACGCTCTACATCATACGATCAACAATAGTATAAATCAATTTTTCTTTAATTTAAGTTTTTTTTTTTTTCGTCTTCTCTTGCTTTTCTCATTTTGACATTTTTCAATGTAACGAAAAAGTTTTCCTTACGATATAAGAAAGAAGAAGAAGAAGAAAATACTAAAAATAAAAAGTATGTTAGACAGAAATTGTATGAAATTGTATAGGTACCCTATATATTCACATATAAGTGTACATATATGTATATACGAAAAGATGTAGAAAAGAAATAATAAGATAAAATAATGTATATATCGAATATATATATATATATATATATATATATATATATATATATATAGATATACGTATAGTTAGGTGGGTATTGTTTTATTCATTAATTGTAAGAATACTGTCGCGTATGACTGGCGCGAGTCTAGGCACGCCTCGTAAATCACTACGGGTGTGGGCAGACAGTTGTGCCCCGAGGTTACGAATTCGTTGTGCTCTTGAACTGACCGAAACGTTATATTATACGCGTTCGACAGATTTCACGGACGGTATATAAATATACCTAGCTGTATAACAATATATATAGAGAGAGAGAGAAAAATAAAATTCGGTTAAATTCAAAATGCATCCCTTAATCTAATCATATATACAACATTCTGGGAAATCTGTTCATCCCCCTCCAGGCTTCTTAATTTTAATTTTTTTTTTTTTTTTATTTACTCTATATTATTTGGACACGTTTTCGCACAATGTGGTAGCAGCGAAATTCGAATATCACCGAATTAAGGAACACCCTATAATATTATCCATATTCCTATACTTTGGTATAAAAAAGTATGCAATACGAGGCAGCTAGAAGTATCTATTGTGTATTTATCCATACAACGAAATTCTATATCTATACAGATATATATATATATAGTATATATATGTGCTTGTGACACAATAGATCTCTGCAGTGCATTATATGATCAATCCGCAACCGTGCGGTCGGTCGTTTACAGTAGATCTCAGCAGTTACGCGACTAACGTAAGAAATAAATCATCTCCTGGTTCTACCACGCCTACTAGGGGGACACCGAACGAATTTACCCTTACCCAAACCACCCCTATCCTTCCTATTCCTTTCCTGCATCCCGATTTTCGACCTCTTCTTCTCTCTATCTCTCTTTATACCCTGTATAGACAGTTACTTGTTAGTTACTAAGTGTGTATACACATCTACCGCTATACCTGCTAGTATATAAGTATATATACCTACCTATCTATCTATCTATTTTTCTATTTATTAACAAGATAGAGGTAAACATGTAAAGATTAGTGAAATTAACCCAATTTTTTTTTTTTTTTTTGTATTCAATTATTATTATAAATAGGTACGCGGTTCATAGATTTTTAGAAAAAAAAAAAACAGATTATATGCTGAATTTTTCAAAATTTTGTATCGGTTTTTTTTTTTCACAAAATTTGCTAAAAAATTATCGTGTGCAGAAAAAAAAAAAACAACGTTACAAGTTCTTGAAATTTGCGAAAAAATTAATCAGCGGCGTAGAATTCTTTGATAACTCTGAGGTTTTGCATATCGTTTATTGAGAAGGATGATTTCAATGTCCGCGAAATCGGCGCCGCGGAGATTGTCGAAATCTGGTATATAAGAAAAAAAATGAATCAACGTCGTATAAAGTTCTTCAGACAGTTTTGTAAATTGTATTTTGTTCACTATAGCTGCAGTTGAGAAATAGGATAATTTGACGTTTACGTAAATGCAAACGATTTGTTGGCCTTGTGATTTTCATCCCCTAGTTTACTACAAGACAAATGATATTATTGCCCTATTACTATTTCTGCCCATATGCACATTAGGGTGTTCCTTAATTCGGTCATATTAGAATTTCAATGTTTCCACTATAGCCGCAGAGTGTCTAAAAATAACATACGATAAAGAATTTCGTCGAAACTTCAGGTAAATAAAAAATAAACCAACCGCGAAATGTCAGAAATCGTGTTTTTTTTCTTTTATCAAAACGCGAAAATTCGAAGGCTGTGAATCGTCACTCAGAATTGAGATAGGAACCTGACATTTTTTTACTGAATTTTTTCGCACATATTAAAAGACGTCCCTATAGCCCGCATGGGAAAATTGAAATTCAAAAATAATCGAATTAGGAATCACCCTTATGCACATCGCAGAGTCTATCTCTTCGAAATGATGGTACATGCTTATTTTTCGTTCTTTAAACCCGGTGTTCGTAAAAGATCTGTTGCGTGTGTTTGTGTGTGTGTGTTTTTTTTTCTTTGTCTAATTGCACAGAAGCGCGTGAAAAATTTGCACAACGCGTATATTAGTTAGGTTCGTAAAGGTATGAAAAGGTACACCGGTGGCTATAAAGTGGCATATGGAGTCACGCCTACCAAGTAGATGTATATATGTACAGTAGGCCTTATGTCAGCCAGCCTAAATCGTTTTTCGGGTATCCCTTTTGAAATGCGACACCCCGTCTTTCCCGTTGCATGCATATATATATACCACGTGTGTAGATATATATATATATATATATACGAGAGTTAGCTAGTGTGAATGAGTCTAGTCCATATAGATTCTCCCTAGGGATTCCTAGCCATAGAATAGTTACATATAGAGGCGGTGCGTGCGCGCAGCTTGAGTCAAAAGTCAAAACTGACGTACCTTACTACACTACACCTAATCCTGTAACGTTAACACGAATACAAAAGGGGGAAAAAAAAAAAAGGATCATTGTTAAATTTGTTACCACCTATAGATTATTATACATGTGTGTATAACATCGCACGTTTAAATCGTTTAGTTAAATAGGCTGGTCCCCCCCTTCCGTCGGTGACGTGCGTCTTTTAGATACATTTTCGTCTTCTTCATCTCAGTTTTTTTTTTTTCATTTAAATGGCCATACAGATATTTCATAGAAAAATTGACAAATTGTCAAAATAGATACGATTGTGTGTACACACACATAGATTTATTTGTTCAAGATTTCTTTATAACCGCAACGTTTCTATAGTTATATATAAATATCACGCCCAAAAGATTAGAATAGATTCTTTTCTTTTTTTTTTCCTTCAGTTTCCCTGTTTTGAGGTATTTTTAGAGTTTTTTTTTCAGTAAAATAAGGAATATTTTAGGTCGTTTCTGACGTTATACGGTGAAACTATACATTTATATAGTTAATCACATAATATTATATAACAGTATATAAACATAAGGAGGAAAATGACTGTTAATTTATTATTATATAGACGCATATATATAAAAAGGTATATGTATACATATATCGGTTATTGAATAACATATTTTATTGCATATATACATAATATCACGTACAGTACCTTCTGTTTCATCAAATAATAATAATAATAATAATATCAATGTAATAAATCAATCATAAACTCGTTGATATAACAATTGAAATTGCTGAAAACTGCAAATTTTTTGAATGGATGAATGAATGAATAAAAATGAGATTGTGGATATTGTTTGGGACAATTTTAAAGTCAGTATAAATTTTGAGATTCTGCTGCTTTTGCTTTTGCTTTTGCTGCTGTTGTTGTTGGTGGTGGTGGTGGTGGTGGTGCTCCTCCTCGAATCTAAATTGGTTTTTTCTAAATCCTCTTAGGAGAAGAGATTACATCGTACCCGATCTTTGGGTGTGTCTTCTTTTGAATATATTCATGTTCTTTTTCTTTGTTCATCGGCTAATGCTTCCTTGGCAAGAATATACCAGACATATAAGATTAACCTTTTGTTTATTAAATTAAATTTAGTCGATGTTGTCCGGCGAGCAATGATTATAATTCTATATGCATGGTATAAGATATACTATGTTCATATGTATATACATATATATATATACATACACGTACTTCCCAAAGATCAGGAAATAATGAGAAACAAAAAAAAAAAATAAAAAAAATAAAGATCTCCTAAATCCACACCATATACTATATTATATATCTGTTAAATGATCTTCGATAAATTTCAAACATTCATCATCTCATTATTAAATGATTACCCTATATACTTTATATACCTATAACACCGTTTCAAAAATTTCAATTTATTTATTTTTTTTTATTTTTATCTTCTTCTTAAGAACGCAAGCCGTTTTTGTACCAATTTTATTTATTTATTTATTCATTTATTTATTGCCGCTAGTTTATCATCGTCAATATAATATAATATTATATCTATTACATTAATTAATTAATTATATACTTAAAGATATATTAGAAATTGTATTGTCTGCAGCTGTTTTATAAAGTAGGGTCTGACCAAGATATGTACAAAATTCTGTACAATATATTCACAATGATAATTATCGATTATTTATTTATATAATACAAATCTCAGGATATTTATATTTAAACCAACAAGAAAAAAAGAATACCTTTTATATATACGAAGATTTTCGTCGCCGAAGGAACCGATATATAAATAACGTTGAAACCTCAACCCTAAACCCTCTGAACCATTAATTACAATAATATATACACGATATTTGGAATTATAGATTTAATTGGCACACCGCGCAAAAAAAAAAAAATCGTATATAGGTATAATATTTTTTGTAATAGTAAAATAAGATTTGATCACGACTACCTGGACGAATGTTCACCGTGTTGGGATCCTGAAAATACCCTTAAACCACCACCCTGTAACGAACCCAATGAATTAGAAGCGGTTACTACCGAAGTACCGATACTTGAACTCGCTTGTATTCTACTTGATAAACAATTGCTTAATCCATTAGCCAGACTTGCAACACCAGGATGATTTAAACCAGTAGTATTTGACTGATTTGGTTGCGAGCTACATTTTTCCATATGATGATGATGGGAACGTACAGCAAGCCTACTAACGTGTACAGGAATTGGTACTACGATTCTTGGTCCATTTCCTGAATGTTGACCAGAATTTCGACTCGATGATCCTGCGCCTCCAGTTGTTAAGCCAGCTTTTACTCTCTTCCATTTAGCACGTCGATTTTGAAACCATATTTTCACTTGTACTTCGGACAATTTTAAAGCGTGTGCTATATGCGATCTTTCAGTTAAACTTAAATACTTTTTTGCATGAAATTCACGCTCTAATTCTAATAACTGTTCTGATGTAAAAGCAGTCCTTCGACGACGAGCTTTACTCGCGTTACTTCCTCCGTTTGAACCTCCACTTCCACGGTCACTTCCAACTTGACCAACTCCTTCTGGTCCTACACCGTCCTCGTCACTTTCGGCCGACACTCGACCACTCTCCGATTCTGCAATTTTGGAATTAACTTTTATTCAGTCTGAAGCAAAGCGTTTTTTCAATATTAATATTACGGTTTTAATTTTCAGTTTTATCTCTCTTTTTTTTTATTATTATTTATTTCCCAAATTCTAAGAGCCGTTTTCATTTATTAAAGGGCTGATCTTTTATTTTTGAACAAAATCGATTTAATAAAAAAACATTTTAGGAGAAGAACAACGATTCAAAAAACAAATTGTACTTTCCGCAGTTTACGAAATTTATATTAATTATTTCGTAACTGAAGGATAGAGTTAAGGACATTTACTAGACTATATGCTGGCAGGACATCATATCGTCGAGTGTAATCGATTGGATTTATTGATTCCACAGACCCGTCGGCGACGATATATACTACCCGTAGATTCTAATCGACATTTAACGTACTGAATAAATCAGGGAAATACTCGGTGTACGTTACTCGGATATTCTTATTCATCTATATGACACGGTGCAGGATATTTGAAAATATCGATAAAGACGTCAAATTTAATCGCGCAGACTCGTTGAACGCGGTGAATATGTTGATCATATTTTTATACTACCTATAGAAGAAAAAGAGATTTTCGATTATCTAATTTAAATACTTTTTTCTAGACTCTGTGCAGCTTTCGCAATGCAATTAATCGAAACAGAACAAGAGAAAAAAAAAAGAGAATAAATAAATGAAATGAAATGAAAAATTGGTTAATTTTCAAGCTTTTTTTCTTTTTTTTTTTTCTATACGTTCATGGGAATTGGGGTATCAATTTGTAGGATAGGTCGTTTACTTTATCCGCGATCTACTTGAACCCATATTATAAGGGTGAGTGAGTCTGCTTTTTTACTTGAATAAGATAGCTGCATCAGGGGGGGAGTATAGGTCCGTCAGTCACCCTTCGGTAAAGTTTAGTCTAATAGTAATTTCCTGTGCTGCTGCTGCTGCTGCAGTGGTTCTATTCATTGGTTGCATATATCGGACCTACACCATGGACCCACGTGGGTGACATGGTAAGGGCGGGTCAGGGCGAAAAAAAAAAAAAGAAAAGGAAAAAACTGCTAAAATCACGTAAAAAAAATTCTTACCCAACTTAAACTTAGTTCATATTATAATATTGTACTATATATATGTAATATTTACATATGAACACTTTGGAATAACAATTTTAATCGGTTTGTTAACTTTTTACACGAATACCTAATATATAGTTATATGCGTATGTATAAAAAAAAAAAAATTGATTTTCAACTACAGAGAGAGACTAAAAAAATATTCACTCGTTCCGTATTATCATATACATTACATTATTATTTATGTACTGTAGACGCTTTATATATATACACTTCAGAGTACAGGTAAATCCGTCGTAATGCCGTTGCAGGATAGTGATTCACATATATGTATATGATAATGAATTATTATTCGTCTGCAGTAAATATAATTTCGCGTATATAAATAATTATAATGTCTGCGCCTTAGCTGCTGCTGCTGCTGCTGCTGCTGTTGCTGCAGTACGATTTTATATTCTATTTTTTTTTTTCTTTTTTCTTCTGTACTATTTAATTCACGGAATAAAAAAAGAGGAACAAATAAATCGCGAACACGGATGTTGTAGAAAAAAAAAAAAAGAAAATTCTTTCGCGTGTATATATATGGGGTTTAAATCGTATGGCAAAGTATATATAAAAAAAGGAAGAAAAAAAATGATAAAATTGTATTCCTATTTAAATTTATGTCTGCCAACTTTGCCCTGGTCTCTCATATATATAGTGTATCTAGGAGCTCGTTTCTTAACTTATCGGTATCTCATTGCTAACTAGCTACTACAACTAGGTATTGTATCTACTATAGACTACAGCTATGTAGTTGGGTTATAGCAGCAGTTAGCGCTTGGTATATCATAAATGAATGATAGGTTCTCAGAACGATTACCCATATGAATACAAAATAGTATCGGCGGCGGGACATCAATTGCTCGCCTCGGACCTAACAGCAATCTCTCATTCACACCGGTACGCCGAAAATACGTGACCGAAGAACTTCGGGTTCGGTTCACCCCTTTCCTTTTAAATATCTCAATTTTTTACATGTTTCTTTTCTTTTTTCTTTTTTTTTTTCTAATCCTCTTTTTCATTCACTTTCTATCACTGCATCTATATTATACACCTATACTTATAACGATTCATTTATACACGCCGGTAATTGATACACCCATTATATTATACTACCGGGATGGGGTTGAAGTTCCGAATTTTCTAAAATAGTTATATGACGTCATGAAGTTATATCGATTTAATTAGATAAGATTGATAATTCTAAAAATCGTAGCTAATTAATTCAGAGCTTGAAATAAATTCCTTAATAATTTGATAATAGGTATGATATTATAATTAGAACATTTCGTTATACTTGATAATAATCTGCGATCGTTAAACTTAAACTTGTTGCTTTAATTTCTTTATAATACAGAGACATCGTTATATATCTCTGGAGTTATTATTTTCATTGACAAAATCTTTCCCCCACGACTGTATACCACAACGGTGTAATTTTAATTACAAAGATCGTATCTATAACGTCGGTTTAATTACTATGATATTAAGTTTTGAGAGAGAAGAAAAACAAATTTACGAATTACAATAGCTACATTACTTACCGATTTGTGATTTTGATAAATCGTGTACTGGCGATGGTGCTGGCGATATACTTCTGTCGTCGTCACTTTCGTCTGTTAATATTCTACCGGTTTGATGATTAGCTAAATGTTGATTAGGATATCCTAAACCGGTAACACCACCTTGTAAATGATTCAGGTTCAAATTTATATTCGATAATTGATTTTGATGAGTTATTGGCTGGGATGAAAATGTCGCTGATAGATGTGGCGGCAATATAGAACTCCCCGATGCACCACCGCCGTACATTCTCATCGGTAACCAAGCCCCGTAAAGACTTAAGGGCATCGCGAATCCTATAAAAAAAATAAAAAAACACAGGAATATAAAATTTGATTCTAATATTCTTCGCGTGTTTTAATATACAATTTTGGTATTTTTTTTAGACAAAAATTTCTCCTAAAATTGATCGAAATGAAAATGATATTTTTTCATTCAATTTTATGTGTTTTATCTCGATTAAAATCGTTAATAATTAAAATATCTATATTTTATATAATAGCTTCGTGTGTACCTGGCAATGAGTTAGTAGCCGTCGCGAGACAGTGCTGTTGATATATCATTTCACGTTCTCGATTATCGGCGATATCGTCAGGACTAATAACGTGTAAACCTCCATCGACATCTGACATACGATTTTTATCAGTCAATATAGAATTTTGTAGATCTTTATTACTCGTACCTATAAGACTTTCGATTGTAAACGGTTTTGGCACAGGTCTAATACTTATACGCGGTTCAACCGACTCCAATTCGTCACTCGCCGAGCCGACGTCCAGCTCGGTCTCTTCGAGCGGACAATCCATAACAAATATTCAGTTTTTTTTTTTATTAAATTTTTATTTTTTTCTTCTCCTTAAATTTTTTCGTTTTCGTTTTCTTTTCTTTTTCTTTAACAGACGTTTTTATAATAAATGATTCACAGTTTTATTATATCTCGCACATTATTTTTGCACAAACTAGTCCGCAACAAATCTTTTTTGTTATCTTATCTTATCGTATTTTGTAATTCTTTTTAACTACTCCAAAAATCGGTTTCTTATTATCAACCGATTTTAATACTACGACTTTATCGTCGATATTATTATCTACACTCCAGTTTAACATCTTTTTATTTCATTCAACTATTTTTTTTTTTTTTTGCTTTCAAATTCACCAATTATTTTATTTTCATTTTATTTTTTTCGTTTTTACTCCAAATTCACAGGTTCTCTTTAATTTTTTTTTTGCGCAACACTGAAACAACGTAGTTCTCTCTTGTTGTCTTCCTTATGTTTTATTTTTTTTTTTTATATTTTTTTCAAATTCAATCTTGCTCTTCTCTATCTCGGAGTAGTTCGATGAAACTTTACGATAAAAAATGAATTAATTTCGCGTAATATGGAGAGAAAAATTGTCGATCATTATTTTTTATAATTTTTGTTTTTGTGTTTTAATTTTTGATTTTATACTTTTTTCGTTATAGTTAGTTTTTTTCTTGTTTTTTTGTTTCTCTTTCAATTATACTAACATGGAAAACTATCGAGGATGATATTATGGTTGTTGTATATGGAATCGTCCCGACCCCCGTCAACTTTACTCGACGTAAGTTAACGGCAAACTGTTCGTGGCGTTCTATACAAGCTTTTAAATCTGCTTTCCCCTCCACCCTGGTAGTTCTGTATATATTTTCTTTTTTTTTTTCTCTCTTTTTCTCTCTTCTCTTCTCTCGTCCCCCTATAAGCTACGAATATGGGCGTATACCTAATTTTGTATTCCGTTACTACGATTGGTGGAAAACCAGCCAATCATTTAGCTAGAAATTTAAGCCCGTTACTTGCGGTCGCCATCTTTACCTCATATTAGTACTTTCTACGTTTATGTAAGTCCACTCCTCCGAATCGCAAAAGTATTATTATTATATACAATAATAACGAAATTTTTAATTATCATTCACGAACCCCCTCAGAAAAAGGAAAATCAATTTTTTTTTTCCATCCAATAGGGTTGGTATATATACAGAGGGGAAGAAAACAAAAAAAAAAAATTAACCCCGTCAAACACCGCTAATCATATACCGAGCGGATTCTGTGGAAAGTCACGCGCCTAAAAGGTAGGCTAACTGCAAACGCCTGAATTTAGGAGATCAAAAATATCCTACCTTTAGGCGTGTGATTTTTCACAGAATCGCTCTTTATTATAACATCGGTTATAGCAATTTATTTTTTTTTAAATTATTTAAGTAGAAAAAATTATTTCAGATTTTTTTTTTATATTATTTAATACATTGACGTACACACCGTGTGATAGAAAAACGATTTCAAATATCAGTACAGTTTTTTTTTTTTTTTTGTTTTTTACCCCCAAATTTTGTTTCAAATTATATCAAAATCGTTATCGAATCGGATCAATTAAAGCATCGATTGAACAGCATGATCATATTATCATCTCGATTTATCGCAAATTTATGTACCTACACTTTTTATTATTATTTTCGGAAAATATATTATATTATATACTTATCCAGAGTCCGAACCAGCTGCAGCTATCGATCCCGAGGTATAGGATGTACCTATATCTATACCAACACCAACACGGTATATATGTAACAAAAGTTCATATATATGTATATTATTATTTAACCGATTAAATTAATTGCATGGACGTAATCAATTTATTGGCATATTATATATAAGAGAATTGCAGAGTAATTTGGTTTTAGAATTAAGTTACGAATTTTCAAAGTTCCAAACGGTCAGAAAAAATCTCAACTTTATTCAGACGATTTCGAATTTAATTTTTTTTTTTTTTTTTTAGAAACATTGATCCGTTCAGATGATACTAAAAACTTCAAAAATCTATAAAGATACGAAAATTTAAGTCTATCTTTCAGGATTCTTCACGAAGATATTAAAGATTGTATTTCGAGTCTCGGAGATTTTGGTCTTTCAGAATTTTGAAACTACTGTGCTTATGATCGTTTCTATAAGTTTTTTGAAAATATACTTTCGAACAAATTTTTTACAGCAGCTGTAGTGATAATAAAATTCGGAATTTCAACCCTATGTAGTCTCTATAAATTAATGACAGAAATAAATTAGGCACTGTTTTATTTTTTTTAAATTTTCTTGGTTTTTTACAAATTTCATCTTATCACGTTCTTTTCTTCTCTTTTCTTTTCTCTCTTTATTTATTGTCTATTTTACGCGTACAATATACAACAACATACACATATATATTATATACTAAGTGTAATCAACGAATGTAATCTTAATCGACTATGGCCTGTGATCGTCGTGTGCAGAAACCAGACCCTAGTATTAAATAGAGATTAGGTTTATAACCGTATACATATATATATATATAAGAATATAATAGCTGTTAAACAGAGAACATATATATAAACTATCGTCCAGTATACCTATAATACAAATATATTACCTGTGTGTATATAATATACCTATTATATAGATATAACATGCGCTCCTTGATGATCATGCGTATTACCTCATCTTCAGATAGTATTATATATTATACCTATATATACACACCTAGTATAGAATAGAATATAATGGGAAACACATTGCCGGCAGAACATCCTCTTTCGCGACTCATTAAACACCGAAAACCACCTACACATCTATATACTAGACGTATATATATATATATTTTTTTTATTTTTTTGTTCTTATTTTACAACAATTATTTTACAATACCTGCCTCCGTTGAAAAGCACCTCGTTAACGTTCACAAATCTGTCAACGCGTATAATAACGTTTCTCAAGGGAAAATTTAAGCGACTGCAGCTGAATCGTATTACCTGTAGGGTGTTTTTTTTTTTATTTTTGTTTTTTCACTCTTCTCTTGCGGTTTAAAATAAAAATTGAAAAAAAAACTTAACTGTATGTATTTATAATTTGAAGAACAAAAATTTTCTTTATATATAGGTGTTTTCATATTCACGTTAAAAAAACGAGAGAAAATTAGAAAATAAAAAAATTCTATCTTTTATTATTTATATAGAAGAATATTTGAGTATTATATATATATAGGTATAAAAATCTATACTCCTTTTATCGGATAATTTATATACCTATATATACTACGCTTCGTAAGTGCAGCAAACTCTGTGGCATATAATTAGTCTAACTACGCATTAGAGCCAATCACTGTCGCGTTATTTTAGCTCCTCGTTAGCCGTGCGGTTTTTGGTTTAATTAGACTCTGGTTAGTCTAAATAAGTTAAGTGACGTATAATATATATATATATATATCTAGATCTATATGTATAACGTTTATGTGAAGTAAATTTGACAGTCTGCCAGGAATCTTCATAGATCCCATGTTATATACATATGTATAGATAAATTCAATTTAAATATCTCATATATATATATAATTAATCCATATAGTATATAGCGTAGAATTAGATCGAATATTAGATAGGTTCCGAATTTTTTTAATTTATAATAATTTTTTAACGGTAAAAATGTGAACCCGTTTTATCCAATTCAATCGATGACTTTCATGATTTAAAAGATTTATTTAAATCTGCTGTATATAGACTTTTCGGGGAAATACTTTTTCCGAAAACTCCAGTGACTCGGTAATATATTGAAATTCGTAATTCTCACGAAAAAATGTAAAAATAAAAAAAATGTAAAAATCGATTGATCGAAATCACGACTGCATTAATAATACGTGCTGCAGCAGTTCCCTTCAATCCTCATTCAACACTTCGTAGAATTAATAGCTGCATTGCGTTTCAGTCCAGCAGTATACTGGCGATATATTCGGTATTCAAGAACACGGATCTTCCACTGCACCTTATATACGAAATGTAAAATATATGCGAAAATACGAAAACGATACCGACTCGCGACGCGACGCGACGGGTTTCCGCGAAACGTGTTAAAACTTTGTCGCTTAAATAAGGTTGAAAATTTAGTCAAATTTTTATACAATTATTCTTTATTTTTTTATTTTTTCTACATCCCTTAAAATTTTATAGCTAGACATACGTTTTTGAATAAATTTCGAGCGGATATATTGTACTACTATAGGTTTCAAAGAAAACCGTACCAAACTATATCGTATATATATATTAGTTTAGTGGGTATATAACGGAGGGTGGTCGCGAGGCTTTAAATTTACCCAAATGAATATAAGAAGGTAACAAGCTGCTAGAACGTAAAATGTCTCTTTTCTCGGCTCATAAAGTAGTAGGCAATTAAAAACGACGCTTTTCCAAGTACCTAAACTTTCAGCTCCTTCACGATGTTCAAAACCATAGTAGTAGTGGTAGTAGTAGTAGTAGTATTCCCTTGGTTGGTGGGCTACATGTATAACAACTACTAAACGTTGCGGAGAGAAAAATCACGGGCGAGTAGCTATAGTATATAGAAATATATAAATGTAATACATAAAAGCTTCACTTTTCACACATACGATCGTGTCTTGCTTCGTCACACGTGCGTAACGCCAGCGATATATTATATATGAAGCATATAGGACGAGGAGGAGGAGGAGGAGGAGGAGGAGGTTGTACGTCCCGACGCCTCATAGCACGGAGAAGATAAAACAAAGGCGAAAATCTCGCGTATACATATGTATGTATATATATATATATATATATATATATATATATATACTCAACTTAGAACTAAATTTGAGCTTGCTACAGAGATGCGGGGGTCATCCGTGTAGGATAACACGATTCATGCATGCCGCACGGTTCTTGAGAGGACCACGGTTAAGATTTAGTGCTGTCTGAGTATTCGTTCGCGGTAGTATTAATCCCGAATCCCACTGTTCGTACTCTCGTATTACTTGTATTCATACTTGTATATATATGTATAAATTTACGCGACGTTACGCGTCGCGGCACGAACTTCAACGCCTCGCAAACCTCTAACGCGCAAAGGGTTACTTGACTTGCTAGCAAATGGGTTGACTAATTTGTTTCAAACTCCTTAACGGATACGCGCTTCGCGACACTCAACTCTGTAGGTACTTATACATAGATATATATATATATATATAGGGGAGGATGGGGCAAAATGGATCACTGAAGGAAAAAAAAAAAAAAAGCAAACCGATTGACGATGAATAAACTCGAGCATGAATATGAACTTTTTTGCCCCACTCTCTCCCTTACATTTATAAATTTCAAAAACTAAAAAAAATTCCAATTAAAAATAAAAAAGTTTCTTTTAATTCTTGTACATAAAAATATCATCGAGAGATGATTTGTACAAAAACAATTAAGGTATATAGATATCGCGGTAATTATATACCTGTGGTATATATATGAAACTTGATGATTCATGAAATTACTACCTATGTCTCATATATGGATTACAAATTGGCGAACCATAGTATATGGGGTTGCAATTCGAGTGCTGAATCAATGATTACTGACTTACTTACATATGACCAGCAAAGTGTACGTGTACCTAAACCCCACAATCTTCTGCAGTTGTTAGTGC
This sequence comes from Tenthredo notha, assembly GCA_914767705.2. Classification (NCBI taxonomy): domain Eukaryota; kingdom Metazoa; phylum Arthropoda; class Insecta; order Hymenoptera; family Tenthredinidae; genus Tenthredo; species Tenthredo notha. The sequence continues at coordinate 3,156,298 of OU611920.1, read as the reverse complement.
AGGTAATATAATGGATTATCACACGCGTTACTTACATAATATATGTAGTACGTGAGTTCGCGATTATTTTCGATATAAAACTGAGAAATTATTCACGCGTGGGATTTATCAGAGTGCAAATAATATCGAAATAATGCCTTATAGCATGTATTTCGATTTCGAATAATAATTAATAATTAATTAGGATTCTTATTTTTATATATATTTAATCCTTAATTATCAGTGTTAATTATAAACTATATGTATAGAATAGCAGTCGAGAAAGTGCTGCTGTAATCTTGCTTTTTTTTTTATATATACTGCACTAAATCCTATATCTATCTCTTAGCATTTATAGACGGTTAATTTTCAGTTCTGCAGTCATATAGGTACTATGTATTGTATATATATAATAATACTTAAAGAGAAGATAGTCCAGTCTTTAAATGCATCACCGCCTTCATTTCACGGACAATTTAAACACCGACCCATTTCGTTTAGCTGCTTGATGCGTACCTACCCTCGTATACATGTATAATTACACTCTACCTAGTTTAGAATTTAGACCAAAATAACCGCCGTTTAGACTTCGCAATTTAATTATTCAACGCGATTATTAATATAATAGACAGAAAAGACAGAAATTCTTTCTTTTTTTTTCTTTCTCTCCCTCTCAATTTTCTATGTAATTGCTACTTGCTTTTTTTTTTCTTGTTATTTCATTGAATAATCAGTTTTATTAAAAAAACAAAAAATATATATCGAAATGGCTTTTTTTTTCGATTTGATTTTCTTTTTTTTTTTCCGATTTTTTTCTTTCTTACCCCTGATTCTTCATACGTGATAAAAACGTGGCGGTTAGTTCAAAGAGTGGTCTCGACGCTCATTCACATTCAGTAGGGTGTCTTTCCCCAGAGTCAGAGATAGATTCACTAGATTATTCGTGACTTAGGCTCTCATGTTGCTACTGCTGCTGCTGCTGCTGCTGTACGAAGTGAAAGAAAAATGAAAGAAAAAAAAAAAAAAAAAATGAGAAAAATGAGAAAAAAGAGCGAAAATAATAAGAGGAGAAGTCTCCTATACAGAGTCTGTGCCTGTATGTATAAGACGTATGGTACATCAGTGGGGGAAATATATGTACAAGTTAAGAAATAAAGATATAGCATATTCTTCTAATTTGTCGGCAAACCTTTGGCGGCAAATCAATTTAACTCGTGATTAAAATACCATTTTCATTGCACGCGCTTTCATCCGTCATATATATATATATATATATATATATATACGTCTCTGACTCTCCGTGTCTTACACCCCCATTAAATTTTTGTATGTACGACGAGATACGTTGAAATAAAAAAAAATAAATAAAAAAAAATCACACGGACACATATATAAGAAAAATAATATACATTCATATTTTCATTCATTCATTCGATTCATTCATGAAATTAACGCGTTTCACCAATAAGTTATAAAAATCAATGAGACAACGAAGAAGAAGAAGAAAAAGAAACACACACACCCACACAAAAAAAAAAAAAAACGTTCTTCTAATTTTTTTTTTTTTCCTCTTTTCTCGTTTTCTCTCTTATTCTCGATTTCAAATCGCGTCAAATTTGTCGGCTTTTAGAGAACTGTGTTGCGGCGCCGGAGAAACGTCTTTGTCGGCTGCAGATCAATTACGTTGTGATTAACATACCGCGGGGGTATTTCTCGCCTAACTTTACCTATACATACACACACACACATATATATATATATATACACAATACACGTATAATATGAGATAGTCTATTAGCTGTCTCGTTTTCCACATATAGAGACATGTGACCAACTAATACCATTATACAGTAGTAGTAGTAGTAGTAGTAGTCATACCCTAGGTTCTATACGACGGGGTCTTATGGTTGTATACAGGAATTCGAAATGCATTTATATAGATATATGTATTTATTTCGTTGACACTATGTAGTTTGTCTCTTTGACGCTGGAACCACCGGAAACGGTACCGAACCGTGACTCACGTGCTCCAGCTATAACTACACCCTCACATATGTACATTATTTATTTTCACCCAGGTATATATATATATATATATATATATATATATATATATATATATATATATATATATATGTAAAGAAAATATCATTTTTAACTTTTAAATTCGTTTTATTTATTTATTTATTTTTTTTTCTGTTTGAATAATAATTTTCAAAAATTCGTTTATTCATCTCTCTATTCTTTTTTTTTTTTCTTCCCCCCTTTTTGAAATTCTAATCTCTAGCGAGAATTTCCGCGTTCGTACTGTCGTTTCCTTTGTATAATCCCACAAATATAGACGCCTGGTTGTCGCCGCGGTTCATTGGATCCATAAATGCAATGATTGGTGAACCGTATGTGGTTCGGGAAAACTTCGCGTGAAATATCTAGCTCACATCGTTTTCATACATACATACATACACCTAGAGATTTATGTAAATCAAAATACGTCTCCGATATATATATATATATATTTTTTTTTTTTTTACCATTATCATATCACCCATGTATGTATTACAAAGACGGAGAATATGGATTTTGAAATTGCGGAATAAGAGTCGTTGCTATACAGATATTCTGAATCTCGTTTTTAGTCCCCTTATATTTCTTCTTCATGGCTGATTACCCGCTTCCGTGGTTATATAAAACTCGCTACCATATACTCTATTTCATATTTAACATTAAAATATACACATTTTTTTTCCAACGTTTATATTTTTCACTTCTCTAAATGCAGGTCTGCAAGTTATAATATTGTATAATATGTACACAATACCTACCTATACCTACCTACGTACTCGGTTCTCGTTCCCACTCGATCTGCATAAATTATTATATATACATTATGTCCGGGTTTTACGTGCGCGTAATATATCGCGAATGGAAATATGAATATATACAAATTTACGCCAAAAATCATATTCTGGAATACATTATTAAATTTTTTCTTTTTTTTATTCATATCTTTTATCTGATATATTTGAAATACAACTATATTATCGCATAAATCATTTCATATATACATATATGCCTAACAATTTATCATTTATTTAGAAAAAATGAGATAAAGATCTGCGGCGAACGCCCCATATGTAGCTATATATATATATATATAATATATGTTGAAGTATATCTATATATTGCCAGAAAAAAAAACAACCCCCACCTAGCTCACTCATCTCTGTCGAAAAATTGAATGACATCAAAAGCCGTCATCTTATAACTTGACGGCAACAAAAAAAGAAAAAGTTTCTTTTTCTATTAGCGACGACCCCGCGTATGCGCGTAAAGAACAGAATGAGAAAGGAAAAAAAGATTTGCAAAAAAATATCTATGTTAAGGTTATATATAGGTATACCCATATATACCGATGTGTATACTTATATGTTATGTGTCATATTTATAGCTTAATGATCTAATATACCTATATAAAAAAAAAAAAAAAAATGAGCAAGAAAGAAAGAAAATTGTATATTTTGCAAAAATGTACGAAATTATAGATCAACTTTATATCCTATATTATAACAATGCAAGTCTAATTGTTTTCTAAGAGTTTGAATTATTGCATCGTAATATTGCGGTTGAAATTAGTAGTGTATAAATATAGGGGTAAACAGAGTAAACAGGGTAAACTGGTAAAAACACACAATGGAACAACTTATCGCATCGTTTCGCGTTAACATAATCGCATCAAATATTCCGTTCTTATATACCTCCTCTTCGCTAAAGTTGTATGAATATATATATATACATATATGTATTAATATATATATATACGTAGAAAGCGAGCTTTTACGCCTGGTTTATCACGACTCCCGGATATTTCACCCTCGTTCCCTATATCTTTTCTACCGAAGGGCGTGTCTTCGTGTTTAACAGCATTAAAATTTAAGCACTGATGATGATATCCCATTAAATTATACTTTATAATGATAATTAATTTTTGCATCTTATAGTATTCATCATATAGTTTTTTTTTCTTCTTCCTTCTTCTTCTTCGTTCTCTTATCCTTATTGCTATTCATTATAATACTGGCGTTTTAAATAAATTAATAAATTAATTAAATAAAACACATTAACAAAATATGTACATATAAGAGAACTAATTCTCGTGAAAATAAAATAGTAAGTAAAGAGTTAGAAATACGAATTAGAATAACAATGATAATAATAATAATAATAATAATGAATTGGTATGACGAGATTTGACAGAAGTGGAGGGTTGTTACATATATATATATTCCTATCTACATATACGGATACATATCGCGATATGAAAGCGTCAGTATAGCAGTAAAGGTTCATTCATACGAAACAAGTGACGAGCGGCGTGGCAAACAAGTGACAAGCATTGCGAATCAACCCTGGCAGAATTTCATCCCCAAACGCTAAAGTCAAATCTATTCGATTCAATTCGGTATTATACAACTATACCATACTATACTATACTATACAGTTATGTTGTGTTATGTTAGATTAGATTGTATACAAATCACTAATAGAACTGCAGCAATCTCTATTCACTAACTGATTTGAATAGATATTCACTTATTTAGTTATAGCTAAATTAAACACATGCACAGTCGTATTAAATTATATTAATTATTCTTTTATATGCATACATATATATATATATATTATATTATATTATATCGCTAATTATTATTATTTTTTTTTCACCATAAAAAAAAAAATGAGAAGGAAAAAACAGAAAGAGATATAGAATTATAATGCATAGTATACGTGTATACCTATAGTTTGTATTAAAATGAAGGGGGTAGGTGGTTTTGGTCGGTTGAAGAAGGGAGTGAAATGAAATCGGAGAGCCATTAGTGTCCCGCGGGTTTTCGCGTCGCTCTTTTCATCTCGTTTTCATTTTTACTTACTCTAGGGACAACGAGGCGAGAAATAATCTGGTGATTCGTTCGTTCGTTCGTTCGTTCGTTCGTAGTGGTTCTTCCCCCCCTGTGCGTAGTGCAACCGTCAAAACGTTATATATATACATTATACATACATATATACAGTTTATTTCTCCCTCTTTCTTTCTATAATTTACTTTCTCTTATTTTTTACTTTTTTTCCTTTTTTCATATATATTATTTTCAACCCTCACGGACTACTCCACTACACAGACTTATACTCCCTCTTCTCAACGGTATAGAATGGAAAAATTCAAATTGTCAAGACTTTTGAATTATCGAAATTACTAATCGAATGAACTATTTTCTTGAATCAATTTTTTCTTTTTCTAATATGCAATTATTTATCAATGATTTTCATTATTGCTATATACAATTTATTATATAGAAAATAACGAAGTTTCGTACGATTCACATACGTATATATGTATATATATTATATAGTATATGAAGTACATGGTATATCTCTGAGAGCTCAGCGGAAACCATAATAGTTATACGTATATCCCTTAGGGAGGAGATATGAATATGTAGCGTTTAGCATTGTGGCGTCAATTTGCACCAGGGGTTTACGATCTCAAATATATACCTATATATATATAATTCACATACATAACTAGAATACATATATATATATATCTGTGTACAGGGTTAGGGAGGTTGGTTACATTGTGCGCTAAATGCACGTGCATTAGCCTGTCACTCGCGGGAAGTCAACTTGACGTAGGTATAAATGACCCCCTCCACCCCATATATATATATATATATATACACCATTGAAGTAAACAAATTATCATTATTATCGTAACCCTTATTATTATTATTATCATTATTTAAAATGTCAAGCAACTCTAAAACAAAATTAGAATCGGCAGAGACTCTACTTTTGTATTTTTTCTTTTCTTTTTCAATTACAAAATAACAACAACAAAAAATGATAATAATAAAAATCTTTCAATTTTTTTTATCTTCTGATTATACCGAGAAATCAATAAGATCATTAATTCAGTAGGTATTGTATATCGATTCCTCATGTGCTAAGTAAGAAATTAAGACCTTGATACAGGCAACTCGTTATACAAATTATGATGTTTAGTTGTCTATCATTAGGCGCTATTTTATTACTTTATTTTTTCGTTATAAATTTATATTCTGATAAAACGAATGAGAATTTGATATGAGAAAATTGTGTCATTGCAAAAAATGAGGAAAATATTTGTCTAATTACTCAAAGAATAAAAAAAAATAAATAAATAAAATAACGTGTTTGTTTTTTCCAAGTTAATCGAACCAAATTGACGAGATTCTTTACTTTCTTTGAATGAATTTAACCGATTACAGATTTTTTGTGTGATTATCGAAATATTTTGGTATAATAATTAATTAATTACGGCGTGTATAAGGTCGGAATTTCTATACAGTTGTATAACTCGTATATCAGACTTGTGTGTGTGTGTGTGTGTGTGTGTATGTGTGTATGTATAAATACATACCTACCTATATATCGGATTCCTCCATATACCCAGTATATTACAATACCGCGTGATTGATGTTGAATAATTTTTGAATAATTTATTCAAATCTGTACCTACCTACCCGAGGGTATCTTACGCTCGATGAAGTTTCCTGACACGAAATTAATTATTTCCGGTAGAGGATATATCGATATAATACGTGACGTAGCACGTGGTTTTCTTATATATATATCTACTTATATACCCTTATACACATACTTATATATATATAATACCTATAAATGCTCATTGGGAGATACGAGGAGCTATGACTATTACTTACAATATACTATATAATATCACTTATATACTAGCTATGAATTTACTATATATACATATATCTATAATACGACACATACAAATATGCTTATTAATGAACAAGTAGTACTTTTCACAGAATTTTTATATTTACTTTTATACACGACTATATACGTGATCCTTTACGATCCACGCGTACGTCGGCACCACGTTATTATAATCCCGATTATGAATCCCGGGAACGACACGATTGTCTCCTTTTAGTGATCATCTATAGGCGTCAACGACTTCCTTTAACTATTTTATCCTACTGGTGTATTCGTATTTATTTATTTATTTATACAGTTCTGAGTTCTATAATAATATACGCGAACGTTTAGGAAATAGATCGACGAATAAATTATTTGCAATAATTTGTCGTATGAAGTATTGGTGGAATTTTTTTTATATCTTGTCAGGAATTATTTATTCATTATTCGTAATCCGGAGTGGGAAGGAAAGAATCTATATTTAAGTTTTTGTAACAAAAAACGAATTTTGTTTAAAAAACAAAATAATTATTGTTATTTTTATTATTGTTTCAGATCTCTAATTCGAGTCTTTCAAAAACAACGCGTCTGGGCTGTAAGACGTGAAAAAAATTTGGTGAGTAGAAAAATTCAGTGACTTTAATTTATGCCTGTCTGTATTACCTGATATTACAAAGTCCAAGTATCATCGATTTTGTGATATGGTTGATTTGATAGGAAAATAAAAATAAAAAAGGAAATGGGAATTATAATAGGTAATGAGAGGAAATAAACTAGGATAAAAAAATTAAAAAATATATACATTCGTTAAATTGATTATTTAATTATTCGATATTATTAATCAAAGAATCATAGCTGAATTATAGATATAATAGGTACTATAAACAAAGTACATTATAATAAATATTAATAATTATTAGCTCTTATAGAGAAGAAAGAAAAAAAGAAAAATAAATTATATCGTTTTTATTTTTTTTTATTTTTAATTTTTTTTTTTCGATTTCTGTTATCAAAAAGTATTTATATTTTAAAGTTACGAAGATAAATAGGGGATAGAGATAAAAAAAGAAAAAAAAAAAGTAAGTTTTTATAAATAACAAGCCATCTTTAGAGGCTGCTAGATAAAGTTTTGGAATAAATATAAATTACGTAACAGGTTCCTTTACGATTTTCATATTAGGTTTGCGCAGGTGATGATAGTTCGGTAATACTCTGATCAAAAAATCCAACTGTCCAACTTGAGGCTAGAAAATAGAAAAAAAATTTGCAAAAATTAGTAAATAATAATATAAATAAGATATGATGATATTGAATGAAATCGATTGATTGAAACAATTCAATCAATTCAAAAATAATTATCTTTCTTTATTTTTTTTTTCTTTTCTTCTTTTTCCTTACGTATGGTTTGTCGTTCATTTCTCTTCGCTGACACTGACTACCGAATACAATAGTATTTTCAGATACAGTTTCAGCCTCTGTCAGGGTACAAGCAGCTCCGATTACACAGCCGTTTGTCAATCCAACTTCTCTGCTTATCGATGCTAGAAAAAAAATTTGTTCAAGTTTAGTAAGAGAAAAAAAAAAGAAATACATATTTGTAGAGATTTTTAACTTGTTTCGCTCAATCATTCGAAGCGTTTTCTTCATTTTTTTCAAATCTTTATCCATTATTTCTTTATCTTCTTCTAGAAGAACGTACCTTTAGATTCTAATATATTATTATCCCCAACTTTGAGTGCCTCACATCTACTATCAGCCTCGAAGACATTGTAGTTCCCTATTATCATAACCGGAGTAGAAACAGGCTCAGGAGTTCCCGGTGGGAGTCTGAAGAAAAAAAAAAAAAGAAAAATACAGTTTTATCATTCAGTTTGGAATCCTCCTAATTTTTTTTTTCATTTCTCTTTCATCTCCGAATTTCTCTTACCTATTAGCTATCACAGCCATTTCTTCAATTATATTACCCTCCCCAATTATTATCGGACCTGCTTCTGCAATGATACTTGCTCGAGGATGTATCACCGTTCTTGAACCAATTGTTATATTACCCTTCAAGGTGCTCTCCTCGCATACCACAGCACCAACGGCAATTTTTATACTGTAAATTTGAAAAGAACAGAAATTATATCACAGCTATTATTATTTCACGATTACGATATCGAGATTAAGAAAAACGTATTTGATGAAATAATTTTTTTTTTTTTCTTGGTAATCGTAAACGATGCACGTGTTATTTTTTTTTTCTTTTTTGCGAAATGTCATTTATAGCAGACTGCACCTAACCTCTAAACAACTTATATTTTTAATTTTCGACAAAAGCTAGTTTGAAAATTGATGAATAAAAAATTACAAATGATTCTAAAATCTAAAGCGATTTGTAGGTGCGAAAAATTTCTAACAGTTTTATCCTACTAATTATTAATAAAAAATTAAATTTCTATCTTACTTCGATCGACGACTGACAGAATCCATGTTTACTCTCTCTCTCTCTTTCTCTCTCTTGCTCTCTTATTAACGTTGTGTAGTAATTTTCCATGCCTGACGCTAGATGGCGATTTGTGTCGGTATAACGCGAACCGTCGAGAGATATGAATGAATCTATGAATGAAAACGAACAGGCTGATGCTGAATGTCGGACTAATACAGTCTTTGACTACTTGACGTATGTTAGGTTGCCATTCTCTAGGCGTACAGAAAAATTTAAAGGGGGTTAAATTATTTAATTAATCGTTATGATAAACATAAGCTTTTATATTAGACGTAAAATTAATTTTTTTAAATAATTAATTGAAACGTTTTTTTTATTTTTTTATGGATATTATATCATGCTATAAACTCGTTATAGAAATTATACGTATATGGATAAATCTTGAATTGAGGTCGATTTCAATAAAGAAACTTAAGAAACATCTTATACCTACCCGCACATTATACAAAGCCTTAGGTAAACTTGTGTCTGTTTATAGGTATATATTACGATAAATACCTATATACTATACAATAAGTAGAGAGACCTAGAAAACTGTATATATAATATAGTATACGAGACAGGGTATAACAATAGCTGCAGACGACTACGAAACGTTTACATTATATTATACTGTACCAGTATATACGTTATTATTATTATTATTATGTAAAATAATATATTTCATTCGCGGTTTATATACCATTCGTTTAATATATCAAACTATTCGCGTTTAATATTAATTTCTCATTTTTATGTAATACATACATAACGTTTTTCTTCTTATTATTATTATTATCATCATTATCACCGCGAAGTATTATGTACAGTTCATATTTAATTTTTTGATTTTTACTTCGTCTTTTTGTCTTATTTCTTTCATATACAAAAGAATAAATACCACAGCTTATGTCTCTATATATCTGTGTATACTTTTAGGCGTACATACGTCTATAGATCGCGCGGGTTTTCGGAGTTATACCTAACATGCAGTAAGCTACAGCTCGCATTAAAAGTAGTTACTGTAGCTTTGTTAAAAAATCTTTAAGTGGGTCGCGTTTTAAAACTTTACCTACGGTATATGGAATATAATTAACTATAACTTGAGTATTTATGTAGTACGGAAATTTTTGTGAAAAAAAAAAAAAAAAAAATTTCGGATTAGAATAAGAAGAATAGAAAAAGAAATAGAAAAAGAAGAAAACGAATTACACATATATACGTTCATAGGTGGTATTTAACGTGATAATTAACCATCGTTATGAGTTATATTTATTAGCCCATATCTTTTTTTTTTTTTTCTTACCTCTTTTATATCGCGACATCTTAGTTTTATTACATCGCGATCCAGCAAACTTAGCTTTGTTGCTATAATCAACAATTATATTATATACCACGATATACATACGTACCGCGGTATTGGATGTGTGATATATATCTCTTTTGTTTACTGTCTGGTGCCAGATCTATATATTCAACCACACACACACGCACACACACACACAGGTATCTATATGATATACCTATATAATATATATGTATATATATTTCGGTATAAATCTAACACAACGATTAATAATTGTTTTCTTATTCATAAACTAATTATATCTTTATTTTCATTTCGTATATGTTTTTACACTTTTATTTTCTTTTTTTTTTTCTTCTACTTCTCTTTATACTCGTTATAATAAATATACCATCTATTAAATTGTCTTATCTATTACCTCATCCAAAAAAAAAAAAAAAAAAGAAAAGAAAATTAAATTAAAAAACAAGCTGGCGCCAAGACGAAGACGAAGACTGTTTATTTGAGGATTACTGCATCTTACCTAGTATATTATTCAGACCGAGTAAACTTTGCGTAATAAAAACCCCTGTATAGGTAGGTATATGTATGTAGCTGGTATATATGATGCAGTTACAAACCTCTTATGTAACAATCGTATAATATAATAATAATATCAGAAGATTTATGTATATAACTTATATACATCGAATAAGAATTATTACATTGATTAGTAGAACGAAACTGTTTATTTCTTTTTCTGTTTTTACTGTTTTTTGAAAATAATTTTATCATCCCGTGGGGTAGTGGCTCGTATATATCTATTATAATATTCTTGTAACGATTTCTACCGTAATAATTGACACCTATCTTAAAGAATACTTGACACTTTTCATATATAAAGACCGTTAACCTGTTGCACTAAAGACTAAAGACTAAAGACAAAATGAAATAACGAAATAGGTAGTATTTAAGTACCTTACCTACCACATATGTCGGTTAAACGGTTCTTTTCACAAATTTTTTTTGAACCGCTAATTTGCTAAGCGTCTAATTCAGTAGCTAAAGATTTAAACGGGGGATTAGTTTTTTTTTTTTTTTTAATTTTTTTTCTTTGCAATTTATCTCGCAGTCTGTGAATACTAGGAAATTACGAAGTTGCGGTGACGCGGTTTAACTCGTATATATAAGACCTAGGGTATATATTACATAAATATTAAATATACATACCTGCGTGTGTAGTAAAGTGTAAGAACCTCCACCTCATGAAAGAGTCTTAAAGTTTTATGGTGCGTTATGCACTTACGATTAGCGTTTCAAAAGTCTTGGTATACCAGGTAGGTAGGTACAGAGCGTGTTATCCGTTCTGTTCTCCCCTTCTAATCAATGGGAAGTTCAATGACCTTATGGCGTATTTTAAAACGCGAGCAACGACGTTTGACCGCAGTTAGTAGTAGCATATACATATTATTATATACCTATGTACTACGTTTTACATACTGGCATCGGTTTCAGAACTGCGAAAGCCAATTTTCTTTCTTTCTTTCTTTCTTTCTCAATACAATATATAATTCTGCAATATAAATCGTCTCAATTTATTTTATAAAATTTATTCAGCGAATTTATTATATAACTATATACTACAGTTTTATTTAAAACATCTATTTGTACATAAAAAGAAAAAAAAAAAAAAGAGAACAATATTATTTTATACTTAAATTATAATTACATACGATTTTATAATCAATTTTTTTTTAATTTAGAAATCGCGATATTATATTCGTTCATTAATTTTCTTTATTATTTTTTATTTTTTTTTCTAATTTTTGTACATATATATTCTTATCGTATCGTATATATATGGATAAAGTTGATTTAGGCGACGTCCACAAAGAGAGCAACTCCATGACAGTGTCAAATGTTACCATACTGTCGATGGATAGCTCTCTTCATAGCGTACGCCTCTTTCTTTTTTTGTGATTTAAAAATTATTTTTTTTTTTTTTTTGATGATTTCCTATTTTTCCTCCTTTTGTCTTCCGATCATTTTTCGTTCTTCGCCGTGCATCCGACGACTCTGTATATATATTTTTTTTTCTCTTAATACATGTGAAAATTATACTGAAATTGGGGAGAAAAGACAAACAGACAAACAGACAAAAAAAATTATTGATAACATTATTTTTCAAGATTTTCTATGTTTATCCGCGAATACTGACTTAGATTATCAAATCAGGAAATATTAACACGAACGGAAGTGTTATGTTCTTAATTTGATTTTTTTACAATTTTTTTTTTTGCTTTTTTCATCCATATAATATATATATTATATAACGTGTATATAATAATACCAAACCGGTAGATGTACTACATACGGTACGCGTTCTCGTTGCATTAGTTCAACTTGTTATCGGGGTGGTGCGAAAACTATCCCTCTTTTTTAGCGTACCCTCTGATTGCAAGTCAAATAAAGAGAACTCACTTAAATATTATTGTATATATCCTCAACTTGTGTTATATACCAAATTAATTTTGCACACAAAATTTCGTTTCTTGAAATCGGTAATAGTATACCTATATATATATCACTTATGTGATACGTTTACATGAATACGTCTATTTTGTTTTTTTTTTTGTTTTTAGATCAAAAATGATTCTAAAATGAAAAAAAAATTATCATTATTCATAACGAATATCGTATATTTTAATTAATCGATCTTTTCAATTTAACGGTATAACTAATAACTTAACTATTTTACAGTATAAGCAGGGGTTTTATATATTTTTATTTCTTTTATTTTTTTTTTTCAATCTTACGTAACGTGAAATAGGTATATATAGGATAAGACTCGTTAAAATCGGCCCATAACTACGCGGGGTCTATTATCAGTCGCATCTTAATCTTTAAGTAAACCAAAAAGCACTACTCCCTGAAGAAACCGAACCGAACCGCGCGCGAAGAAGGCGAAGAACCGAGGCGAGGCCCGATAGCTATTTCTATATACATATAAGTATATATATATATATATATATATATATATTATAAAGATACGGTGTGTTAGTGTAATATTAAGTATAAATTATATACCTGTATACGTATATGTATAAATACATAGGTGTATACATACATACACGCCACCACCGTAGCGTTGTACTGCAGTACTTATTTATTCAGATGATATTTTTCACCTGTTTTATACGCAACTGCTTAAACACACGAGTAACAAAACGAGGCTATTCTACCTATACACCCACATATTACCTACACATAAGATATATAGGTATGTAAGTCTAGTCATATGTATAAATTTTAAATACACTTTTTTTTTTCTTTTTTTTTTCTTAGATATTCTTTTCATACCTATAAGAAATGTAGAATTTTTTTTTATAAAGCTAATTATATATTATTCGTGCATCATTGATGAGGAATGTCTTTTATATACATAATTAATTCGTTAAACCAGAGAGCAAAATAATTTAAATAATTTAAATAATAATAATAATAATCAACGTGACATTTTTTCAAACTTATTTTCTGTTCATTATCTAGTTTTTTTTTTTTTATTTTTCATTTATCTTCGCTTCAATTTATGAATCACACTTTTAAATCCGCGGGTAAACATTTCGCGAATTAATCGCGAATATAATTTTTTTAATTATTGTTCTATATTGTAAAACGACATTGGAAAAGGTCACAAAGAATTATTATATATATTATTATCAGAAGAACGTTATCGCGGATAAATTTTTGTTGACATTTAGCTATAATTCGCTAGCATCGCGACGTTTCATTTGATAATGCATATGAACAATTGAATAGATAAAATTTCATACATATATATATCTAGGTTACAGATTTTTTTGGATATCTGTTATATCCTAATTATTATTATTATCGAATTTTTTATTCAACGATCGTTAGATACTTTTTACAAGTATCAATTATACGAATTATTAATAGAAACAATTTGATACGAAGGAAATTTTTGATTTTTTTTTGCTTTTCTTTGCTTTTCTTTTTTTCTCTCAACCTGTTTTATAGTCGTGTGAGAGTAGGGGGCAACGATTTTTTTTTTTTTTTTTTTGTTTTCTCTTTCCTTTTATCAAAATTTAAAGCGATATGATAAGGATAGATAAGCATATTATGTATCGTCCGTTCGTTATAAAATTTATACCTAAAATCTATTTATCTAACACGGAATTTTCAATTGCCACATAACATCGCGATAAAACAGGTGTAGTATATATATTATATACTTGGTTACATACAATATACGACACAAATTAGAAAACGTACCGAGTATTTCCAACAAGTTTTTTAATTTTTTTTTTGTTCTTTCTAATTTCATTGATTTATTAATTCGGAGTAAAATAATTTTTTTTTTTTTTAGTATACTATGTATAGGAACCAATCAATTTTCTTTTTATATATGTATATAAATATATAATTAAATATTTGAGAAATTTATAATAAATATTTCAAATATATAGAATATTTGTAACCCTTAGTACACGCATCTAACCATATACGCAATTGTCATTTTCAAGATGGTTTCTAGCCGCAAGTTATAAAGTTTTTTTTTTTTTTATATTTTCTCTCAAAGTTTATGCGTTAACAAAGTTATAAAACGTTGCGTATCTATACGTGATACTTTATCAGCTTTGCTATATAGTTTTTAAGTACAATGCACGTTCAGATGGACAGAGGTAGCAGCTAGGTACTTGCTGTTGTATATAGTACAAGGTGATGGCAAAAAAAAAAAAAAAAAAAAAATTAGGCAAAATATAAAATACCAATGAATCGATATCTAAAAAAAGATTAGAAAAAAAAAAAAAAAAAAATGTAGAATCAGGACTTTGAATATATATATATGAAGAGAATTTATTAACGATGTATATAAAAAAAAAATGAACCCGCATATACCTAGTTATATAATAATTAATGCATCTAAAATAATTATGAATTCATAAGTAACGGGTATATATTTTTCTCATTTATATTATCGTATATACTTTGGTATTCTAGTATCGCATGAGTGTATTATATATATAAGGATATTATTTCCTGCATTTATAGGTGGTGGTAAAGGTATGCTATTCAATTGTAGATTCTTTCGTCAATTGAAATAATAGAAAATATACAGGTGTGCTTGTGTATGTATTTAGTTAGTTAGTTAGTTAGTTAGTTAGTTAGTTAGTTAGTCAGTTAGTTAGTTAGTTAGGTATACGATACTCGATCCGCATAAGTATGTTATTGTATTTTGAAAACTCATTTCTAAAACTCTATTACTAATCGTGGCGACACATATCTTATATTACACATAGGTAACGTCATGTATACATAATAATATAAATCTTTGATGTATCTATACTATATACATACACGGTATACATAACACAGCGGAAATAATGTATATAAAAATTGCAATATTATCAAATCGATGGCATTAAGTTTATAACTACGTGAAAAAAAAACCATTAAAAAAAAAAAAAAAGGGAAAAATGATATAGAAACGAAATACGTATATTAATGAAATCAATTCGGTTCGTAACTCACCCCATTATTATTTCGATCTTCTCGATGAATCGATGAATAATAATAATCATCGATATTACTTGTTAATTAATTTCATAAGTTTTTTTGTTGTTCTTCTTCTTCTTCTTCTTCTTCTTCTTCTTCTTCTTCTTCTACTACCTTCTTCATTTCCGTTGTGAAAAATTAATTTTCTCCAACATTATGGGGTATAGATATTATATAAATATAGTATGATGACTGTAGTATGCAATTCACAAAATGAATGAAAAATGATTGTATAAAAAATCGCGTCACAGTTTTTTTTTTTTTTAATTTTTTTTTTCTTCTTTTTTCTTTTTGCAAAAAATTATCAACAGGTGAATTGATTCGTTGTGTTAATTTTCTTTTTTTTTTTTCACCCCTTTTATGGAAAAGAGATCAAATATATAAAGAAAAAAAAAAAACGGTATATAGATACATGGTAGTATATTATATACCTATAAGAAACAAACCGAAGATCACAAGAACGAGTGACGTGGACGTACCTCTGGCTTCCCTCATATACCTGTATGACCGTGTGACGTCACACACGGTTTCTTATCACTCAATACATAGAAACTTCGAAACCTCGTTTCTATGTGTCTCCATATATATGTGTGTGTGTGTGTGTTTGTATGTATGTATGTATGTATACCATATGCCTCTGCTGATATATACAATACAGATTATACCTACTCTACCTCTTTCGAACTTATAGGTGGGGGAGTACGTACGTACGTACGTTAATTTTACCTTATACCCATTTTTTCGTTGAAATTTCTAGCTTGCAGGATATTTTGCAAGCGACTTTTTTTTTCTTCTTGCAATACGAGAGAGAAAAGAAAAAAAAAAAGGGTAATAAAAACGAAGAAGAGGTGTAAGAAAAACAAAAAACAATACATTTGCAGATTTTGGCTCTCGGTTTTCTGATTCCATTTACCATTTTTTTTTTTTTTCCTAATTTTCTACTTTTTATCTTGTTTTTATCTTCAATTTGAAAAAAAAAAAATATATTCTACAAACTCGCGCGTCTGTAATATAGCATAAGTATATGCATATGTATATATATAAACGTTTCTAAACGGTGCACGAACAGCTACTACTGCCTTCTTGACTATGCGGTAGGTGCGAACTGGCACGAGTCTTCGCGCTGACGAAGAGAAGAGGAAAGAAATTATCGCCTTTGAAGAGAAAAGAAAGAAAGAAAGAAAATTAAATAAAAAATCGTAATGTAGCGGATATGGATGAACATATATTTTCTATTTTTTTACAACGAGTTTTTCAATTTTTCAATATATATATATAGTATATCAAGTAATTAATTATTCATTGTTTAGATATTGTTAAGAATTAATTAATACTAGCAAAAAATTGTCCCTTTTCTTTCTGTTTTTTTTTCTTTCTTACCATTCTGACTTCTGAGTCTATGCACACCCAGACGTATCTAACAATTAAAGATATTATTAGAAAAAAACAAAAAAACAAAAAAATGAAAAAAAGAATCGTTGTTTCATAAGATTTCAAATTCTTAAATCTGTGCCGGATGAATTTATGACATTGGAATGAGAGCGCGGGGTTTTTATCTCTAAGTTCAAACAATATATGAGCTGGTTGTTCGTTCGTTCGTTCGTTCGTTGGTTCGTTGGTTAGTTAGTTATACCTTCTAACATTGCGCATAAACATGTTATATAAAAATTAGGGGACATATCATATCATACTCCATATATATACTATAATGTATATTATACTATACTATATATTAATGTGCAGCATATTCTTATCTATCTATTACATACGTATATCATCTTATAAATTATGACCCCAAAATTCGTCATACCACTCTTAAAAGACATCCTGATTATTGTAGTTTCACCCAGTTTCTTTTTTTTTTCTCTTTTTTTTGTATCATTTTTTTTTTTGCTCTATCTACGTAACAACTGACGTTAGTTGCCAATTCACTCGCGTATTATAACGAAGAGAGAAAGAGAGTGAGAGGGAGAGATACTATGATAGTTATTTTATACAGCTTTATATCAAGTTCTGCAAATTTTTTAAACTTTTTTTTGTTTTTTTCTCATTATTATTATCATGATATACTTTTATTACATTTATCGGTTAGAATCGCATTATATGCCTACACGGTATTCAAACATTAGCCATAATGACACAAGTGGTTCGTTCTGCAGCAATATAATTTAATAATCGTCTCATTCGGAGATACAAAGTTTATAAAAAAAAATAATACACGGCTGCATTATATTTCAGTTTTAAAGAAAAAAAAAAAATATGTTAATTAAAACTTAAAATAATAATACGTGACAATTAATTTTTTGGTAATTTATTACGTACAGAAAGAAAAGAATAAATAAATAATAGCTTCGTCCCTTCGCCTAGTTTTATGTAACCCGAGTTACATACGTGCGGTTCATTCAAACGATACATCCTATTTTTATGTTTAATAAATATTTATTATTCGTGGATAACAATTTTATTCAATTTTATTCATCTTCTTAGATTTTTATTAGACTTCTTATTTCAAATTGTGACCGTAGAGTAGCTAGACGAGTTAGGTTTTCCCCTAAAAAAAATTAATTCAAATTTAAATTAGAAATTATCATTAATTTCAGAAGAATAGAGAAAAGTAAATAGATTAGAGAATTTTTTTATGAAAATATTATCACAGTAAAATATAAGGTTTTTCGAAATGATATTGATATTTCCTTTTTTTAGTTTTTTAAGAACCCCTCTATAGAAGTTAAATAGGAAAAATTAATTTGTGGAATTTTTAATGGCTTTATTTTATGAGATTACGAAGCCGTGAAATAATGCAGTATATAAATATGCTCACCTGTAAGCATCTTGGAAAGTTTTCCTAGCTTGATCTAACATTTGCTTATACATAGCAAGATCCGAAGTTTTATCTCTTTGTACGGTAGCCAATCTTGTTTTTAGGGCGAGACATTCTTCTTCTAATAATTCGAGTCTAATAAACGTTGATAATAATTAATACAAATTATATATATAAAAATAAAAACGAATATTTTAATTATAGTCGCGAATTAAAACTGTTTATAATTTACCTAAATCGCGTGTTTTCCTTTTCACCATCTACCTCTAACTCGGGTCCAGAAAATATCGTAGATTTTAAAGATCTTGGTTTATATCCACTGTTTATCCTCCTCATTCCAACTCTTTCCATCTCTAATCTTTGCACCTTAGTTTCAAGTCTCGCCAATTTGCTTCTTTCATTTCTAAGCGTTTCCTGAAAATTTTTGTTTCTTTTCTACTCAAAATTTTTGAACTCATCATTCGCGTAATTAATTAATAATCGCGTATTAAAGTTCTCACCGCTAGTTTATCAGTCGCGAATCTCTCGTCTTCCAAACGTCTATTAAGGACTATGACAAGTTCAAGTAATCTTTCTCTTTCAGCTTCAGCAGCTATTCCTAATGTTACGTATTCGTTGTAATCCCCATTGCTACAAAATTCATTATTTTTTCCAGATCTTGACGAGGGTAAAGATTTTCTTTTATTTTCTATACCGCGAGACTCGCTACTCCCTTTTCTTATTAAAATAAATTAAAAAATTATATTACTATTTAATTGAAATGATATTTTTTTGTTGTTTTTTAATACTGTTTAATTTTACCTCAGTAAATCGATTTCAGTTTCTCTTTCTTCTATCGTTTTACGAAGATTCTCATTACTCGATTCTAATCTTTTCACATCAGAACAAAATTTCATACATTCATTATCCGCCCTTTCTTTTAATACTATCATCTCTCTTTCTCTATCGTGAAATTTATCATTCACAGATTTTAGCTGCATCTATATCCGATAAATCAAGCAAGAATATAGTTATCCTATTTTTTTTCTTTTTCTTTTTTCATTGATCCATATAATAATCAGTAAACTAACGTTTAATGCATCAATCAGCTGCTCGTCGTGCGATCTCTTCTCGTTAAGAATTGCGATATTTTTTTTAGCCGAGGTCATATCGTTCTCCAAAACTTTAACTCTGGCTTTAGCAGCATCACGCTTTACTTTACAAGATTCAAAATCATCCCTAATACGGCGTAATTCTTCGTTCAAATTTTCCCACTTTTCTCTACGCTCTTTTTCAACCTTTATCAAATTCGCAACGTTTCGCTTTTTCTCCGTTAACATAGCCGCGGCTGAGTATAATAACGGATTATGAAATATAATTATTTAAAATCAAGGAGAAGAAAAAAAAATTGAAAATTAAATATTTACAGCTGGATCCTTTCTTCGCTCCTTCATATTCGATCAATTTATTTTTTAACTGTTTTATTTGCTCGGCTCTTCCTTTCCATCCATTAAATTCGTCACGTGAAGATAAACTCGATATTGATACAATTTCGCCAACTTCTCTACACAATAACTGCAGGACTTAAAATCGAGTCAGTTTAGTCGATTCTTTTAATTAGTTTCTATTTCTATTTTTTTTTTTTTTTTTTATTATTTTTACTTTCCTTATCAACAAATTTCATTCTATCACTTATCTTATACCTTCTGTGCCTTGTTCAATTCTTGGCGTAACGATGTAGACAAGTTTTTCGAATCGTATAGTTTTGAATTTATCTGATGAATTTTATCACGTAAAATCTTTATCTCTTCTTCTCGATTTTTTAACTCATTTTCAATCGTCAATGGCCGGCAATCATCGAACCCTTATCAAATATAGTATCGATGTAAAACAACAAAACAAAAAAATTAATAAAAAATACGATAAGTTTATTAATCGGTTTATAATTACCGTCTCCGGAATCTTTGCACAATTTTATTTCCTCCCTTTTATTTATCTCCGTTAATTTTGATTCAAGTTTTTTACACCTAGACTTTAGTACTTCGATCTCCGATGTTTGTTCTCGGCACTTTTTACTTAAATCAACTATTTTCGAGGCGGCTATTATTTCGCTGGATTTTAATACTCCGATACTTGTAGTTTCCAGCGAATTTATATTCTCATATATTTTATTAGACGAAATTTTACCAAGTTTTGATAACTTGTCTTCTAATTCGTTTACAGATCGGCGTAGACACCCATTTTCTGATCTTAATTCCTGACGTATAATTAAATAATAATAATAAAGGTAAATTTATTCGGGATATAAATAATAAAAAGGAAGTTTCAAATCTCACTCGTATCCGATCTCGTAAAAATCTGTTCAATTCTTCAGGGAATATTATTTCCTCGGGTATATTTTCCTGCGTAAAGGACAAAAATTCGTTGTAAAATTATAATCAAGTCGTTATTTATCGTAAATTTATTTTTTTATTAACTGTGTTTCGTGTGAAATCTTCGTATTCAACTTTATCAGTTAAATCAAACGATTCTATTTCGCATTTTACTACTCGACTTTCTACATCTTCGGTATTCATTGATTTTAATTTTATTTTCATCGAAGGCATTACGATCCGTCGTCTTATAATCGGAATTATTTCTCGTAGATAAGGGAACTGCAGGGATAAAGGATTGAATAATTGTTTTTTTTTTTTTTTATATAATACTATCGCGGTTTAAAATCTCGTTTTGACATTTTGTCAAAATAAAATCCTGTCACATATACATAACAAGTAATAATAAAAGACAAAGTAATAAAAAAAGAAAAGGGCATCGTGTATATTTTCACCCATTCAATTGTGTTTTTTTGTCATGGTAACTTCGAGCCTAAATTCCCGAATAGCCCCTGTGGCCTAATGGATAAGGCATCGGTCTCCTAAACCGGGGATTGTGGGTTCGAGTCCCACCAGGGGTAGAATTTTTCTTTTCCTATTATTTATTGCCTTAAAAGGAATCAAACTATTTTTAAAATCGTCTTTAATGGGCTTTATTTTAAAGCATAATTATTTCTATACCTAAAACTCGTGAAATGATTTTGAGATTGATTTTCAAAATGCTTGAGATTTGGTAAAATTGAAATAAAAAAAAACTTATCGTATCATTAATTATGAAGTATCGATATTTATTCAGTTATTACAAATGAATAATAATCAGTTACATACTCTGCGTTATAGATTGCACACATACACTCAAACAGGGTGAATAAAAAAGGAGCAATTTATTCGGCTATTTTTTTCTTTGACGTACTTATTCAATTATAAATAAGAAAACAATTTAATTGCGTATACTATAAAAAACGAGAATAGTAAGATTTTTAAATTTTAATAGCTGAAATATAAAACTAGAACTCTTACAGTCTTAGATCTTATACTTTTATTAATTAATCAAAAACTGTTAAACTCCAAACTATTTACAATGAAATAGGTGAGGATGTAGTCCGTTTAGATTCTAAGATATTTGAAAAAATGTCTATTATTCATTAGATTATCAGAACAAGAACGGTTTTTTTTCTTTTTTTACTAAATATAAAGTCATAAGTTTCGTAAAAATGAATAGAATATCGTATAATAAAGTCTGACGTCGAATTATGTTACATTCATTAGTCTACTTTGGCTCACGTTCCTGTTCCCTCTTTTTAAATCTTCGAACACTTCGTTTCTGGTCATGTTTTTGACTGCCAGCAAGTTGTCCGGCCTTTCTCATAGCATGTAATTTCTGGTTTTTTGATACCAATTCCTTCCTTTTTCCAACTTGTTTGGAACCGGCTAATGTATACTCAACGTTTATTCTTCTACCGCTGATAAAAGTATGATGAAGAGACAATCCTTTCTGTGAATATTAAGAAAACGAACAACATGTTATAATATCAGGTCAGGATTCATTTTTTTAAACCTCTTATTTTTTTTTTTTTTTGTATGTATGAACGTACCTCGTAGTCAATCTCGTTCAATACTTCCACATAGCCGAATCCTCTGGGCACCTGAGTTCCAGGCTTTGTTGGAATTCTCACACTCGATACCTCGCCTACTTTGGTAAGAAAATGAGCTTTTACGTCCTCTGGTTTAGAGCTGAAAAAATTAAACAGAATGGTTTTCATAAATATATATTTGCAGAGTTAAGAAGATCTGATCTCGTTTCCTCTCAAATCTAGATACATTAAAAAAAATATCATCTTACTCGAACGGAAGGTTCCCAACGAACAAAATGTATCTCTTCTTCTTATCGCTGTTCTGTTCTTGATCAAATTTCCTTTTTACACCTTGTCCTTGGCTCTGATCTTTCTGTACTTTGCTTTTCTCTTCTTTCTGTACAGTTTTTTTTACAATTTCTGGCTTTACATCATCTTCTTCTTCTTCTTCTTCTTCTTCTTCCTCTTCCTCCTCATCATCTTCCTCTTCTACCTCTTGCTGTGAGGAATCCAATTCCTCCTCTTCTTCTTCTTCTTCATCATCGTCATCGCTGCTTTCTTCCTGACCAATCGGCTCAGTAGCTTCCTCCTCCTCATCTTCACTTTCATCCTCATCCTCTTCATCTTCTTCTGCTTCTACTACCTCAATCTTCTTCTGAACTAATTTACCATCATTTGTTTTACTGTTCGAGCCTTGCACTCCTCCCTTATTCAGTTTCTTGTTTATCTTTTCTTCCGAAGTGACTACGACCTGCCCGCTTTTCTTAGCACCAACATTCTGCTTCTGTTTCTTTTTTTCAAATAATTGTATATCCACAGGTTTTTCCTTGCTCGGATCATCTCCCTCCTCCATATCAATCTCTTCTGTGACCCCAGTCTTTTCTTGTTTGTTTCTTCTTATCCTTCGCTTACCAGTCTTTGATAAATTACTAGTATCTCCATCTTTCTCTCCATTATTTTCAGTGTTAATTGAATCTTTGTCGACTACTGTTCCCTCCACAATATTTAACTTCTTAACAAAAACCGCCAGCTTTCTTTTAGCCGTTTTAGTCAGCTCTCCTCTTCCCTTGATCTCAGCTATTCTCAGCCTTATTTCATCCGCAGTTAAATTGATCTGTTCAGGTTTATACTGTCCAACTTCCTGCCTTTTTTCTTTTCTAAGCTGAGCAATTTCAGCTCTTTTCTCTTGTTTAGCTTTAAGCTTATCTTCTGGGCTTCGATTTTTAGCTACAGTCTTTTCAACAATATTCAATACTTTTTCCCCAGTCTTATCACCGCCTATTTCCTTCTTTGACTTCTTATCCTTCTTACTAGGATAAAAAGGCTTAGGAATACCTCCCTCTTCTTTAACTTTAGCTATCGCCGCAAGCTTACGGACTTTTGTAGCTTGTCTCTTTCGCTGTTTTGCCGTCAAAGTTTGCGCCGCTGCGACACCATCGCCATTTAATTCCGCCTCTTTAGGTGCTAACTTTTTCTCAATTTGTTGTTTTTGCTTTTTTGCTGGACTCTGATCTGACGTTTCACTGTTGGAACGTTTCTTCAAATTTTTTGGAGTCATTTCTACAAAATTAATAACAAAATATCGTCATTATTATTATTATTTTCATTAATTTATTATCTCTACCACGTTTTTTATAACCTCAAAATATATTCATTATCAAATTTATTTCACGTATATTGAAAAGCTTTTGCGATTTTTTTTCCTTTTTTTAAACACATTTCGAGTCTTTTTATATTTTTGTGTCATTACGCTATTTTTTTTGATTTTGTTTATCGATAATTACATCGTTTTCTTTATAATAAATAGCATTAAATTAACCTACAAACTTACCGACTTAGGTGCTTGAAGTACCACGTGTAGTTTACGAGAAGAGAAAAATCGACCTGCATGGGAATGGTGCGCTTCGCCATTGAATATTTTAATACATAGATGTGCCACCGCAATTTCAATCAGTGACTAACTTATGTGTTTCTATAGTTTCGGGATTTGTACAATTCGGTCTATCAGATAGCGCTGCGAGTATCAAAATCAAAATACAATTAAATATGAAGTTTGAATTTGAAATAATAAGAGTAATTAGATAATTGATAATTAGTTTCAGAAAATATTAAAAAGAAATAATATCAAGTCGTATTCGTCATATAATATTGAATTTTGAATATTTCAATTTCAATTATTATACGTTTTTGTCTTTTTCTTCAAGACTGATGTAGTACTACGATTTAGAATTCTATCTATCATATATTTTTTTTTCTTCATTTCATTAATTTTTCTTCTTCTGTACAGAAAAAAATTCATATCACTGTTAAAAATATCTTTTATTATTCTTATAGAAAATAATAATTATAGAATATATTTATATATAAATAATAAACGTATGAAAATCTTCTGCTATATTAAGTTTCAGATTTTTACATTTCTATTATTACATAAATTCTAATATATCTCTATAGATATACCTACTTAATCACATTATTCGCAATCAATCAATCACTCCGGTTATTCTATACATAATTAATATATCAAATCTCTAGCTATGTGAAAAATGTATTTCGAAACGTGTCGAGGGTTCATATGTATCAATCTTCATCAACACGTTCCAATATCGATTATGTATATATATATAAAATTATTTAATTCTCAATTATAATTTATATAAATCATTTTTCGATATTAATTGCACATCATTCAACGTTAACAACTTCAAAATAGTCCTCAAATTTCGATGTTCCTGTATTATCCCTTGTATTATTCGTAGATATAGTTGGCAATCTAATAAACGTTGTACCACTCCAACTTTTCGATACTGTAGGAGTTTTATTCGTTTGAATAATCGCCGAATCGCTTTCATCGATCAAATCTTTTGATTTAATAATCTGATCGACATCATGCCGATCCTCAATCCCGTTAGTATAATTACGATTCACGGTTCCTTTTCTACTTCGAGATTCGCTGTACCTCGTTATCCTAGCGATTTTAGTTGCTCTATCCGAGTTTAAAGAAATCGTATGAGATTCTGGTTCCAAATTTGAACTAGCCCAATTACCAGCAATGTTTGAACTCTTGTAATTAACAACCCTAATTTGTCCACCGCGATAAATCGAACTGCCATTTATTTCTAACGAAATATTTTGCAACTCTCGATTTCTCCTGCTATCTGCAGCTGGGAGAGAGTCAGTTGCATTAGGTGGTGATTCCCGGTGAAGATAAGCCACTGGCCAATGTCTACCAAGCATTCCTGGTCTTGGTACTTCACCGTAACTATCGTCATCCGAATGATAACGATCGCTAGAAGGACGAACAGGTCTATTACTTGGTAAATGAGGATAATATTTCTCGCTGCATGGCCTCCACTGATCTTCGTATGGACCCACGTAGCACCTGATTAAAAAAATTAACATTAAAAAAAATAAAACAGTAGAAAAAGGATATGAAAAGAAGTCGAGAAATTTATAAATAAATTATAATGTATAGATAAATAATTTACCATGGGTAATGATATCCTTGAGAATAACCACAGTGATGTTTAGGCTCACAACAGTAATCCCAAGTACCAAATTCACTACCTTCTGGTTCGCAGGACCAAAATCCTGCAACTTTATTTCTCTCGCATTTAGTTCCACGCTTACAAGGACGACCGTTTACTGTGAAATGTTGAAAGGTCGATACTCCGTGTTCTGAAAAGCAAAGACATAGAATATTGCGAGTTAAAGACACATTAGGTAGTGAATTGCTGTTTAGATATTGAAAACAAAAATTGAATCTGTTTCAACTGATTAACGAATTGACTTACTGTATGAGAAATCGTTGTAACGATCGTCCGAATAACCATAACCGTGACCGTGACCGTGACCGAATCTGCCATCAGTATCATGAAAGGAACTACCTCCTCCTCCTCCTCCTCCTCCTCCGTAATCTAGTCCTGTAGGATCAGGTCGATCAGGATCTGCAGGACGTTGTGGTCGCGGATCGTTGTAACCTGGACCATCGTTACTCGGTCTAGAATTATCCGCATAACCACCATGTCCACCATAAGGTCTTTCGCCCGGTCTATAATCCCCGAAATCTAATGGAGGAGGTTGACGGTTTCCATATGGTCTTTTATGGGGTCTTTGATCGTTTTCGTAAGGTGGTTCAAATTGGGATGGATACGGTCCTTGGTCTTGGCTGAAACTTGTCTGAGGTCTTGATGGACGATAATCGCGATCGTCATCAATAAATATTCCTATTGCATAGCCAGAGTCACATTGTGGCTCGAATTCTTTCCATGAAAAAAGTAGGTGACCGTCACCATGCACGTAATCAATTCCAGGTCGCAAATCACGACGGGGTACATCGGTCATAAAACAGTTGTGCTCTTCTCTGTCGCCCGAAATTCTGGAATTTTTTATTTTTTTTTATTTTTTCAATCACTCGTATTTTTTTTTTCTGTATTTTATACAATGATTATTTTATTAGATATTTTAGTATACCTATAGCTGAACGACATGCAGGGTATAAATCGGTCCCTTTCTCTCATTTCCGAACAACGCTCACGACATTCGAACTCCGAATTAACATAAATCGTGAATATCACTGCCTGCGGTGTTAGTCGACAGGGTTTTTTGTACTCCGCGTAACACACTGTGTATAAATAATCGGATTTTAGTTTATAACGGGTTCCTTTTATGGGGTGACAAAAGATTCATAGTATAAAATTTCATCGATTTAGACAAAATCCTTATTTCATACCCTCGTCTTTTTTCATCGGTCGATTATCAGTCTCTGGTTTATTCCAGTGATTATTTAACGGAGGAAAAGGTGACGGCTCACATCCCCTACCAAAACTTCCTCTTTGATATAATTCCGCACCGTCAAGTTCTGGCAAAGATAAAGGATCGATTTCTTGCGATGGCCAATCGCTAAGATAACAATTTGGAGATCGTTTATTAGATGATTGTCCCTCGCTGTATCTAAGAAATTAATTAGAAAAATAATTTAGGACCCTCTCGTCGCAGTATCGATATGTAATTATTTTAGTCTACTCAAAATTACCTGTAGACAAAACTTCTACAGGTGAATAATCGCGATTCGACACACTCCGCTTCACAATCCCCAAGACCTTGTGCCGCTATTGTTTTCCTTACAACTTCTGGTGGAACACCACAGCCGCTTCTCACTCTCCAAAAACATTCTTAAAAAAAAAAAAGAAAAAAAGAAAATCAAGTATTTTGAATTCCAGATCATTTGTTTTAGGTTTACAAAATCGGTACCTTCGGGAAGACGCTCGTTCGCAGGTCTCTCTTTTTGACACGATTTTTGGTCTCCGGTCATAGAATAAATGTCATAATCTCTGTCCGGTTCCAAATCTGTATAAAAGTCTAAATCTCTGTACGATATTTCGCTCAGAAGACAATTGTCGGTTGGTGCATTCGCTGCAAGACTGTACCTGAATTAAATTAATAAAAAAAAAAAACAATGCGATTTTTTAATTTTTTTTGCAAATTTACAAACCATAAAATAAATATGAAAAAATATCTAACTTACCTATAACTAAAAGTCATGCAAAGACAGTCCCTCTCAATGGCACAAAGATTTTCACACTGATCCAGAGTCGGGGTGAGATAACTTTTTCTCACAATACCTCGTCGCAATTTAAAACCCGCTCCAGATCTGACAGAGCAATCATCACGTGGTCTTGAACCACCGTATAAATTATTTCCGTTATTTTGAAAGTGAGGAGGGTTTGAATCACCGTATCCAAAGGCACCACCGTAATTATAAACGTCATTACCATAAACTGAAGCGTCGTTAGTTTCGAATGGTCGTTTATTATGGCTTATGCCATTTCCTCGGTTTGGATGATCGTAGTTGTCTATATTGTTCGTATTGTATCCATAAGAACCACCATATACACCACCATATCCCGATCCCGATCCTAATCCTGATCCTGAACCATAAACCGAGTCCTTTCTCCTACCAGGTTGGTAAGGTTCGATTTCGTTCATCCCTAAATCCGGGGGTTGAGGTCTGTGCCAATAATCTGGCCTTCTGTCTATCGGTGGATAAATCGGTCTTACTGATGGTCTGAAATGACCATAACGAACATCGTCTTCGATCGGGCGTATGTTCAGATTTGGAATACGTTGTGGATATGAATTATTCGGTATCCAAGATCTCGGGGGTTCAGAATCTCCCTGATATCTTCTTTTTGGTAAATAATCGTGACCAAAAGGACGGGGGATTTCGATAGATGGTCGACGATCGGGAGGCTGTGGTCTTGGCAAATAAGAAGGCCCGTTTTCTTGAGGTCTTGATGATGATAATGGTCTGACGTTTAGCCATCCTGACTGTGAATTTGAGGGTGGTCGAAACGGTGGACGTTTATTTTTACAACCCAAATCTCGTTCGTAATAATCGTAACGAGGTTCGTGCTGAATGTCTCTACCCAAGTCTATCTGGGACGGAGGCATTGAGGTCAATTCACAAATACTCTGCCCACGACCTCGGGGTGGAGGAGGTGGACGTGAACCTGAATTTCTGTGGCAAGAAAAAAAATAGAAAAAAATAGAAAATTAAATAAAGAAGGGAATAATTTATTATAGAGAATATCGCATTTCAGGGTCTTGTTTCAAAATTAGTAACAAGTTATTCCACTCTTTTGTTTGTGGCAAATTGTACGTGACGGGTAATCAAACTACGTGTAATTGGACAACCCAGATATCCAGCGACAAAATTCTATTCTATTTCATTTTATTTTATTTTATTTTGTTACTTTGCTCGCGTTATTAGGTGACGGGAAGCGTGGAAAATGAACCAATTTCTATACATATATATATATGCGTTTGCGAATGAGAGAGAATAAAATGTGGAAATTTATAATTAAGATTATTGAACGATATCGTGTATTATTTTTTTTTTTACCTGTAATTAAACCCTTCGCAGGAGAATCCTTTCTCCGTATCACATTCCCTTGAACAATCTTCTATCTGATCACAATCGATAGATTTTCGTATGTGAATTTCGGCGAGTCGTTTACCCGCAAATAATTTTCTGTAGCATGCTGTAAGTTTGTTATTATTTTTTATTTTTTTTTTGTCTTTGTTTATAAATCGTTGGATGGGTGGGATAATTTAATTACGTTGTTTAAATAGATTCCAAATTTCGGGGGGGGGGGGCTTCAACAATAATCGTTGATAAATAAAAACTCACGTTGACAATCTGATCCTGAACTGTGATCCTCTAATATTATAATAGAGCTTTGACTAGCCAGTGAAAAAAATTGAAATATTACGAGTATAACGAATTGGCGATACATATTTTATATTACTCTACAGGAAATATAATATAAGTTTTATAAAAAAAAAAAAAATTTCATTTTCATATTTCGTATAAGAATAAAACTTGTTTGAAATATTATCAGCAAAAAAAAAAACCTAATATAGTAATAATTAAAGAACTTTTGTCTATATGGGTAAGAAATTCGATTATATGGATCTAGTATTAAGCTTGTAAGTCAAACTCTCGTTATACTGAAAATCACAAACGTAAGTAACCGTTAAATTATAGGAACGCATCGTTTTATAGAAAAGTGAATGTTTTATGTGAGAATAGTGGGAGGAGAAATACATTCATGATTACATGTTATATAGTGGGGCTTGAGGAGGGCGATTATCGTAACCATAATCATTACTAAATCGCGACGTAGTTTCTTCTTCTTCTTCTTATTATTATTATTATTATTATCATTATTATTATTACAGCGTTAATAGGTATAAGGTAAAAGTCGATTTTAATCTGCATATAAGATAAAGTACTAGCGTAACTATAAAATAGCCTTAAAAAAAAAATCGTCTAGGTGTTCCTATATTCTGTTTTATTTACGGTGATTATATCCTTGGCTTGTAAAAAAAAAAAAAATACACCTTTATATAGATACCTATACTATTATATTCTCGGAAACAAACACTTCAATGCATTTTGTTCGGACCGGAAACCTGTAATTATTATCGTTCTCATCTAAAGAAGCCCAAAGAAACTAACTGAGTGATATCATTAGACAGGATTTTCGAGCAGTTACCTACGACCTTGTCGTTTCGCCAAGGTCTCAATTACTACGATCTTTATTTTTACGATCTTATATCTTTAAAGTCGGATTAATTCACTTCAACGATTAAGAAGATTGATATAATAACGTGGAACTAAAAAAGAGCAAAAAAAAAAAATCAAATCCACGAAGTACAACGTTGACTCGTTGCTCAATCACGATCACATTTATATTGCATAAAAAAAAATAAAAAAAAAAAATAAAAGCAAAAAGTGACACTTGTTTATACCAGGACGCCCCTTTTCCGGTTTGACATCGCGTGCAGTATGCTCCCCGCTCGAAGACTTAAGACACTTGCTTTCGAACGTCATCATTATTACCTACCTACGGTTTAATTAACTCCTAGATTGCTTCCGTTTTTTTGCTATTTAATTGAAACTTTGAAACTTTTCGATTCGTTTCATAATCGCGAAATTAATTTTATTTAAGGAAAAATATAACGACTCGATAAAGTTCTTAAAATAATTTCATTAATTTACAATTTTTTCTCTATACACTTATATCCCCGGCGTTATACATTAAGGCCGATAGCAAAAGTATATTATATAGAGATTTTTAGATACGGTAAAACTAATTCTGGTATACAGGAAATTCATGCAATTTTCAATAGAGTTTAGAATCTGTGTCATTGCCGTTGCACTAGCAGGTACTGCATAGCATCAACAGCGGCTATTTGTTAGCTGCATTTTTTTTTTTTTTTTTTATCGTATTACGTTACGTGTACACGCATTTATACACGTGGATAAGAAAAAAAAAAAAATTACTGGTACAAAACTACCTGCGAAATAGAAATTCCGTTTTTTCATTTCTTTTTTTATTTCGCAACATCGTAACGTAGAAAAAAAAAAACAAAAATCAAATTGTCAAAAAATCTTAGATAATTGGAAAAATAAAAGGCGAAGGAAAATTTGATAGTTTTTCAATGATCGTGCTTACAGACTGTTTCCGGTGCCTCGTAAACGTTTATTCCATATCGATTACCGGACTCGATTACACTGTGCAGGTAATAATCGTCCCGATTCTCATCACCAATATCACCAGATTCTAAGGGATAAAAATATCCGTTTTGATATAAGTTGTTGAAATTTTTGTTCCCTTGAAATCTCTTCTGGCCTCCTGAATTCCCACCATATCCATTATGGATATTACCATAAGGATTTTTCTCATAGTAATTAATACCTCCGTTTGGATTATCCTCGTCGTAAATTATTGGCCCTGTAGTTTCGGGCGGATATCCGGGTGAAAAATTTGGTATTAATTCGGATATGTGATAACCAGGATAATTATTATGGTGACTTTGATCATTCACATGGGCTGTAGTGGGTATTTTTTCCGCATTAGGAATCGCGACTATACCAAGACCACCGGGTCTAGGTACAGAATTCCCCGGCTTAGGACCTCGCGATGTTTCATTTTTACCATTTTTTATACCATCTTCATTATCGCCTTTATTATTATTAAAATTCGTTGGATTTCTATCGCCACTTCCTAGCTTGTATAAACGATCAGGCATACAGTGAGGCGAACTTTGCTGACGTATGTAAATATCGTAGTCAGAATTTGTCACCAATTCATCTGCATTTGGTATTCGCGTACCTAGGAGACAGGTCGCGTTACCTTTCGAACTTATCCTGTATAATAAAATATTAACACATGTAATAATATATCGCGATTAGGATTTTTCATTTTTTCCTATTTTTTTATTTATTTTTTTTTCACGAAATCTTACCCAAAGCTAAATATCTCGCAGGTACTTCTTTTCTTCGAACATTCGTCTTCGCATTCTGTTACCGTAGCGGCTATCACACTAGCGGCAATCTCGTTCGATGGTAGTATAGAGCCTATGGCTATTCTCGTGTAGCAATCTGTGAGAAATTTTTTATTTATTATTTTTTACTTTTATTATAATAACAAAAACATATTAATTTGTAAAAAATTCAATTTTTATTCTATTTTTTTTTTACCGTTTGCTATTATCACGAGCTGATTGTCGATCGTCAGGCTATGATATTCTTTAGCCATTAGAATCACGGTGGAGAAAAGAGCGGCAAAATATTTCAGGATTTTCATTTTAATTTTCATTCTTCTGCTTTCTTTTTTCTTCAAATCGAAATATTCGATTCGAAGGACTTAGGGTATCGAAGTGTTATAACGAGAAGCACGTGGGTCTTAAGCACGTCGAATTAAATGCCGGTTATAGTATAACAAACACTTTTTTTCCCTAGCTCCTTTGTCTTCGGTAAATTAATTACCTTTTTAGCTAAGGAATGACGCGATTAGTTTGTGAATTATTCTCGTTAAGTAGGTACATCATCATGATGATGATAATTATGATTATAATTATAATTATAATTGTTACGATGAAATTATATCGTCGATTAATTAATTTTCAAAAAAACATTATAGTATTAAAATAAAACGCGCACCTTAATTACACAGAAATTAATTAACTGATAATTCGCATCTCGATTTTCATCTCGCTTCCTATATTATACCATATAAACTCTAATCCTTTCGATATTCGTTGTCATTTTAATTATTTTTTTAATTTATTATTAATAATAATAATAATAAAAGTAAGATATTATTTATTGAATTTAATTCATTACACGATGATGAAGAACGGAAGTTGAACGTCTTGCGATTAAGGTTCGACTGAGAGCCCGAGCTAACTGTAACACAGTCTTATATATCAACTCGGAGTCATAGTTTTAATGACTTCTTAGTTTTTACACGCTTGCTTAGTTATATACGCTTACCTAGGTATAACTTACCAGGCGTATAATTGTTTTATAACTTAATTTTTTTTTTTTTTTATAGACTCTTTCGTTTTATTTTTCGTTTTTTCATAATTCTATTAAATAACGATGATAGAACAATATTTTATAATTATTGAACATTTTTATCTGAACAAGATCATAATTTGAATATCTAAATTAATTAAATTTCTAATTACGAGTTTCAATAAAATTAATAAAAATAAAAAATAAATGAAATAGATATAAAAGACGTAAAATCGTATATAAATAATTTTCATCTGTTATACTTTCTTGAAATTTTATATATATGTGTGTGTGTGTGTGTGTGTGTGTGCGCAGATTTCGAAGTACCCCATAAGAGTGTTAATAGTTAATAGGCCTAGTTGCATACTAAATAGAAGGTTACATAATAGAAATGGGATGAGTTCCGAGTAGACAAAGCTGGGACTTCACGCTTCGCGTACCTGGAGAGTGAGAATGACTCATTGTGCAATTATTATTCCCATCACAGACCGTGATCGCATGATCAAAGATTTTCGTATAATTATTATACACCCCCCCTCCCTCTCGCCCTTCACCCCATCCAACATACAGACACATTATATGATTAGAGTTATGATAATACGTTCATTAATCGCAAAAAAAAGATCTAAAAATTGAAAAAAAATTTAGTAAATGAAAAAAAAATAAGTAAATAAATTACCTACACATATATATTCTTGATATTCAATTATATTTATACTTTATTCATCATTTACCGTTTTATATCAATGATATAAAAAGATATTTTCGATATCTCTAGCTCACCATATTATAGTAGCTCTATACGTACATACGTATATATTAGCCACCTTTTCTTATGGGCTTAACCATCGCAGTATCCGCGTATTTTAGATGGACAATGTTACGTATAAGTCATCGACCTCCAGTTCTTACCTCGAGGAAGGTCATTTCCCTTTTTATTAACCTAGCTCTAGGTAATAAGTAGAATCTCCGTAGTCACGGATTTGATTTCGTCTCACATATTATTCTCAAATCTCTCATATGATTGAATGGGTAAAAATTGTATACGGTTTTTTTTTTTTAATTCTTTTTCTTTAATTTTTTGTCATTACACAAGATAATTGTTTTTGTTTTCATATGCAGTAATATCTTTATAAAATAGTTGTTTTTTTTTTTTTTCTTTTTTATTTCTATCCTTCTTTTTCTTTCTTTCGCACGTATAAATTATATTATATGCAATATTTCGCGGTGCGTATATATATATGTGTTAATAATATATTATAATTATTGTTTTTCGCACGATATGATTTTTCTTTTTCTTTCATATTCTAGTCTCTTCATCTTATTGTTTCATATTATAAATATAATTAGAAGATATACCTATATATATATATATATACATATATACACACACACACCTATATTCAATTTACAATTTATTTATTTATTTTTTTCTTTCTTTCTTTCTTTATTTTTACGCGTAATTTCGCACTGCATCCGGTGCATACGTATCTATATTTGATATTTATACACTATTACGCATATATAATACATAGAGAATTATATCTGACTCGTAAATCTTTATATCTTTGAAGGGATGTATATAAGTTATATATATATATATATGTATGTACTATAAAAAAACATAGAATAAGATGGTATTTATTAAGCTCGTATTGCGACCACCTTTGTGTTTTATTTACTTAATTTTTATACATACGAATATATAAGCGAGTAGCGATAAGACAATACATATATATATATACTATTATATAGGTACTGAGAATATTTTCACGGTTCGCGAACTGAGGAGGTGTTCCAAGTTAATTCCCATAGCTTTGAAATCGTTGAATTAATACAACAACGAGTATAATTTAGATGTTAATACATATAATTACACATACTATATACACTTATACATTAACTTGCATAAATCGCGGTCAGATATATATTCGCAACCGTGAATTTCGCCCTACTCTCTTTATTTATTTATTTTTATTTTAGCTATACGCTAATGTTCTAAATTCTAAATTTTGCATAATAAGATTCTAGATTCCCGCGGGAATGAGATTGTTTTAACTGTACTATTTTTATTTGCACTTCTTATTTGCAAAATAAAACATTCTATTATATACGTCTTGTATAAATAATTAATTATTTAAATAGTAAATATAAGTAAAAATTTAACTGTATCTATATTCTGCCAGAAAATCCGCGATCAAGATATATACTATAGTATATACATATATAAATATAAACCGTATATAAGTTTATAAGTCTCTCGAGATCCGCTCGATCTTCACCGTTCGCAAAAATAATTGGATATATAACAGCTAATTTGCCTTCGGCGAATTTACTCTACGCAGCTGATTTTACCGTTAAGGATTATACTTATAGCCAATATTAATTTTGATAGAATCATTTTCTTTATTTATGGTCTTTTTTTTTATTTCTTTTTTTCTTTTTTTGCTCAATTTTTATTATCCTTATTTATTGTTACCGCTATATAAGGTATATCTTGTAATGGTAGATCAAAAATAATTATTTGAAATATTAGGGTAGTCCTTAATTCAGTCTGATTCGAATTTCAATGCTTCCATGGTCAAGAACGTATCGAAATATATGCAAGAAAAAAACAAAAAAAATGTAGTCAAAACCGCAGGTTTCTATCTAAATTCTAAGTACTGCCCCAAAGTCTTCGAAATTTTCCATTTGAATAACACACGATTGATATTGAGAAAATAGTTCATTTATTAGATACTTCGTCTTCTTGTTTTTTTTTTTTTTTTAAGTCAAATTTACACATTTTTTTTACACAGAATCGTTTATATTCGATATCAAAGATTGTATACAACGTAATTTTACTCACATTTATAAACGTTGCGACTAACATTAATTAACTCATAAGTATGAAGAAATGAGAAAGAGAAAAAAAAAAGTAATAATAATAATAATAATAATACCTGATTTTTCTATCAAGACTATAATGAGATATTGTTAAATTTATTTGTTCATTTAATTTTTTTTTCTTTTTTTGTTTGTTTAAATTAACAGCCTTTCGTCAATATATAGGTAGTATATTTTGGTATGAATTTTAATATTAATATTAATCTAAAAAGATATAATGAATATTTTTTAATCGTTTGTTAAACAATAGTCACAGTTAATTCTGTTCAATTAAACAGCTAGTCAAATAATACGACAATAATAATTTTTTTTTTTTTTTTATATATAATGACAAGCAAATAATGTTTTTTTCTTTTTTTTTTTGTTATCTCCAAAATATAATGGATCTTCTATAAAATATATATATATATATATATTTTAGAAAGAATTTATTGACTGATTTATAACGGAGGTAATAATTATATAACTAAATCTTAAGTCATAGATCTAATCTCTCGTTGAGTTGCCAGAGGTATTTTTTTTTTCTCACGTTCATATATAAACAGTCTAAAAATATAATAAAACTGATCGCACCATTGAACAGAGTTTTTTTTTTTTTCTTTTGATTTCAGACTAGATCTTAAGATTTAGATTCATTCTTAATCTTCTTACTTATCAATATCACGTATAGATCATTTTATTTGCACAATATTTTACAATTTCTATAATCTATTTTTTTTTTTTTTTTGGTTTGTTAAAGATAAACAATGTATATATTTTAATCTCTGTATAAAGTGTAAAGTAGCCTCACTTTCAAATTATCAAAAAAAAAAAAAAAAACATTAATAACAATAATTGACAAACAGTAAATATGAAATGGCAGCTCAGCTGTACTTATATTAAAATAATAAACTATACATTTTCTCTAACAAAGTTGACGAAAATAAGGGCAAGTATCAAAACAGCGAGATCTCACTTATCACTTACTTATCACACCTCGAAAATTGCTTTCTTCTAAGCCCACTCATGTGTCGAGGAGATTTTCTAATTAACCAAGTTGCAGATCATGAATTGATTTTAAGGGTTTTACATGACTTCAATCGAGCCATTAGATTAGAAAATTCCCTCAGACACATCTAGGGCCTAAATATCTATGATTGTGCCTGTATCACAGGTCAGTGAGTTATCAAAGTTGTGATTAATAATTTTATAAAATGAATTTCATTACTAAGAAAGCGTATATGTAACCAGAAATATTTATCTCATATACATTATGGCTAATTTATGAGCCTAAACCACTTATCTTAGCATAAAGGCTTCCGGGATAAGCCAAGTTACGATAAAAATGCGAGCAATTAATCCCTTCTCGAATTTGTCAACAACACATATAAGGTTTCTCATGTATACCATGAGCTATACTTCTATTAACTAAATAGTCCTCGCTAGAAGGGCTTGCCGCTTGATCAGGACTGCTAAGCCCTGAACTTGAGGAATCATAGATTCTGAGGGAAGTAGTATTCTCGTGATTTCCAGAGACTAGTCTTTCCAGACCAATCGCAGTCGCTATAAACACTTGTTCTACTCCTCCGTCGTCATGGACTGCAGATGTTTCGTGATAACTTGCTCCAATGCTAGTAGCGTATTGTTGGCCTTCTTCTATACTGACCACCCTCTCATCAGTCAAGTCTCTTTTATTACCTACTAAAACCAGCACCATTGCTTCGTCTACGTTTCTCTTCAATTCTACAACCCAGGATTTAATCTCTTTGAAAGTACTGTATTGCGTTAGGTCAAAAACCAGCAATGCTGCATTAGCGTTTCTGTAGTACATCGGAGCCATAGATCTGAACCTTTCTTGACCTGCTGTGTCCCATATCTTGATAAAAACAAAAACAAAAAAAAAAAAAGATCATTAATCTTATCAAATCTTAAAAAATTGCATAAAAAATCTTCAATATTCTTATTCACAAAAACATTTATTTGCATTATATTTTTACCTGTAGCTTAACTCTGGCTTCTTTTAAATCAACTTTGCAAGTAAAAAATGAGGCTCCAATAGTAGGACTTATGTGACGACTGAACACCTGGGTTATGTAGCGATAAATAACTGTAGTCTTTCCCACTCCTATAGAAAAATTTGAAACAAATATTAATTATCCAGTGATTTTTTAGTGATTTTTTTTTAGTGATTTTACTAAACTTCTGCTACTGCTTACTGCCCATGTAATAGCAGCTTTAAGCAGTCAGTAGATAATTATACGGTTGTTAAACTTATACGGTATCTATTACGAAAACATGTTATTCACAGATAAAATAATAACGACAACGACTATATGAATTAGCGTAGAAAATAAAAATAAAAAAAATATAGGTTAAGTTTATTTATAGGTTATGGATGATACGGCTAGTTAGCACGCCTATTTTTGCCACGTATTTAAACGATGTATAGTAGA
Organism: Tenthredo notha; assembly: GCA_914767705.2. Taxonomy (NCBI): domain Eukaryota; kingdom Metazoa; phylum Arthropoda; class Insecta; order Hymenoptera; family Tenthredinidae; genus Tenthredo; species Tenthredo notha. Next base: position 3,117,291 of record OU611920.1, on the reverse strand, counting down.
ATCAAAAACAATATATCTACGATATCAAAGTCGTGAGTTTTATTCTCATTTCTAATGATAGTATGATTTTAAAACGCATAGTGAACAAAGTGAGCAACAGCTTACCTTGAGCTCCTAGAATAACGACTTTTCCTTCGATAGTTTTCATTCTATAAAATAATCGAAATTTACCATAATATCATAAATAAAACCGTAAATTTTATAACTATATGAATAATACGCAGCAGTTGTTGTTCAAATGATTAGTTTCTATTTGACGTTTGGTTAGACAGTTCTTAAGCCTCTCTTTCTCTGCTCGCACTAGTCATGGTCATCAGACCATTCTTTTGTTCTCTACCTCGTCGCTCCTTCGGTATGTTTACATTTCACACAATATTACACAAATATTTACCGCCACGTAGAGGATTTTTATGTCACTATAATAAACCCGGTACCTTACCGACCGTCGGTACATAAATCGCGTGGTTATCATCGTAGTATCACTTACCATCACTTACCATCAAACCTGACGCGGCGTCACTGCTACGATATCTCGTAACATTCGTTTGTTTGTTTGTTATTTCTTTTCTTTTGTTTCTTTTCTTCTCTTCGTAGTTTCAATACCGAAAGTGTTTAGGTATAAAAGTAACAAAGATATGTACTAGTGAGTGATTGTGCAGTTCAGTGATTGTATATAAACATTATTAATGTAATAATACCAATAACGATGCAGTGTATAATTTCTCTTTCTATTATACGAAGAATTCTGACGATAAATTCGTACTATAGAGGTATATATTATGCATGTATTATTAAATTCGTTTGCGCATATATTATTAGGAATTGTTCAAACGCGGGCGGGTGGGAGGGAGGGAGGGATAGGGTGATCGAGCTGGATTCTTATGTGAAATGAACCGTTTACCAAGCACTCGACTGAATTTTTATGTGATTCTACCGTAGTAGCGGAGATTCAGATTCCGAACTGAGTCGCTAAGGCTATATATACGTATACGTGTGTAAGGGTCTGTCTGGCTGTCTGACTTTTCCCCGTCTATCTCTCCGTCCCTCTTAAGTCGCAAAAAAAAAAAAAAAAAACAAGAAAAAAAGAATATAGACTTGTTATTCAGGTAGCGCTAGCCGCCAGCTAGACTACACTCTTGTTTTGTATCGTAGATTGAACCAATTTCTATACCAGAAAATAGAAATCAGTATTATATTATATCTCGTACCTATATTATATTACATTCCGACATAATTCGAAATTCTAATATGTTATACAATCATTTCAAAATCATATATACAGATTAACGAATAATTATTTTTGTTTTCACTCTCTTTATTTCAAACGTTTGAGGAATAGAATCGGAGTAATTAACATCTAAATTAGTAAATATTGATCTTGATTGTTTATTTTGTACTTTTTATTTTATTTTTTATATTATTGTAACAAGTTAGCCATACCATGAAATAAAATTCGTTTATATGTAACATATAAGTTGATTTTCAACGTATATATATAGAGTCTATAGGGATGCATATGGTATATATATATACTATAACGGCTATATTCTACATGCGGTTTTCCGTTCCTGTATGTATCTATAGAACGCGTGCATTAAGGTGCAGTACAAATGCAGTCAGGTATATACTGGTATAAGGTAGAAATAGATACACATGTGTGTATATAGAGACTTATTCAGCGATGTGAGAGAGGCGATCAACAATGGCGGCGTGACCTCAACCTCAGAAGGCTCTGTTCCCGGCGCCATTTTACGTTGATTAGGATGCGGTTAGAGCTCCTTCCATTTTCCCTGACTGTTCTACTCCCGCACGCCGCATCTCCCACACCATATTCATCTCTCTCTTTCTATCTCTGTCTTTATCTATTTTCCCCTCTCTTGTTTCCTGCGCAGCAATTCTGTCGAACCTATATATCTGTCTTCCCCGTTCTCGGGTGGCTCCCTATATCCCAGCCTCCGAGTTACCGTTCCCGTTCCCGTTCCCGTTCCCGTTCCCGTTCGCGTTGTAGCCTGCTCGACGTTGAACGCTCTCGCACTCAGCTCGCGCCCCGAACCACTTACACACAATCAACTCGCCTCTCCTTCGGGAACCGAGACGCGAAGATTTCCCCGTATATACGAGATATAGGTAGAACTATAGTAGATGGTTAACTATATATAAGAAACCCTCTAGCTTCTGTGTGATACCCTGCCCTGATAGCTTCAACCGAGCCCCGTGATCTATCGTATTCGATATTTACTAGCTAACTTAAGTTAGCGAAACGTTTTTCCAACTCACTGAATACTTTTTATACATATGTATACAGAATACCATAGAATTGGAAATAATTTATTAAAACACTCTGATATCATTCGAGGGGTAATACGCTTTTCTATTAGATTTAAATAAACTGCATTATATTATATAATATTATATTATATATATAGACAATTTTAATACACGCAGATAAGGTAAATGCGTACAAAAAAATTAAAGTTAATTTAAATATAACGTAAGAGGTAAGAAAAGTATTTTTAGAATTCTATAGACATAAAAAAAAAAAAAAAAGAGATAGAACGAAATGTATATAACTGGACAGTAACGTGGCGGACATTGCCAGTTCGCGTTCGTTGGTTCAGGGAAAAGCGTATATATAGGGGTTTGGCGTCGCGACGCTTTCTTGGTCGTCGTCGTCGTCGGGTTGATTGTCGCAGATCTTATTATCCCCACTTCTTGTTCTAGCCGTCTAGGGTAGGGTAGGGTAGGGTAGGGTATATGCCCTTTATCTATATCTATATATATATATATTTTACTGGGCTGATGCGCGCCCGAGGGGGTAACCTTGTTAGCGCTAATGACGGCCTCTGCCGCGAGGTGTGTGCGCGAGCCAACTTCAGGGCCGTCTTTTCACCCCGTACCCCATTTCAAAAATTCGAAATATGGTTAAAAAAAAAAAAAAAAGAAGATCATTTATCTTCTCGTTTTTTTTTGTTTTTTTTTTTAATATAAAATCATTAACGTCCTTAATTTGATGATGAGAATAAAAAAAAAAAATTAAATAACAACGCGTTGCTATATATACTATATATACTATATTTATACGATTTTGTACATAACATTGTATTATGCTATATATACCTATATAGACACATATACATATATATTATTCGTGTGACCGCAATGGCGTCGAGAGTTTCGTGAAACAAACGACGAAAGGGAACGGGGCGCGATATAGAATCGAGCAAGTAAGCAAGCGAGTAAGCAAGCAAGCAAGCAAGCTAGCGAGCGAGCAAGCAAGCAAGCAAGGAGCAGTGAATCACCTAAGCACTTGTTTACCCAGAGAATCAGAGATGCTTCCAAGTTCCTCCCCCCCACCCCCCCCCCTTCTCCTCCTCTTCACCCCTTGAAAGGAGCACCCACCGTATCCTGCAGGACGATGGAGCAAACCTAGAGTCTGTTTCTTCTTCCTTCTCACACGTGTATGAGTGGTATGCCTTTAGTTACTCCCGATATTCTTCTCTTTCTATATACTACCACCTCATATACCCGTTTCTAACGTCTATTCTCCTACTATTCCTCCTCATCCTTCTCCTCCTCTTTATTCTCATCCTCGCGCTACGGCACTAGAATCGCTAAATGTAATTCGGTTAAAAGGGTTTTAGCAATACAATGCATATAAACATGAGTGCCTGTGCCGTTCTACTCCTCATCTCTACAACACCGCATCTATTCGCTTTAGCTCGCTTTCCCATACTCTTAGCGCGAGTTACTACACGCTTCGTATAGAACCACCCCCCCTCTCTGATGGTTGACTTTACTCTATATATCTATCTTCATCTTAAGCTTTACTTATTTCTTTTTTTCTCTTTTTAGAACATTGAGGATAGACAATTCTACGAATCATGGATAAAATAAGGATGAGAAGGATCAGAAACAACCGAGCTATACCGAGACACTAGATTTGGTAAGTTTTTCACCGTATATCGTACCCCCCCCCCCGCATATATAGGTATAACTGTACCATAACGTACGTCGAATAAGTTTGGTACCTATGTACACTACATACACACACATATATATATAAATGAGAAAGAAGGAAAGAATAGAAGTCCTGTTTATTCACCCGCAAAAATAATCATTGATTATATCTCGTAAGGGTAAGTCGTTTCTATACGACTATCTATTGCTATATATATATAAGCTATATTATAGATACTGGGAGGAGAGGGTGATGTATGTATGAAATGCCAATTCATTTCTCTAGGTATAATACAGCATAGGATATATCGTATACTGGTATGAGCTACTGCAGCAAGCAATTACCAAAAAATGTTATCCTAGGTTGTTTTTGCGATTTTTTTTATTTTTATTTTTAATTTGTTTTTATTTGCACTTGTCGCTAATATATAGATATATACGTGTATGTGTATCTATATATATGTATACCTTTACTACAGCGTGTTGTTACATTATGGTAATATGGGGAAATCGCGGGATACGTGTTGATGGAGTCATAACATTTTCGTTTATGAAAAGATTTACGGTTATATACCACTTTAGTATAATACGTGCGGTGTACCTTAACTCTAGTATACGTTAAATAGCGGCTATGTATGTATATACCTATGTATGTATGTATATATATATATATATATACCCTGCGGGTTATATTCGCGAAATATTATTATGTACACGATCGTAATATGGCTTAACGCCAAGATTTTTATACTTATTATTATATCTACTACTTATATATAAAACCGTGACTTGGACCAATCCGAGTTAAGTATATTATACACCTATATATCAATAGGGTCTAAGAACAATATACAAATTGAAATATGCGATATCGATAATATCTATAGGTATATAATATTTCTTATATACATTTACCACGGTGAAAGTCCTGAATTTTTTTGATACATATTATTAAATCACAGTTTTTTAGAACTGGTAATTTTTTTTTTCTGATAGTCTGCTATAGAAGATATGGAAATTTTTTTTTTCTATAAAACTGAGAACATCGTAGTTTTAAAAATTCCAAAAGCTATATAAAGACCAAATCTTCGAAATTTGAAAATCGCGATTTAAATTTGACGAATCTTTTTCACTACCTTGGAGATTTAGTCGAAAATATATATATCGACCATGGAGTAACTAGAAAACTATAAGTATAGTTCGAAAAAAACAAAAATAATAATAATCAAATTTGGCTTTCGGTTTTTTTTTTCTTCTCGCGATTTGACTAACAGTCAACTGAAGTAATTCAAGGAGAGTAGAGGAAAGGACGAGGACGACATTGATCTGTATTCATCAAATATAACTTTCGTTCTATTTCTTCTTCTTCTTCTTCTCGTCGGATAAGAAGAAATATATTTCCGCGTGACTGACTACTCCTCGTCGTCCTTCTCATCCTCGTCCTCGTATTATCTTCTCAGGGTACCTACCAGGTAATTCCATCGGCGTTTTGTTCAATTCCATTTTCCATTTTCCATTTCGTTTAGTTTAGTTTAGTTTGGTTCCCGTTCGACACGGTCGCGACCATCCATCCGCGACGTCGCAGAATTCGTAACTGGGGATTAGCATGTCATAAATACTGATCGCGAGACTCCCCAGAGCGCACCAACGAATCTATATCTACCTAGGTATATGTAATCTATGTATTGAACCAGGTATATACGTATATATATATATATATATGTACATTGCTAGATACACAGAATTCAGAGAATCTCTCTCTATCTCTATCTCTATCTCTATGTAATATACGTATACCTCTATATATCGTTAGAATTTCACGCGAGTCTAGATGACGAATAGTTATTGCAGAAAATTGACGCCACTATATTCACCATATAGACGTACTGTAGGTATATAGGCTGTTGAAATCTCTCTCATTTACAAGTAAATCCATACAAATCAACTCTTCGGATAGTCCATATGTATGTATGTATGTTTGTTTGTTTGTAGATATAATGCAAATCTCTTACAAAGGATAATAAAATTTGTAGTTTTAGTGATTTCTATGAAAATTTCGCGTTAAAAGTATACTATATCATATATGCATGTTATGTAAACGATCTAGTAGATATCGCGATTTCTTACGATCATTTCTTCCATATATTTTTTTCTCTCTCTCTCTCTCTCTTTCTCTTTTAATTGTATTATAATATAGACTAATTCATTATATGAGGAATATCGAATGAGGAATAAATATGTAGTATATACACATACAAATATACTATATAGCTGTTTTTCATTTCTGTTTACAGAATTCTTTTTATATAATTTATTTAGGTATAGGAACTTCTGTATAATATTTTTCAAATTTTTTTTTTCTATTTCATTTTCTTTTTTTTTTTTCTTTTCTTTTCGTCCACGATTAGGTATTATTTATATTATATTATATTATATATTTACATTTTACTATACCTATATGTGTAAGTGTACGTTACATTCACTGCATCAGGACAAATTTATACATAATATACCTTAGTAAGTTATTTTTTTTTCAATTTTTTTTTTTTCTTTTTTACACACTATATCATATATTCTGCGTTTATATTGAAATTTTTATTTTTTTATTTCATTTTTTTATACAATTATATATTATAACTATATTAATTTATATATTTGGCTTCTTTTCTCTCTTATATATATAATGTGTATTTATAATTATACGTCACTTCGGGTTATATCTTACATTTCAGACGAATCATTCAATTATTTAAACACATAATACATAATAATAATAATAATAATAATAATAATAATAATAATAATATATAATAAATATTTCATTGTTTTTTAATTAATTAATTATTTTTTTATTTATTTTTTGCCTATATAATATATAATATAATATATAATATATAGTATATAATATAATCTATAACTAAATTATTTATATTTAAAGGTATATTCGTAGGATTTTGCAGGGAAAAGGGTAGGATATAGGTAATGGTATATATTAAGTATATATATATATATAGTATATATTATAGTAAATTTATTTACATCGAGTTTTTTTTTTTATTCTATTTTTTTATTTTTTCTGTCTTCTCTAAATGAGAGAAAAAAAAAAAAAAGAAAAAGAAAGAAAATTCTATAATAATTTTGTTGTTCTCTATATAAAATTATTATTAATAAAATTAGACAACGTACGGTCGGTAAAGTGTCTCATGTAATTCTGTAATTCCACGTTGACTTTCTTGCGATGTCCTTCGGCTCTCATCACCCACGCTTGCCGCGCTTATACTTATGTCACTTCCGCTTTCTCGGTCTCCACTACGGGTACTTACAGTATCATCAGATTTACCTACACTGGTACCACGCGCTTCCTGCTGTGCTTTTTTGCTCCTTTTCCATTTCATACGACGATTTTGAAACCAAATTTTGACCTGAAATTGTATAAAGTTAAGTTTTCTTCGTTATTTTGTTCTTTTTGTTCTTTGGAAATAGTATATAATATATTGTTATATAATTGAATAGAAAATAGAAACTAGAAAATTCATATGGTGAAATAGCCTGCCTGGTAAATTTCAATTTTACAGAAAAAAAGAAAAAGTAAAAGGAAAAGAAGAAGAAAAAAAAAAAGAGAAATAACAGGTATAGGAGCGAACTGCTGCAATCCTCCCCTTTTGCTAAAATGTGACGTAAATCTTTCAGCCAACATATCATATACCCACCCCCATACATTCCCTCGCGTCTGTATATCCGAATCTAGATATAGCTCGTACCAATATCTCTTTCTCTTTCCCTTTCTCTTCTCTTCTCTTCTCTTTATTTCACCTCCCGTCTACAATATAGATAGAGGTGTGTTACACACGCTCGTGTGAATACGAATCAGATTTAGCTGAGGATATATTTCCTCTTCTGCAAATGTCTACATCACCCCATTTCGCCTAACCCACCCCCAACCCTCTTGATTTAAAAACACGAGTAAAAAAAGAAAAAGAAAAAAAAATTGAAAGGGATGAGTATATTGCGTTTTTTGCAAATCGATAAATCGCTGCATTTTCTATATAGTCGAGAATTTAAAAACTATAATATGCATGTGAAGAAAGAAAAAAAAAAAAAAAAAAAAAACGAAATAGGTGCGAAATGAATTTTCACCGTGGGGTATATATACATATATGTAAATCCCTGGCTAGTTATATTCCGTGTCCAGGAATCGGTAAAACATCGAAACAAATCAGAGGCTGAGCCGTAATAACTCAGACTTTCGCACGTCTGTTTGCTGAGCTATTCGTCAGTCGTGAGGGGGGTAAGCTTCCGAGTTATGTTTAAGTTGTTCCAACTACTATGAGAGATTTAGGGAGGAAGGATGAGTTATTCCCAAATGTCTTAAACCCCGGTGTAACTATAATCTCTGTGCCGTTACTTCGCCTACCTAGGATATATGTACCTACCTCTAAATATATCAATCGTTCCTAACAAAAATAATAATAATAATAATAATAACGTATTGTTCGTAATAATATCGTATTGTTAAATGAAATTTTTTTACCTGTGTTTCCGTCAGCATAAGCGACGTCGCTACTTCAAATCTCTTCGGTCTACTCAGGTATTTATTTTGTCGAAATTGTTTTTCTAATTCCAATAATTGTTGGGATGTAAATGCTGTTCTTGGCCGTCTTGTTTTTCCCAATAATGTGTGCTGTGCCGCGCAACCTGTAATAGAAAATATAAATAAATATATCAGCAAGGGAAGAGAGAATCATCTGAAAATCACATAGGTTTATATTTATTTATACTATTATATATAAAAATAAGTAAATAAATAAAAAAAAAAAATAGAAATAGAAATAATATGATATCGTTGATGAATACTAATGCAATTATCGCGAGTATACGGTATATAGTCCCTCGGGTAACGAGGGATGGATCATTTGGGGTTAGGATTGGTAAAGTTGCTTCGGGTCCAGCTTAGACTATAGCTAGGGCAAAGCCGGTCCAACTACCGCCCCAACAATTAGCTATACGAGTGACTCTTGGCTCTAGGGGTGAAGCCGAGGAATGAGGGACGCGTAATGACTTCAATTCTATTCAATTCAATTTCATTCAATTCAATTTCATTCAATTTCATTCACATAAGTGTATACGACGATAATGAACGATTTTGTTTGTGTTTTTTTTTCTAATGTTGGTGGAAAAACTTTGATAATTATTTATTCAGTCATTTTTATTATTAATATTATACTCATAAAGATTCGGGCTTTTTAGATTTCAAAAGCTTCTTCAAACCGTAGAAATTTAAAATTTATTTCAGACGATCTAAAGATCCAAAAATTTCGATCTATATTTCGGAATGTGAAGACATAAAGTTGTCCATTCCAATCGAGATCCGCTTTACGGAAAATCATTTCATCCACTTCATGATTTCATAAATAATCGATTCAAAAAATAAAAAAGTAAATCCCAAGACGATTGATTTGGTCATAACTTATATTAGTTTCGATATTAAACACGCGTGAATTTCAAGTACCGGAAATTCGGCATCTCGGATTTTTCAGCTTCCGGAATTATGGACCTCCGGTCTTCTTAGATTAAAAAATTTTTTTTTTTTACGAATCGGCTATACGTAGACTTTCGGGAAAAAATATTGTAGCTAAGTAATATTGAAATTCAAAATTTTTAACCGTCATCCGCGTTACTTGAAATATTTCTGAACCCATCAACCGATTCCCGAAAGATTAAGTTCCTTTAACGTTTCAAAATATTATTTTTTTTATCAAATTTACTTCCTCCTTGAAAACGTGGGGGAGGAGGGGATGAAAAAATTGCAACATCACCTTTAATCCTCAAAGTGTTGACTATACCACCCTGGCCATTTCACCCTGGGTTAACATCATTCGATTAAACATCCCTTATACTTAACTAGCAAGTGCAACGGCCGCCTGTCAGTGTTTGTACACATGCCATGGTACTGGGATTATGGGCACCAGCTCGTGCATTTGGATTACTGATCATTCCCTTAGCTTATAGTTTAGACAAATCACCTAATGTATTGTTGAAGGCATCATTCTTTTTTTTTTAAACTAGTCAAATATCTATAATAGAATAACAACAACAAAAAACAAAAAAAAAGAGTTTTTTAGTTTTATTGATTTTCTTTTTTTCTGTTCTTCATCTACACATTATAATTGTCACAAATTTATATCAAAATTGAAAGACAGTCGATAGGTGTGGGAAGGCATGTGTGTATTATAGAGATGCACGTGCCGCATCAGGTCCGGTCTGCAGTCATAGCATAGCGTTAATCTTCTATTTGTCGTACGTACTGGTGAACGGAACAGATTTTTGAGTATTTATCTATGGCATTATGTCAACGTTTGTATTTATTTAATTGGGACAGCCATATGGCCTTTTGATATAATAGAGCAAGTGGCGGCTATGAGTGCGTTTCTGCGTTCTTTGTATAAATATATATATATATAGACCGAGATTCTTTCTCGAATTTAAGAAACTATTTATATCCGTAAAAAAATTTTCTTTCATATTTTTTATATATCAATCGGTGAAATTATCTCACAGCAATAAGGAGAGGAAAAAAAAAATAGAGAGAGAGAGAGTGAGAAGGAGAAGTGAAGACGAACGAACGAACTAACGAACGAATGAATAGGGTAATAAAAATGAAACGAACGATAAAATATAATCACAATAATAATAGAAATAATCGCTCGCAAACGGCTGCAAAATCATCCGCCATATGCGACCTCTGCGGGGGGGCCGCATCGACGACCCCCAGACATCCCTGAGCGCAGGCAATAAATACCCTGCTAAATGCTAATCCCACCACCGATCGTTCCGGTGGTTCCAACGCCAAAAGGTTTTCCAAATCGTACGCACGTGCGGCTATATACGTATACGATTTCAACGATACAAATAGATACGTGCTCGTCTATACACCATGTATTTATACGATGAAAATTAGTCAAGTTAATGGAAATAATAAATGCTATATAATTTTTTGCAAAATAATAAAGAACGAGGAAAAGATGAAAATACAAAAAACAAATTTTCCAACACGCTGTGCGTAAAGTTTAACTTAACGTACGTTGTGCTAAAAAAAAAACAAAAAAAAAACAACGTGGTCGATTCGTGTGATTTTCATATACTTGTTCAAAGATCAATTCATTTTCGCACTAGTATCTAAATCTTCATCGACTAATTTTCTTTTCTTAAAGATTTAAGAACTCTGATTAATAATTCTGTAATTAGGTTAACAACAGAGATTTTATATCCTCCTAATTAAGTTCTCTGATTAACGTTTAATCTCGTATACATATATATATGTGTATAATAGATATGTGTGTAGGGTAAGTGTGTGTATTTCCTTTGTGAAGTACGCGCGCGTTAAGTACATAGAGATAATGGTCGGTGTTTACCGCTGTGATGATTGGTACGATTTAAGGGTGGCATGGCTTTAAATGGCTAATATGAGTGTGGGGAGGGGGGGGGGGGGGGGGGGGGGGAGTCCGAAATAAATTAAATTATCATGATAAAAGTGGTCATTGGGGTGGTAAATAACGGGTAGGTATACGTATGACTATAGATGAAGTTTGTGCACAGAGGGGGTTGGGGTTGGGGTTGGGGTTGGGGGGCAAAAATTCCCGGCTATGGTTGCACATATAGATCGTTCGCTCGCTCGCTCGCTCGCGCGGCATATAATATAAGAGCGTGAATAGTGATTGTCCACTCGATAAAGCCGCCTCCCTTGTTTACTGACATCTGTCACCGTTTATCGCCTAGGCTGTGTAAGGCACCTCTATCATCATCCCCCCTTCCTTCCTCCCCCACCCTTATATACCGCCACCTTATGTCGTATTTCTGATTCGATATTTCTCTTAGATCCTTGCCTGTTATTGGTAGAAAATTGACATCGTACGTATATTACGAGAGGTACAGAAATATAGGGATGATCTTTACTAGATGACGTAGTTTCTGATGTTTGATCTAAACCCTGCAGCAGGTATATCCTCTCTCTTTCTCTCTCTCTCTCTCTCTATATCTCTCTCTCTTATCCTCATGACCCTTCGGATTTATATTATTTATTTTGCCACGGTCTATTTGTAGTTTGTTAGCGCCTATCCACTAGGCCCACGGGTCTACCCTACGCCTTATGTCACCGTCCACCGATTTTCTCCACCTTAAACCACCCTTGTTGGTACCTTTGGACCTCGACGGGTGGGTGAAAAACCCGTCTATATATCTATATATGCGCGTTTGTATGTACAATAAATCGTGTATTAATATATCCGTGAATTTTCTTCTTTTTTTTTTTTTTTTTCTTTACAGTCATAAAAATTACATTTCTCACGGTTTTTATTCCCCAATATTGTGTAGAAAAAAATTACCTAAGGTGTTCACTCTTTATCTCGTTTGTTAAAATGACGAGAAAGATATACGGGGGGGGGGGGGGGGGGGGGGTTGGGTATAGCGAATATCTATATATGATGTGATGAAAATTGTTGGATTTATTTTAACCCCTTTTGTGATTTTTGCCGATTTTACAATCCGCATATTTAGCTACAATCACTACCCTCGTTACTGGCGAGAGGGTTCGTTTAATTTTTGGCTAATTAGTCAAGCGAACATGACTGTATTATACTAACCGTAATTTCTTTTTTTTTTTCTAATTCTATTATTTTTTTTTTTTTTTTGTCTACCTTTTTATTTCATAGACTTTAAAAGCGTTGATGAATTTTCATGAATTAATGGGAAAAGAAAAAAAGGGAAAAAGAATCACGTTGATACGTAATTTGATGTTTGTAGTGTATGTATGTATGTATGTATGTATGTATGTGTGTGTGGGGGTGGGAGTACAAACGGGCAGAGAATACGGATAACGAAAGACTGAATTTCAAGTAGTCCCTCGCTCTAATGGGGACCAATTATCCAATCGCGAATTGCAAATTGGAATTACCGTTCTAAATCACCGTGTATCCCTAACCGACCGACCTAACCTTACAAGTTGCGGGGGCGCGAGAAGCTCCGCCCTTATAACCCTCTACTTCTATCTCTCTTACTCTCTTCTTTCTCTCTGTTACTATATATCCTTTCACTCGGGTTTTCGCCCCGCCCAAAAATTATTCTGCACCCTTGGAGATACGTTAAACGAATCTAGCACCCCTCGGCCCAGAGAACCCTCACCCTCTCTCTCTCTCTTTCTCTCTCCACCCTCTGCACCCTCACCTCAGTGGCTCCCCATAATCCCTGACTTTTCTTTCTCTCTTCTTCTCTTTCTCCACCCACAACGAGAACAACCTTCTCCACCTCATCCTCATCCTCATTCTCATCCTCATCCTCTCCCTCTTTCCCTTCAGAGTAGAACAAGTTAGCCAAGTTTTATCTGGCTATTTTCCTTACCCCGGAATGGCCGAATTTAATCCCAAACTCGACTCGCCACAAATCACGCCGTAAACATCCTTAGGAGGATCGTAGAGACCGTAGATCTAAGGATTTTACTTATATCTTTAGCGGAAAGAGGAAAACTCATGCGGATATCTTTACAGACTGAGAAAACTGCACACTATATCTATATACTACGTTTTCACCATCAAAGTTATTTAGAAAAACTGCTTCTACGTGATCCGCTAAACGTTTAGGGGATACAATTTTTTTTTTTTTTTTTTCATCATATACCTAAATCAAGAAATTCTTTTTTATTATATCTATGTATATTTTATATACTTGGACTTTATTCATGCGCGACAAAAATATTCTTCTATTCAAAGATGTGTGGGGGTCAGGGGGTGGTGGATGGTGTATAACAGAATAGATAAATTGTTTCGAAATAGATGCGATCAGAGGAAGTGAATGCGCAGATTACAAGCGATGGTAATGGTGTTTCTGAATTAGCAATTTAGTTTGGCCTGCAGCCGCAGGTAAACAGATCTTGGTTAGCCAATGTGTACATCCCAGTATCCAAACCTGATGCATGTGTACGTATGCTTTACACAAATATATATATATATATAAGGGCTGCTTATTTTGTTTAACTAATAAACGCAGAGTATCAGTTAGCTATAATTTCTGATATTTATAAATATATATATATATGTATTGATATAACACGTTAATATACGATAAGAATCGCACAACCATGAGTTTAATTTATATTAACACACACACGCGGATAGAGTATAAACGTTCAGAAATCGCAGAATCTATCTAATATGATCGTTTGAAATCGGGTCACCATATGTTACTAAAAGATTATGATATGTATAATTGAATGAAACGTGTGGTTATAGAGATTGTTAGAGATCAAATCATCCATATGTATGATTAATCTGGGATTTGTGTAGCTAAATTATCAAGAATTGTAATTTTAACAATTAATAATTATCAGAGTTGGTATATAGTTGGTAGACGTATGTCATTGCAGATTAAGATTTTTCTCCACAATAATTATTATGATATCAAGAATTTGATTTTTTCTTTTATTTTATTTTTTTTAAATATGGACGTACATACGTATGTATGTACGTTACATTTAATACGGTAGTGATGGGTTCTTCTAATGCATAACCTGCATGTTACCATGGAAACACCATGGCGACATGGCGCTTGGTATATGACGAGAGAAAGAGGAATAGAGGAGGGATGAATGGACGGATGGATGACGCACAATTAACTAATTAAATCATCCCCCAACTCGCATTTACCCGCGCCGACGTCCCGCGTCCTCCCCAGAGTATCGTCCCCTTTGTTAGTCGACGGAAAAAATACCCGAACTTTTAGCAGTCTTCTATCCTCTTCTTTTTTTCTTTTTTCTTTTTTTTTGTTGCTTTTTTTCTTTTTTTCTTTTTCCCTCTCTTTGTCTCTGGCCATTTTCTATCTACCGTAATGTTAAGGAAATGGCAAATAAACTTGAGGGTGGTGAGGAATATTACTTATTCCTTTTTCTTTAGCTTTCAATTAACGCGTTTATTTTATTTCAAATACGCGGTTTTTTAAATTAAATCAAAAAAAAAAAAAAAACGAAAAAATCATGTAGTATATTTATTCCAGTCTAAATCATCTATCGAAACAAATTATTATTATACCTTATGGGCTAACCGTTGGAATTCTTTTTGCAATTTATACCTAAAAATAAAAAAATAGAGCTTATCAATTTATTCCACAATATAAGATTATACACACGTATTGTGATATTATATTAATCACTAATTAAACGGATATTATTGCACTGATCCAATCACTTATTTATTGTCGCTTCATTTACAACTAATCGATAAGTTTTTAGGACGTATATATATAGCTATATTGTTGATTTAATACAGATAATGATATAACTATGTTGTATATAGATTCTATCTAATTATATATATATATATATCGAGGCTGAAATGATAATTATTTTTCGAGTGGTCGAAATTTCCCAAACTCAACGATTTTATCTTCTTTTTTTCTTTTAATTCAATTTATTTATATCACTTTCTTTGCGATATGAAACGATCGATTGATTTCATAAAACATTTTTTTTTTTTTCTCTACCTCCCTGTATTTTTTTTTTTTTCTTTTTTTGGGGTGATCGCAGTTATATTTAAACATCTACACAAATTTGACAATATTTAAGGGTAGTATACTTTGTTCTGTAACTAAGCTACTGTGAATTTTTATACGTTAAAATTATAAAGGGAGAGATATAAAAAAAAAGAAAAGTAAAAAAGAAGAAAAAAAATCTCTCGTTCAATTGGCGAACAATCAATCGAGTCCTTTCCCCATCTATGTATAATACATATGTATAGGTACGTAGATACAGGTACCTAACTCTAGTGTGTTGAAAATCCGATACAAGCTATATCCGAAAAGGGACATATATTCGCACTGTACTACTTTCCGGTAATTTGCATATATAGTATATCCTAGTGTGTAGAGTTTTCTCATTTTTTATACCCCATTTGTTGGGGTTTTTTTTTTTTTTTTCAAACTTTTTTTTTTGTTTTTTTTTTTTCATTTCATTCTCCGATACTCAATACTGAATAACTCGACAACAACCAATCAGGATCATCTGACAGAAACTACCCTGCGATTCCCTCTCCTCCTCCCGCGTGTCTAACGATTTGTTTGAAAATAAAAAAAACAGAAAAAAAAAAAATAACCAGTATTGATTGGATCAACTTGGCATTTACAGGACTAACTATGTACATATAGATTATAGTTAGATATTTTATATCGACGAATCGGCAAAAATCTGAAAAAAAAAAAAAAACGGTTCTTCTGTTTTCTAAATTTATTCGCTGATATAACTCGAGGTAGTATAGAGAGTGTTGTGTTTTAGCAGGTTTTATGATTAGGATATGTAAAGAGGATGAATGAACCATGAGAGTTTTTACCTGCCTAATACTCGTACATACATACTCGCTATTATCATTACCTAGGTTGGTGTTGTATTAGCTCTTACAGGCTATTACAGCTATTAGCCCAGAAGTGAGGCGATGTTGAAAGACAGATTGTGCTACTGATGGACAGATATGACAGTGTTGACATGCCTAATGCACTGCTAAGCTAACCCATATTGGTCAGACACTCAACAATTTTATAAGCCCCTCTGACCGTTGGAGATAAAAATTGAATTAGTTTACTAGCAAAGTATATCGAGTCAATGTTTCCAAAAATTCGAACAATTCTTTAGATCTTTTTTCTTTTTTTCATTCTCCGCGGGTTACGTGTAGTCAAAACCGTCGAGGGATCAGTGATATCTATATATGAGGCGTTCTCTCGAAGAACGACCTAAAGCGACTTAGGTCATTTTTCGGGAGAACGTATTAATAGGTAGACAAGGTCACAAAGTATCTATATACCAAATTTCATAAGATTTAATCAATTTTTGAGCAAACTGTGAGTGTTTGAAACCACGCGCCTACCATATTATTGCCTCCAGTTGGTATCAATGCAGCTAAAAAGAAAGATTTTTTATTTTTATTACGTTTTCTTAAACCAACAAACAGACAATTTTACCACGACACATTTGCAGCTTGTGAAAATGCAATGTGCAATTCAGAAACCGAGTGCGAAAATGAATAATTTTAATTATTCTTGATAACTGTTTGCAATAAGTGAATAAATAAATTAACAATAAAGAATAACATTTATTTGTTTTTCTTATATCCTTAAATAAAATTATACAAACAAATATCTCTTACTATTACATTTTTCTCGTGTTTTTATAGCTATAAAACATATTTTTAGTAGTTCTCCCGAAAAACGACGTAAGTGCTCTTGGATAAACTGTCACTAAAAATATTGTTAAAAAATGTTTATTGAAGATTTTATGCTTTAAATCCATTATTCGACAGTATAATGTTTGCAATAAATAAAACAAATTTGATTAGTTATATTCAACGATGAGCAGTGCAATGTTGAATTTTCAAATCGCTTTTTCTCGAAACGACCAAATTGCACTTAGGTCGTTCTTCGAGAGAACGCCTCATATATATATATCATATCTATTTCATTTCGTCATTTATTACTCTCTCATTATTATGTTTTAAACTTATCGGTTTATATTGCACCAATTAAAGGCTTAAATTTCTGCCAATTCCCCTTATACCACCACCACAACCGTATCTGATCATTGATGTATTATCAATCGAAAATATACGAGAACATATTATCCTAGATATCGTAAATAAAAATCAAAAAATAACTCACCGACTAAATCAGCGGGTAATCTAGGATACAGCATCCCGGTTCTTGCTAACCATTCAAGTTGCAATGGGTGTATATGATGTTGTTGAGGATGTGGTCCACCAGATTGTGGATGTCCAACGGGTTGTCCTTCCTTATGTATAGAATGAAATGCGCTACCACTACCAGGATGATAATAAAGTCCACCAGGATGTATAAGTGGTCCACCAGGATGTAATAGTAATCCTTGTGTCTGTCTTACAACACCGGTATGATTAACACCGTAATGTGAATTAGCCGTTTGATTTTGGCTTGTTTGATTAATAACACCATTTCCATTCGGATCTTCGGAACCAGGTGATATTGGTGGACTTGATGCAGGACTACGGCTGTTATTGCTACAAGGACTTGCACTACCTGTCCTATTCGCATCCACGTCTACATCAACATCTACGCTTGTCTCATCCTCAGTATTATCAAGTCGTTCATTATTATGGTATTTAACAGTCAAATTATCAGATCTGAATATACCCTGATGCCTAATGGATGATTGTCCCTTAGTTTGACCAGTTGAATGATGATTTGTGATTAAATTATGTAGTGGTGGTAAAGACGCCGCCTGGCTTTTATCTCTTTGTTCTATTAAATTAGGCGTATTAATAACTAGCGGTGATTCAGATCTCGTATAATTTCTTTGTTGTTGTTGTTGTTGTTGTTGTTGTTCGCCAGTGAAATTAAATGACGTATCTTCGGTCAAACCTTTACCAAGCAAAGCGTCGATACAGAATGACGTTTTACCAATTGAATTATTACTCTGTACGTGTAATATATTGCTTGGTGTATTGTGAGGACTTGATACAAAACTGTTACCCTGATGAGGTGACGAAGGTGTTGTATTCCGCCTTTGAGATGGTGATATAGGTGATTTTAATGGTATTATTATATCATCCTTAAAACGTTTCGTCGGTATAGTTAAATCATCGCGAAATCTTACACCACCACCACCACCACCACCACCACCAACACCACCACCACCAGCACCAGCTGTATTTGTTACATCATCAGGTTCCGGTGATCTTACCCTAAGATCATGAAGTTGTTGAGGTGATTTTGAGGCAATATCTGAACAAGGTGATGTACCAGATTCTTGAAGTCTGTGTTGTATACTGTAAAGGTGTCTGGATTGCTGATGTAATTCTTCAGATACCATTTGGTTACCGTAGTGTATGGCACCTGTTGATGCCGCCATAGTCACGAAGAATAAGATAAAGATAAAGATAAAGAAGAATAAGAAGAATAATAAGAAGAAAAAGATGATGAAGAAAAAAATAAAATTCTATAGTACAATCTCGATTTTTCGTTTATCGATAATAAAAATTTAACACACCGATCCGACGATTACACTGATATTATACCCCAGTCCTCAGGATATCAGAGATGATTAAACACTAATAGACACCGTCGGCATATCGACGTTTAAAAAAACGAAAAAAAAAAAAAAAAAAACGTTAAAACTCTCAAAAATTATCTCCCTTAATTATAATTCATTATTCGTTCACATATGTTTGAAACATCACAAAATTCGTAGCAAAAATTCACATTTAATTTATACAAACGTTGGGGGGGCTGGGGGGACGGGGGGTGAATCAAGAAGATTTACAAAAAATTAAAAAGAAAATTTTTAATTTTCCTGTTTACTTTCGTTTATTATTTGTCATTAGTTGTATATTTTACACTCGTGTATAGTTTCTGGTTTTTTTTTTGTTTTTTTTTTAACTTAATAAATCATAATTATTTAATTTTCTGTTTTTTGATTTACTTTCGTTTTGATAACGAACCAAAAAAAAAAAAATTTGTATTAAATTCGAATGAAAATAGGGGAAAGAACTTTTATTTCATTTTTTCGTTTTTTTCGTTTTTTCGTTTCCTTTCACTCAACTTCAACTCAATTTCTTTATAATACGGTTTATGAAAATAAATTTGAAAAAAAACTTTATAAGTATTTCCGTAATTTTGTACGCGACAAAAATTTATTCGAACTATATTTTATCAACACCAGTAACAGTAACAACAGCAGCAGCAGCAGCAGCAACAGTAATAGTAGAAGCAGCAGGAACGGTAGTCAGTGCAGTCAGTGTATAGAGAGTGTCATGAGTAAGTGGCATTCGGCAGCGTTCATCCGGATCAAAAATCTTCCCCCACCCTTGCACGTATAAATGTATATATATATATATATATATGTATATATGTATATATGTATATATATATATGTCGGAGAAATACCCCCGCGATGTTGTCTCTGCGCCTGCAGTAGTACGCCGCGCGGTTTCAACCTCGCGATTAAATTCGGGGTGCTCCGCCCCGAAGCTCGACTATCGGCCACGCCTACGAAAACGTTAGGTAGGGTATGTAATACTTTAGTATATATATATATACATAGATATATATATATGTATACGAGACGAGAGAAGGATGGATATATACGGTTTATCAGGGAACAGATCGAGCTGCTAAATCCGGGCGGACTTCTCGCGGAAAATTTTTCCCCCCTTTGGATGTCGTTTGTCAGAAAATGAGAGAGAAATATAAAGAGAGAAAGAGAAAGAGAAAGAGAGCGAGAGAAAGAGAGAAAGACGGAGTGAGATAGGCTAGTGATATCAGATAAGCGAGGCAACGTTACACCTAACATTATCGTCGCGTTAAATTAGCAATGAAAGACACTGTCATTTATCGCGATTAATAAACGCAGAAGGGGCTAAAAAAAAATAAAAAAATTAAAACATTTGAAAAATTTTGGAAGAAATTGATTTTTCGAATATTTAATAAAATTTTAGAAAATCATCATTCATAGTCTTAAATCGTTTTGTAATTTTTTTATTCTATTTTATTTTCACATCGATTTATGTAAAATCTGTGAAACAATTGCAACGTCTTTAAACGAGGGGTGAATTACAGGGAAGATTTGGTGTACAGAATGCAGGAGATGTTTAGGAAATATTGAGAAATGAAGAGAGTTAAGTACTGGGGATGTTGGGAAATGACCTAAAATCTTGGAAAATCTTGAAAAATTAAAGGAATTTTCGGAAAATTTAGGGGTAGATGTGGTGTAAGTGTTTCTGCCTCGTGATTTACCCCTCGTCTTTAAATATCTATATGCAATGACGTTGATTTTTTATAATTACGAAAAGAAAAGAAAAGGAAAGAGGAACGAAACAGAAGAAAAAAAAAAAAGAACAGTTTCTCTCATATATAGATCGCGAAAATTTAATCTAATGAGAAGAACGTTTTAATTTTTAATTTTTGAGTCACTTTTTTTGGTTTTTCTTTTTTTTTGTTTTATAAAAAATACATACGTTGAGAATGATATGTGATAGCAAATCTACGTTCGTGGAGAAGAATTTAATTAGTTATCATTATTTTTGGCTAATAATATTGATTGATGGAAATTCGGCGTCTGGTTATAACTGTGGTATTTAATATATATATATATATTCTATTTTCTGTACAATCACACGAAACATTTATCTCTATATTATATCACGTGACTATGTATATATATATCTATCTATCTACTCGTGTTCCTATGGATATGAGATCGTGTATCATTAATGTACAACGAATTATCTGATACGTAATGACTTTATACAGTAATTGCCCACATTATCAAGTTATTAAACACGCGATTGGCGTATCTCTATATCAATCCATCTCCTATATCGCACCTTCTTTTCGATCACAATTTAAATCTCAAAAAGTGGCTATATATATATATATATTTCACTTTTCTGTTTTCTTTTTCTTTTTTCAAAGAAAAAATAGAATCGGAGCGAACAGCGACGAATTCTTACTCCGTATATATTTTTTTTTTTACATTTTTTCGGTTTTCGTATAGTGCTACCCGTAAAAATTCTTTAGTCGTCTCTCGTCTCTCTCGGGGTCTTAAGTAGATTTTTACTTCGTCAAGTATATTTGCTTTCATGGCAATGATGGATCACCACATCATGTGCTATCTGGTCAGGGTGGACCCAACTGCAGTAGTACCTGCAGCAGCAAATACTTTGATGTAAATGTGTGTTTACTTTAATGCAAAGGCACGTACTACCTCTAAACGAGAAACGTATACGTATATATATATATATCTTTAAAATGACCGGTAGCAAATGAATGATGTCTCATTTCTCTGCACCACCTAATATAATATCATCTTAATTTTTTATTTTATTTTTTATTTTTTTCCCTAGTATATAATAATAGAATAGGAAAATCTTCACGCATAAGAACCTCGTGCGTTATGGTATTGGTATTATATACCTAGGCTAGCGATGTTTGCTGTCGTCTATACGTTGATCAAATACTCCGGTTTATCCCTAACTACCGATTATGTATTGTGCGACCGATAAGCCAAAGCTTTAGCTTACTTACCGTTGCCTTTAAATATTATAATACATAACAACATATATAGAGTTAGATTCATTGAAAATTTTATCTATTTTATTTCTTACGGATTTTAATGTCTTAGACAAAATCTTATTGCAATTATTATATTATTGAATACAGGATATATGCGTATAAACGTAAGAAGTTATATAGATTATTATTATTATTATTTATCATTATTTATTATTTCTTAAATTCGACGATGACCATTTTCTTTTTTTAAAGAAACTAAAATCTTTCTTATATCTTATGGCTCGCGTTTAAGGCCAAGTGGGCTATACAGATGTTTGTTTAGAGATATTGATTGTAAATATTGATCATGGTATTGCGTAAATTGCTAATGGGTGGTTCTCGAGGCTTAAATACCAGCCGGTAATTAGTGTGCCTGCCACTTGTGCTTCTTCTTATTCATCATCATCATCATCATCTTCATATTCTTTTACTTCTTTAAGATGACCACTTTTTTTTTTTTTTTTTTGCTATACGGGTTATGAGTTAATACTAAGACGACGTTTAAATACCTCAAATTGCCATTTAATTTTTAACTCACAAATTTAAAAACCCCACTTAGATATTATATACATACACCGGCGCTTATTGCTTTCAAATATGCTAATTGAAATATAATAATGAGGATTTTTTTTTTTTTCATTTTTACCTCTTATAACGCGTTTCAATTATCATTAAGAATATTGAGAAAATAAAAAAATTCCATTTCTTTACTTGTAATATAATATAATATATATATATATAGGTATATCTTATTGTAGCTGATATCATGCCTATAATCTAAGGCTATTCAAAGGCTACTACGATATTAATCAATAATTTATATTATACCTATATATCGCCCCCGTTTCTTATATTATATATATATACCATATATAACTGATTATTATTTAATTAACTTTCGATTAACACATGTAGCTACATGCTTTTATTACACGATCATTGATAAATTTTAATTAGTACACGTAGCTGTTCTTATCTATATACCTTATATTCGGATTATCATTTTTATCCATTCATATATATATTATATATAAAAAACACTTCACAGCGTATAGCTATTTTCGCGCCGTTCTTATTGTCAATTTTTCTGTTGTCTTACTTTTAGATTCTTATATAGTTAACAATTTTTCATTCTTCTTTAATTTTGTTAGTTTCTAAAATTTCTCTGATAACGATTTAAAGAAGAGAAATGGAATAAAAATGAACATTTATTTTAGTATTTATGTATGTATGTATGTATGTATGTATGTATGTATGTATGTAGTGCATATTGTTTAAGATCGATCGATTTTTTTTTTAAGATGTTTTTAATTACGTATTGATAAGTATATGATGCTTGTAAAACAGATGTTAGATTAAAAAGAACAAATAACTTCGATCTGTGATTAGGCTATGGCTTGAGTCATGATCTGCTAATAAGACTATAATTATTAGATTAAACTAATCCACGTGTCACATTTAACTCGCTGTTAATATTACGTGGAAAGAAAAAAAAAACAGAAAAAAATAAGAAAAAAAAAAACAGAATTAACAATATACCAGCAGCTTTGACGTTTATATCTTGGAATTTTTTAGGTAGCCAAAACTCTCTCAAAACTACGACATATATACCATATCGATATATCGATAATTCCTAAAACCAGTCAATAAATAAATAAAGAAATGAAAAAAAAAAATTTGTAAATTAGGAAAAAATAAATTCTTCTGTTTTTTTTTTTCTTCAACTTTCACAAAGCTTCGTGATTCATACTAGCTGACGAAGAGAAAAAAAAAAAAAAATTTTTTTGGATAACCATCTCACCGCGTTCTCTCAGTTCAAAGTGGTAAATAGAAAACCGACGGCCAATATCTCCTCGCTGTGTCATTCATCAATGAAATAATTCCGATTGACGTATCGGGTGATTTGATCATTGAAACTTCCGTATAAGGTCTTTGATTTCATACTGTATGAAATTCGATTTGATATAGCGGGTACTTTAAACGTTATGTAATAATATTATATGCAGACACGGTTTTTCAGCGATAAAAATTTTAAATTATAATTGTTTTTTTTTTATAACGTTGCCTCCTCGTCGCCCCTCGTTGTCGTCGGAAACAATTCTATAATTTAAACTCTTTAATCAATTAAATCTAATATAATAATATGTTATACGTTTGATTAAAGGCGCATTAATAACTTTATGCCAATAATGATTGACGTCGGAAATCGCGAACGAGTAAACGAATGATTAAACATAGATCAAAATGAATACATATAAACGTGTAATTTGAATAATAATTTTGAAAAAATGTTCACCTTTTTTTCTTTTTTCCAAATCAATCAGACGCCAATTCAATTCAATTTTTATAATTGCTATCAAAATTAGTGTATGCGGTTTTTGAGAATTGATATGTGTGAAGACTGCGACAGGGGGGTCGAGGGGGGTGTCTGTATGTAAAATATACTTACCTTGGACTTCACACTCGTACAGGTTACGAGGATATAGGTTCGGAGAGCCATTACCTTGTTTGCGTTGAGCAACCCCGACAGATGACAACTGACGACTGATACCGGGCTGATAACAGGGTGTTGCTCAAATATTTGAAATTTCAGTAAATAGGGTAGACTAAATAAATATCTGCAGGGACTGGTTTTCAACGCGTTTCTACAATTCGCTTCTGGTTTTACCGCATTTACATATATATATATATATATATATACGTACCATATAGGTAAATAGGTACATACCCATGTGATATATTCGCTTTGGCAAAATTAAAATGCGAATAATTTATATATATATTTTTTTTTTCAAAATTAATCTTGTTCAGGACCTAAGAAAACCTTATCAAATTATTCATATATTATTTCTTATAGTTAGATTAATTGTATGATTAATAATTAAACAAAAAAAAAAATAATTATTATTTCAGGATTTAATGACGAATCACAACGCATTCGCAATTATCCCCGATTTTTATTCACCTTAAATTATCCGCCGACAATAACTGTTAATTATATACCTATAGATGCAAGTCTCATATACTTTATCTAATGCGATTATATAAAATTAAAGAAAATAAAAAAAAAAAAGAAAGAAATCGTACTGGTATATACATCCGCGATATATTTCACGATTATTTCGCGGTTTCGGTACCCGCTTATCAGCCTTGCAAAATATATAAAGTCATGTGATATTTAGGTGATTCTTTTGTCAGCTGTTAATATCAGATATTAAATCGGCGTATAAGTCGGTGCAAATATCGGTCTGATTGACAGTTGACTGACAGCATGACAGCGCTGTGGATTACATGAGTAAAAATCTAATTATTCTTATAACAAATTTAATTATTATTATTTTTTTTCTCTTCAATTTTGTAATAATAATTTCGTTACATATTTTTTTCCTTATTCATTTTTATATTATAAATTTCATCTCTTCGTCTCTTTTACTCGAATCTCAAAAATCCGTTGTCCAATATTTTCTTTTGTTTTTTTTTGTTTTTTGCTTTACTCTTTATTTTTTGTCTTTGCTTTTTATTATTATTCGCCAAATGAGAACCAGTTTGTCGAAAACAATTACCCCGGTATTATCCCAGGAGTACAATTATGCCGGTTAACGAGTATCATGGCGTCTTTTACTCTACCCCCTCTTTTAGCCTCGTTTTTCCCTCACTTCTCATCCCCTATACAGTCTTTCCTATGGCCATCCAGTTTCCAGCCTCTAGGTTTCCCTGATCTTCTCTTCTCTTCTCTTCTCGTCTCTTTCTCTCGAAATCTCTCTCTCACTCCTCCAACACCCACGAAAGTCGTCCAACGTAATTAGAATCTCCCTCAAACTCCCCTTCGGGGTACCTTCGGCTTCTCTACCCACCCCTAGTCGACCGGCCATTATTTTTAATAGCGTTGTTAATGAAACTAGGTGTCGCCAAATTAACCCCTCATTTCAGTAGCGCTCATTCGCAATATTCGTTCGCCAATTTCTTCTCTTTTTTTTTCTTTCTTCGTACAAAACTGGGTTAAAAAAAGACCGCAAAAAAAAAAAAAACATGGTTCCATTTTTTGCAAATTATAGTATTGCAAAAAAAAAAAAACAAACATGTGAGAAGTAAAATTTCATCCTTTGAAATGAATAGAGAATAAAATAAAATTTCAAAAAAAAAAGAAAGGGATAATTAAAAACAGGCGAAAAATTTGCGAGTAGGTATATTTTTCTTTTTTTTGAAATTTCATTCCCCTCCCCATGTATATTTAGCACAAAACTATTATATTGGTGAGTTTTAGTGAGAATGTATGGTTTTTTGTTGGTCAGAATAGAGAACCACTGGGTTTCGCTGATTACCGCGGTAACCGCCCCCCGAGCGCCAATTAATCTTAACTTTTACGGGGCAAACACTTTTCATTAAGCCCTCCCTATATCCTCCCCTGTTACTCGTCCTTCCTTTGCATCCTTCCTTCTCTTCGTGCACCACCAGACTCCAGCATCCCTGCCGGGATGTATCCTCTCGGTTTCTCGATCTTCTCTATTCTCTGTCCTCTCGTTAAATGCCTCCTTCCATACTTCTACGTTTCTACGCTTCTACTTCTCCTTATTCGCCATGCAACTTCTCGGACTTTGTATTAGGTATATGGATATAGATATAGATATAGATATACGTATTCGGTTCTGTGTGTCTGTGTGTGTGTGTGTGTAAAGATCTCTTCACCCTCAAACCATCCATATCCTCTACCTCCGTATATATATATATATATATATATATCTCGACTGTAACCTAGGGACAGGGCGATCAAAGCTCGCGAGATGTGAGAGGGTAAAGGAAAATGGCTCCCCAGACAAGCGTTTAATCTGGCTCTAATTAACAACTTACCCCCCCGTACCCCTAGTTCAATGAGCATTGTATATATGTATACATACACTATAGTCACACGTCTGCTGCACCAGGAAACTCAAAGATTATATCAAAACTCTTCTCTTCTTGCACTTCAATTTCACTTCACTACGTGTTTTCAAATTTCTTTTTCTTCTTCCTACTTTTTTCGATTTATTATATTTATATTATATTAATGCAGAGCCAGCAACCACCTGGCGTTTAGATCGGATTAAATGATCCTATAGCCGACAACAGTTGTTGTCGAAAAATATAAACGAGATATAGAAATATTATTGTCGGTATTATAATTTGACGTTATGTCAATTACACACCTTAAGTATTTATGTAACAGAGATTTAAAGAATCAGATTTATAATACAAAAAAAAAAAAAAAATCTATCTGTATACACGATACAATTATTATTATTATTATTTTTAAATTATTATTATCATACATACATTAGTAGGTATATTAGAGAGATTACCGTACCTACGAATGTTATATAGTTTTTTTTACTCTAACGTAACGCAAAACAGATAACTATAATGAACTGGTACAGGCTTTACCTTCGTGAGATAAAGAATTTCATTTCAAGTTACTACAGTGAGTGTAGAAATCTAGTTTGTTGGCTTTATCGATTTTGTGGAAAGGATATTAGGCGATTTTTAATACATATATATATATTTTTTTTTTCATATTATAAGACAATTGAGGAAAGGGTTGAGCATTTGAAGGTATATAAATTTCAATCCATTTTCTAAATATTTATAAAATAATTCTATAATTTTATATAACTTCAGATCGTTGATAAACAAAAATGTAAAAACTAATAATTATAAATATAGGGTTGAACAGATTGAGTCATTTCAATTCAGTATATAATTGCTATACTTATTTCTTACCAAAAACATATACCTTGCTATGGTATACGTGTACATATATAAATATATATATGAAAAAAGAAAAAAATTGACTACATTTTTGGCATATACATTAATAATCGTTCGTGATAAATTTTATGATATTTTATACGATTTTAATGTTGGAAAACAAAAAAAAAAACTAATTATTACTCGACTATTATATATAGTATATGTCTATTATTGTTCGTATATTAATCAACTTTACATACTTATTGTTATATTAATCGTAATTATTATTAATCATCGATCTCACATTTATTTATTTAATTAATAATAATAATAACAATAATAATAATAATTAACTCATTACTTTGTCTATCCATGGTACAAATTTTTGTATATTTGTATAAACTCCGGGTAAATGTTCACGTCCACATCCTATACCCCATGACACCAAACCTATTAGAACGTGTCTTCCTTCGACTGACATCGTTAAAGGACCCCCAGAATCACCCTGTTTATAAATTAAAATACATAATTCCAGTTTTTTTTTTGCCTTTACTTCTCTCGTATTATATTTTTTGAACAAATTTTCTTATTAGATAGTTAATTAATTAATTAATTAATTGATTACCTGACAAGAATCTCGTCCTCCCTCTTTATAACCGGCACATAAAAATACGTCATGAATTGTTTCTCTTCTTCCAGCGGCTCTGAACCACCTTTGACATCTTTCGTTTGGAATGACCTGAGATTGTGAATGAAAAAATTGATGAAATGATTCTGAAAATCTTTGAGAATGTTTAAAGAAGAAAAAGAAGAAGAAAAAAATGAATTTTTTTTTTTACCTCGACATCAACCTCCTGCAAAACTGTTGGTGCTGAACTTTGACCATGTCTTGTACGGCCCCATCCAGCTACGGTTGCCATACGACCCGTCAATTTTAAATTTCGTGCCGGAAGACAAACCGGAACTATGTGCTGTTTGAAACTTACGGTCCTCGAGAGTTTTACGAGAGCTACATCGTTCCGGAAATCAGTTGGCGAATATTGGGGATGGACCTGGATCGTCGAGTGAGTAGATTGAAAATATTTTAATATCAAATATAATTTGAAAGAAAAGAGAGAAGAGAAGAAAAAAAGAAAAAAAGGTTTTCAAACCAATTCGATAAAAACGTAATCAAGTTTTTATTAATTAATAATTAATAATTAATAATTAATAATTAAGATCCTATATACCTCCTTTCTTTCGATATTATATTCTTCGTGAAGTAGTCGTTCTCCTGTATCTCTGACGTCCCATTCTCCGAGGCGAACTTTTAGATTGTTGTTCGGAGAACTGAATCAATATTATTAATTTTTTTTCGCACATCCAACAAGTTTCGTTGCAAAAATTATTATCCGAGATAAATATATACTTACGTAGCGACGCAGTGAGCAGCGGTAACTACCCATTTGTTATTTAAAAGCGCACCTCCACATGATAATTTTTTCGATAAAAATCCAGATTTTATTATGGCTGCCTAGGAAAGAATAATAATAATAAAAAAAAAAAAAAACAACAAAAATTCACCGTATATAATCGAATCGTGGAAATAATTGTATCAAATTATTAATTAAATTGTTCACCTGCCACGGATGACTGCCAAAGCTAGAGCTGTGTCCACCAACGATGCGATTACTCCTCGTGTATAATTCCCCACAGCCTTTAAAAAAAAAAAGAAGAAAAAAAAAAAAAAAAAAAATTCAATTGCATTAACGAAAAAATTTCGAAAGAAAAGTTTTTTTTTTGTTTTTTTTTTTTTCCATACTGCGATGCTACGCAATAAATTTTTTCACTTTATTATTTCGAAAAATAAGGACTATACTCGTAGTATTTAATTTTCATATTTTAAACATATTTATTGTATTTACATCGATGATTGCGTAACATCTTTATGAGTATGAATTTATTCATATTATTCATAGTAGTGCATTGAAACAAAAAGAAAATTCATCTGTAAATAATAATAATGCGTGTTTGTTATAGAAAAAAAATAGTGTTCATCCCATTCGATTGATTATAAACAATCAGCTGTATATACCTACAGCTAGATATAATTAAAAACCAATCGATCCAAAGCCTGCGGTTGTATAGGGCGTGTGCGATAGAAAACGGAAATTCAATTTCCGCATATAGGTGCATATAATATGAAAAAAAAAAAGAACTCGTGCAATTTTGTGCAACGAATGCGGGGCTGTATCATAGTATATGATTCTGTATCGTATATATCAGTACGTTGTGGTATTTTTATTGTCTTTAAAAATCATTATTATCTGCCCTCTTTATTTTCCAAAAAATTTCAATCGTCATTATAATTATATATTAATGATCTTCCTTTTATTCGCGTACATACGTATAAAATGGTCAATTTTACCGCGATGAATAATAAATTTTCATATCTTTCGAGTGTTTAAAAGAAAAAAGAAAATGAAAAAAAAACAGACGTTCCCAACGGTGGAGAATTTTTTCACGTTGATATGTATATCTGTAACACCGAGGGGGAAAAAAAATAAAATTAAATAAAATTCAGGTTCTGGACGATCGCGATGTGGTCAAGTACCGTAAAGCTGAACTCGAAATTATGTAACTTCGTATTTATTCTTCTGTATATAACCTAATTGCTACTCGGTTCTAATTAAACTAGATCAAGTATATCAACGCGGTCGTCGTACTGTGTCGACGACATGACGTATATGTATATGTGTCTTCAAAATTGCAACGATTTAAAATAACATACTTTCCCGTGTCGCAATAATCAGCAAATTATCAAATTACGTTGAATCTAGTTTCCCTTTTTGTTAAACAAAAATAAAAAAAAAAAATATATATATATATGTAACATACATAGATACATACATGTCTATCTCTCGCTCTTCACGCATCGCGAATTTCTCTTCCCCCGGTTTAGTATAAAAAAAAAAAAGAAAAAAATTTATTTTACAAGTCTAAAGTACTAAAGGTTTTTTTTCTTGTCTTTTTTCAAAAAAGACGAATTTCATATACGATCTCTAAATCACGCCCCACGATTTTTCAAGTTATATGCACCCCAAAAAAACCAGACGTTATTTTTCTTTCAATTTTGTTTTTTTCTTTTCTCATCTCATTTTCACGTCTCCGTCTGCGTCGGTTTTTTGTCTTCATTTTTGATTTTTTTATATGTCTTTTTTTTTTTTTTGTTTTTGTTTTTTTTGTTTTTCTCTATCGTGCGCCAGCTATTCTTGATTACCGCGATAATTAGCACCGTCTCCATCACTTGGATATTCCTCGTCAGGTGAATAGGCATCATGAGGATAGTCGACGGGCGGATAATCCGGCGAAGGATAAGTCGATTGAACATTAGATAAGTCCCAATGTTGATTAGAAAATCCAGGCTTTACATTCGAGTGTCCTAAACTCGAATCGTACGGTTTTTGAGTTCCAAAATCCTGTGGTCGATCGGTAAAAACGTAGGTTGGTCTATGGCCCTGATTATATCCAGGCTTTGGTCTACCAGCCGAAGATATCGACGGTCTGTTATAAACCGCGACGTCGTCCTCAAGGTAGGGTCTTTGGTGGCCAAGATTTAACGAAAATGCTAGAATTTTTGTGATGTTTTTTTTTTTTTTTTTTTTTTATCTTTTATTCTTCTTTTTCTACTCTTTATTTTATTCAATTATTACTCACAGCTCTGTTAATTAATTACGTCAGACGAACATATTTACATCAATTTCTATGTAAATCAAGCGAAAGTAATTAATCGTTTGTTTTTTTTTTGTTTTTTTTTTTTGTTTTTTTTTATATAATCACCTAGCGAATTTCGAGGATTTCGCAATAATCGCATACACATTATAATAATATG
The DNA here is from genome assembly GCA_914767705.2 of Tenthredo notha. NCBI lineage: Eukaryota > Metazoa > Arthropoda > Insecta > Hymenoptera > Tenthredinidae > Tenthredo > Tenthredo notha. The sequence goes on along the minus strand of OU611920.1, from coordinate 3,085,628 downwards.
AGAGAGAGAGAGGGAGAAAGAAAAAAAAAGAGAGAAAGAGAGATAGAGAGAAAAAAAAGAGAAAGATGTATATAGAAACTTTGCGCAATTATTTAAGAAGCGTTACGCCAATTTCGCGAGTTAGTCAAAAAAATAAAAAAAATGAAAATAAAAATAAAAAATAGAAGTGTTGAGAAACAATATTAGCTCTTTGTCTTTTCGCGGTGTAAAGTTACTCTACTGGTACCTTTTTGTCTTTCGACTCGGTTATTTGAATTAAAAAACCGTGAAAATCAACGATCCTGTGTAATTTCCTGTTTGTTTTTTTTTTTTTTATTATATAATTTATTTCGAGGTAAAAAAATATGATTGTTTTAAAAATTAATAGTAAAAAAATAAAAAAATAAAGTCTGAGTAGTAAACTTACTCGCGTTTTGTAGTAGTCCTACACTTGGTTGGGGATCTTTTTCTGGTATATCATCGTCGTCGACACAGCAACTCCATATTAAACCACCTGAACAAAGATCGACGGGTCGTCCACCGCCCAAAACGCAGCTTATACTCAATCCACACTCAAATTTAGTTCCCTTGTATTTGCAGGTTTGTGGAATCACTGAAAAAAAAAAAAATAGACAATAAATAAAGAAAAATGAAAATAAATAACGAGGATAATTTTTTCGTTAGAATTAATTTTTTTTTTTTTCTTTTTTAGAAGCTATATTATTCATTTATTAGTATACGTCATGTGATCACTCTGATCGACGTCAATCAGAGAAATACAGAGAGAGAAAGGAAGAGGAAAAAAAAAAAAAAAAAAGAAAGAAAGAAAAAGAGAAAGAGAGCGAAAAGACAATTCTAAGCAAAAAAGAAAAATTCGATATGTGAAAGTATAACTTTCGTGGAATAAGTTATTTATTTATTTATTTATCTATTTATTTATTTATTTCTTCCTATTTTTGGGGTAATATAACGTAGTATAATAGGTACATACAACGCGACTTTGGCATCGATTTACTTTTTTTTATTAATCTTATTACTTATAGCTGTATAAAATTATTTTTTTTTTCAATCAATTTCTCTTTTTTTTTTTTTGTTTTTCTTCTCTCTCTCTCTTACTATATCGATCCGTATTTAACACAGAAAGAAAAGAAAAAAAAATACTATAATATATTATCTCAAAACTTATATACCGATCAGACGAATAAAACTATCGTGTGGGTACCTATAATAGAATAACGAGTAGAGGAAATATACCTAACTCGTGAGTTTATTCTGCGCTCTGTTTCCCCTCAGGTAAGGATAATATACCTATATATATATGGCAAGTTAAAATGATCGAAATTACTATTTTCTAAATCTCTTCTATTCTCTATGTTTATTTATTTCTAATTTATCGTGGTGGTTCTTTCATCCTAATAACAAAAGCAAAATTTTTTTCACTTAGATGTATACCGTCTACACTTTCTGGTGTATATAAGTGAAATTTTTAACGTGAAAGTGGTATTTAGGATCTCACGGTTTTTCTTTCACTATATCATTTAGTTTCGTTCTTTTCTTTCTTTCTCTTTTTTTTTCAACTTAACAATAACCGATCTTATTTATCATTAAATATACATAAACTAATCCATTCTTAGACATACTTCTACCAAGCATATCCATTATACTGCTTTGTACGCTAGTCCCTTGTCCTCGTGGGTCGTCATCCGTTGTATAGTTTCGTCTTTTCCTTAACGCTTCGACAAGCAGTGCTCCTTGTTCTTGGCTAGTTAATTTTCTTCTTCTACCTTGTCGTTCTGAATTGATTTCCGAATTATCATATTGACTATGGTATTTAGAACCCTGGGCTTTTAGTTCCTCTAATAATTCGGCAGGATTAATATCGGTAATCGTATCATCATCATCATCGTCGTTGTCGTAAGTTTCGTACGGTTTATCCTTATCAAATTCGTCTCCATCATTTTGTTGATTAAAATTTCCATTTCCATTTCTATTCCCGTTATCGTTATCGGTGAATAAATTCTTTTCACTCCAAATTGGAAAACGTGTTTTTGTATTGTCTACTACGTTTTTAAGGGTTGTTTCAATAGCTCGATTTTCACGTACGAAATTAACACCGTTTTTAGAATCTCTCATACGATTATATATCGAACTTACAGGAAGCTGAAGCTCAATATGATCCTGACCTTCGTCTCGTCTACGAATTTTACTTCTCAAATCTAACCAGGTACTAGAATACGTTTCGGTATTTAATACCGGTGTCCTGTATCTTTCCATGTCGTAAAAATCCACAGCCGTGACAAGAGTCAACAAACTGAGACGAAGACCAGTTAGAAACAACATTTTTAATAATATTTATATACGAAAAATCTTATAATTCTTATTCTCGTTTCTTCTTTTTTTTTTTTTTTTTTTCTCTAATTTCACACGCTAAACAAACTTTTCCCACGATTTATTTACTACCATTATTATCACCTTCGTAAGATAAAAAAAAATAAATAAAAAAAAAAAATATTCCTTCAATTTTTTTATATATTTGCGTTAATATTTTTTTCAAATAGTCTTCGCTTTGATTATGATTATTAATTTATAACTCGTCTTACGATTCACGATTTTTATATCACATTCATTTTCTTTCATCGTGCGGACTTGGTCCGAGTTCGAGGATTAATTAACTTTCGGTTAAATATTTTCATAAAATTTTTCCTATTGAAAAAACAAAAAAAAAGAAAAAAAAAAAAAATAGAAAAAGAAGCAGAACTTTTTCTTTTTATCGACACTTAATAAAATCGTCGCCAATTTATTTAATCCACTTAATATAGTATCGTATTATTATTGTTAAGGTCGCCTTACTAAGCGCCTTCTCGCACGTGGACTGACAGGTTTAAAATCAAAAGAGAATCGTCGTTCGGTTTGTATCTTGGTAGTTCCTTACTGCTGCTTTCACCTGACAAGTGCACCAGCTTTCCCGAACCTTGTGTTCGCGATTATTTCCCCTCTTTTACCTTCTCTAACATATAAGGTTCCCCTCTTCTTTTATTTATAAACCTTTCAAAGTTTTTCCTTTAAATATATATATATTCGCGATTGCGATTTTTATTGCTGGCAACGAAAAGAATGAAAGAAAGAAAGAGAGAGAGAGAGAGAAGAAAAAAAAATTTAATTCACGTATTTTGTGACGTTTCTTCTTATTTTTATTTTTTTTCTTCTTTCTCATATAATATATAACGAAGATTTATTTTTTACGACAATTATTTTTACATTACGTTTAATCCATATATATTTATATATTCATCTACCTATAACTTGTGATACAGTAGCACTCTGAATGTATGGTGACCTAAATAAGTATTTACGGAAGTTTCACCGAAAAGATTTTTACCTGGCGCCAGAAAAGCCCGAGGCTTGATCGAATTTATAGTATATATACTAATGACAAAAGATAAAGAAAGAAAACCTGTATATATAGGTACTACATTATATAGTTGTAATAATATAATTCGTTGCGGTATTTTAGTCGCTGATCACTTCTGTGGTTTCGTGAAATTTGCGAAATTCTCGATCCTTTTATTATACTTGTTTCATTTTCTGGAAGTTTTTATATACCTTTATATACATATATATGAAACTTTCTTCGCCAAATTATAATTCGCGTATTCGCGAAAATGTGTACATACGTCAATGTACTATATTTCTTTATTTTTTTTGTTAGGGAGAAAGTGCCAGTTAATTAATTTTTTCATTTATACATATCTAAGAATATCAAATCTTTTTTCTTTCTCGCACGTTATAATTATTATCTTTAATTCTATATTCAGCTATTTATTTTTCAATACATATTAAAATAAATTCGTCAAATTATATTGTTAATATAATACTCACATCCAAGTTCGTCGAAAAATCTCATCTGTCCGTTTGAAGATCCGATTGAGTTATCGATGATCGAAGAATCGCGATCAGGCACGTCTGCGAAATGACAAGAAAAAAAAAATTAGGCAAAAGAAAGAAAGGAAGAAAAAAAAAAACATCATAGCTAGATAATAAATGTGCGAATAAATATATGTTAGATAATATAAACCGCGTAGCATTTTAATTTTAATTTTAATTAGTCGTTATATGTATATCGTATTGTGAAATTATACAGAATATAAATTTTACTTCCGGTTTCATTATCGATACACACCGCGTGGACCTACCAAACAAAAGCAACGAAAGTATATTCGGCTTCCCGGAGCGCGTCGAAATGTTAATTTCTCTCACGGATCCTTTCTCCTTCGGTCATCATCTTATCCCGGTATAGATATTTCTTATGCTATTTCTGTATATTTTTTCTAAATCGATAAATTCTATATAACAATTTTCCTTTTTTTTTTTTTATTTTCTTTTTCATTAATTCGCAAAATTTTCTGAAAAGAAAAATTTGCTGTTTCATTTATTTTAGCGATATAATATCGCGAAGTATTTTTTTTTTAATACTCGATTTTTGGATGCAAACATATAAACATAGAATAATTTGATCTGGGGATGCGATTTTTGACAATTAAAAAAGCAAAAAAAAAAATAATTAAAGATCAATTAAATTTAGTTTTATATATATATATATATATATATATACATATCAATTTAGTTTTATAATAATAAAACAAATTAAATAAAAACTTGCCAAAAATTGAAAGGTATTTGTCGTTCCCTCTGTAACTTGTGACAAAAGATACGAGGAAACAGTAGATAATAATTAGTCGCAGAGTCATTTCGTTTATAATCGTTGAACTAATTCACTGTCATTCAGTTCTTCATGGTTCGCAACATTTACTTAGAAGCACTTTTCCTCCAGGCTATTGGCATATATATATATATAACGTTATTTAGACAGAGTAGAGTCACGTGAATTTTTCTTTTTTCTATTCGCCTTTGCAATCTCTTTCTCTTTCTTTATTTAAATTTATTTTCAATATTATATAACGTTTTTTTTTTTGATTCCTCTTCTTTCTATAATATTTTTGGTTTTATATCTGAGATCGTAATAATCACATTTTTATTATATTTAAACACCTTGAAATTTCTATCGTCAATTTGAAATGATAATATAATTGAATTGATTAATTTTTCACACAAACTGTACATCCAGAACTTTATAAACCGTAGCGAAAAGTCTTTGGTACAGTATTCGACAAAAGTGGGACACGAAACCAGGCCAATGAAACAAGTGGAACGCCTTTTAGTGCTTGTAGTATTTGAAACGTGGTCTATACCACCACAAGGCAGCAACACTATCCTCTCCTTCAGTTATTAGTGAAAGTTAGACTCGGAAACTTTCAAGTTTGGCAACACGATACGCGGATGTAGGTGTACGTACACGCGATACATACTCTACGTGATATTTAATTATAATTAATAAATTGTCGATTTTTTTTTTAAATCGATAATACTTCGGTTATCACTTTAGCAGAGAATTAGAATTCCCATCTATAATTTTATTGCAAAAAAAAAAAAAAAAATTAATAACTCTTGTATTAATCAAGACATGTCTTATAGTTTATTCATTTCTATTTCACTCATAAGCGATCAGTCTTATTTCAATTTATTTAATTTCTTTTTCATAAATTTTATTTCTATTTTCTTTTTCTTTGCATTAATTTAATCAGACTAGATTTCAGTCGGAAAAACTAATAGTCGCCGGTTCGGAATGCACTTATAGGTCAAGGGTGCTTTCACCGACGATCGCACGATCAGCTGATACCACTATAGGACTTAGACGTGCGACTCGTCGTACAGCTAAGAACTGAAAATCCTATATTATATTGTTTCTATTTTTTGTTTTTTATTTTTTTTTCACACTAACGTAGATAAATTTTAAGCAACGAATAATAAAGAACGGATTAAAGTGCGCGGGTAGAATTATTTAGGGAATATTTCACGTCTCTATATTATTATTAATATTATTATTATTATTATTATTATTAGGCACGATAGATTTCGCAGAATAAAAAAATAAAAATTCTTAACGAAATAGAGAGCGGTTTGAAATTTTTACTTTTTAAATTTATATTAAAAGTTGATATTTCATGAAGATATGAATTTACACGCACTTAGATATCCGTATATTAGTTTTGGAATTTAATTTTTTTTATTTTCTAGCTTTCACTGTTTATAATCACATCTCGTTATTATTAGACGAAATTAATTTTCAAATTTTATTACGTTTTTATTATATTTAAAATAAGAAGAAGAGAGAAGGAGCGCGAAGATTAAAGGAGATTAAAGGAGATATGAGATATACGGTACATTTAATTTTTAAAGGGAAATATAATATAACCGAGGATCATTTAAGTTGTACGCGTTGAGTCTGACTACTGATCAGAAATACGAACCGTAGAGACAACGTCGAATGGTCACTACAGCATCGGACACTCTCCTCTCTCCACACTCTCTCCTATGGACCGTGATCTTGTCTGTATAGCCTCCTTGGCCGTTTACTTTATAAAAATTTATCTAACAATAAAACTGACGCGATCTACAAGGTTGTATTAATTTTTTTTTTTTTTTTATTTCGAATTAAGATCAAAGATTTTTCGTTGATTAAATTTTTTCAACGTAGAAATTTTGCCTGATTTTTTATTTATTTATTTATTTCGCAAGTTAAATCGATTTAAATCGTCGAACTTTGACTTTGGCAAATATTTATATCGCCTCGGTACTGATCGCGATATTTTCTTTCATATATTACGAAACTTTGCGGATTGTTTAACTAATGATCGGCAAATACATACAGATATTTGTCTAGCTTGTTCAAATACACAATATTGAATAATAAATCGGTGCTAAAGTGTACCACGAGAGTTTATCCGTTCAAATGCATCGTTACAGTCGATGGATTTCGGTTGTATAAATTCAGACAGATCTAAGTCGTAGAGAAATTCTTTTTTTCATTGCCTTATAAAATCAAAATTGTTTATAAAAATGAAAATATTCGTTCTTATCGTAGCTTTACAAATCATCGGAGTTTATTCTATATCGAAAATATCAGTACAGGGTGACAATCGTGCTTTGAAAATTGCCGTGGTTAGTATAGATATTCAGATAAGTGAATAAATAAATAAATAAATAAGTAAATAAATAAATAAATAGTAAAAAAGTTGAAAAGTATATTTTTTTTTTCAGTCTGATATAGTAAATAAATGTTTCGGATCATCCGAACGTTGGTCAGAGATTTTGATAATAGCTGAATACGCTAGCGATGAAATTATCGGAGAAATCAATCGCAATTCAAAGACTTCGAACTTAATCGTGTCTCTAGATACAATTTTAAAAAGAGAATATAAACCGTCTGAAAAGTACAGCAATTATTCAAATACTCAGATTGAATGGCAGAATATTAAATCGAAAACGACTGGTGTTATCATGACCGTTTATAGTCTAAAACAATTAGACTCTGTACTAAGTTTTCTGAAAAATAATATAAATGGAATTTGGAAACCAGAATCATCGTATTTCTTCATCGTCGTCGTAGGTAAATCAAATTTATTTCATTCCATACAACTAGAAAAGAAGAAAAAAATAAATAAAAATAAAAAAATGAGATAGGAAATAAAATTACGTCTTCGAAAATTGGTATCATCTTTTCTCAGGAAGGAAATGTGACATAGCAGAATACAATAATATGTTTAAAGTCATTTGGGGCTATTGGATTCTCAACGCCGTTATAATATGCTCGACGAATTATACTAACAATCTTAATCAGAGTGGAATTGAGTTATATACTTTCAATCCTTACTCGGGTGATCATTCGCAAAAGTGGGAAACAATTGTCGAAGAAATTATCGAAGTTAAAATAATTACTGGAAAGTTCAATCATTCCTGGTATATTTTTAAGAAAATATTCAACGGTATAAGATCATTTGATCATGACGATGACGATATATTTTTCGACAAGACATCAAATCTAGACGGATACTTGATACCGATTGGATTCGGTTATTCTGGATTTTTATCAAACAAACTTGATAATCAGTCAGCAAAATTCTTTGAGGCAGATTGTCGCGTGCTAAAATCTATTTCAACTAAATTACAATTCGAAGTCACTGAGGTATTATTTATACATCACTCGTATAACTCTTACAGATTTTTTCTAACCATACGTTAGATAAATTTCATTTGAAAAAAATAAAAATACCATACGTCATATTTTTTCGAAGGTCTTCAATCAAGACCCGAATTTATACGGATTACCACATGAAAATGGCTCCTACTCTGGTATGTTGGCCGATATACATACAGGACGATCGCACCTAGGACCTTCAATGCGTGTAATGAGGATTTACCCCGGTCTTGGAATGACTTATCCTCACCGGACAATCAACCTTTGTTTCATATCGAAAATTATTGGAATTCGTCCACGATGGACGAATCTTATATTTGCCAAATACATTTGGATCGGTATTGGATTTGGCATTATAATATTCACGATAGTTTTTTACCTGCAAAATAAGTCCCACGGTATTACATCGGCATTTCTTGAAGCTCTTCGATTGATTATTGGTACTTCGATAATTCATACATCAACAGTATTAAAAAATAGAATTATTCTCGGATCTATATTACTCGTGGTTCTTGTAATCGACGGCACGATTAGAGGTATAGATATCGTCATAGATTTTTGGCAATAATTGTTCATCTTCAACGAGGCTATCGTTTTAATTCATATAATTACAATCATTGTTTAAAAAATGACATAGGAAATTAATTATTCAAATAGTTTCATATATTACAGGTCGTTTTATATCGATCTTAACCGTTGCTAGACCATATCCAAACCTTGACACCGTAGAACAACTCATAGAGCAAAAAGTTGATCTGTATGGCCATCCTGTGATGAGACACATGTTTATGGATCCCCAGTTAAAATCACGATTTAATGATAGTGTTTCGTTCACGGAATGCTTCGATAGTTTAAATCGTGAAGAATCTCAGCGTGCCTGCTTCTTGGATTGTCAAGCCCTAAATTATATGGAATGGAATTCATCGATTATCCATATAAGTAAAAATCCTTTTCGTGAAAACTACGCAGTGTAAGATTTTCATTTATTACTCCAAGTAATATTAACCAGAGATTTGTTAATTATATTTTTATCAATCGTTATTCAGATTCTTAACCACGATACATTGGCCTATGAAAAATCGTTACAGTTTCGAAATACAGAAATTAGTAGAGGCAGGTATATATGAAAAATGGAAATTGGATGTCAGCAGGAAGGTGGAAATAGATTCATGGAAACTGAAGAGATTATCGGAATCGGCGAACGTCATATCCATAAAACTTAATGATTTGCTAACCGCCTTTGTGCTGCTATTTGTTGGCTTATCAATCGCTCTGATAGTTTTTGCCTGTGAAATAAAAGGCCCAAAAAGTATTAGCAGTATGAAATTTTAAGCAGTGATAAATTGAGTTCGATAATTAATTCATATATATACGTAATTAGTCATCATCGAACACAGAATCATTTATGGGATTCATATTTGTCGTAGTCATCGTAGTTTAAGGCACGATATCATATTTATGCAACTACACATTTGAAATATTTCACGATGACGAATAGACGACTTTATGTATCGTCAGATAATATTCCTGACCGTTGCTAATTACTATATTATAACGGAACTATCGTGTGACTTTGTAGATTTACAGTCAACGGTATAAACTCATACATTTATAAATAATTATTCCCGTTGCATTCCATAATCTAGGTCGTTTTATATCAATCCAAACCCGTGGAAAGACCATATTCAAAGCATTGATACCGTTGAATAGCTCATAGAGCAGAACATGCATATATACGTTAACGATATATTATCCCTCTATCAGTTTCTAGATTTCCAATTAAAATCATGCTTAAGTAATACAAAACGCTAAAAGCATCGACGATTTAACTTCAATAAAATTTTCAATATAGTAAAATCACGATTATAAAAATTATACGAAATTATTTGTCTGGTTGAGGTGAACTCTTTGACTCTGGTGGAAATTGAACATCCAACAATATTTTCGGACCTAATGCAGATCGGGAATAGAGCTGATATCTATTCGAAGGTAATTGCATTATTTATGTTTGTCTCTGTCTATAATCGTTTGTTATATATTATTTTTACTTATACGATTTCGGATAGTCGGTGTGAATTAGGAATTTTTACTTTGCTTTTTGGAGTTGGAAAAAGATATTTGATCATTTCACTTAGTGAAAAGTTTTCTGTTATTGAAACCGCATTAACATACACTTGTACACTTAAGGGTAAGTGATAATGTGAGTTGAACGTATAAAAAGAGTTCTTTCGCCTCCATTTTGTTAATGTGTTTTTGTCATTCTCGGTCAAGATGCGTCTATACGATTTTATCATAGTCTTAAAAATTATTGAAGCTTATTCAGCCTCGAGAATCTCTGTGCTAAGTGACGATGAACATCTGGCTATCGCCGTTGTTAGTATAATCGTTAATTTACCTGTACATACATTCATTCGTTCATATTTTCTTGAACTTCTTGCCTACTCGAAAAGATACGAATGTTATATATATTTTCATTCAATCCTTTCAGGCTAATATTATAGAGAAATGTTCTCTATCGTCCGAACGTTGGTCAGAACTTTTAGTAATACCTGATCAGACTAACGATGAAATTCTAAAAAAAATTCACCACGATTCAAAGACTTCGAATTTAATTTTATTCCTGAATAGTACAGAAAATATTGATCATTCGAATAATAGTGTCGAAATGCCGAGGAACAAACCGACTTCGCTTATAATCACCATTAAAAATCTTAAGCACCTCGATTCTATCATCAAATTTTTGGAGATTGATATCCATAAAAATTGGAGACCGGAATCCTACTTATTCATCATCCTAGGTAAATCGAAGTCTTTCCTTTTCATAGTTGAAAACTAAATCTATTATCGTGAATCGTTCTCGCAAAAATTTTGACAATATTATCCCAGAAACCAATTGCGATGTGGCCGAATGCAACAATATCTTCAAAGTTATTTGGGACTATTGGATTCTCGACGCTGTTATCATGTGCTCGTTCAATGATCCTGCCAATCGTAATCAGAGTGAAATTGAGTTATATACTTTCAATCCATACTCGGCTGATCATTCGCAAAAGTGGGAAACAATAATCCATGAAACTGTCGAAGTATCGATATATACAGGAAACTTTAATCATTCCTGGTACATTTTCAAACAAACATTCAACGGAATTAGATCCTTCAAAGACTGTGCTGATATATTTTTTGACAAGACATTAAACCTTGATGGATACGTGATACCGATCAGTTTTAGTTATCCTGAATTTTTATTGGACACAACCATAGCTTCGCCAGCTAAAACATTGGTGACAGATAGTCGTACGTTAAAAACTATTTCGAAAAAATTACAATTCAACGTCATTCAGGTATTATCAGGACTCATAACTCATAACTATTTCGTTATACCATACATTAGGTATACATTAAGTTAGGAAAATCCTACGTGGTATTTTTCCAGATCGTCAATCACGACCTGGATGTGAACGGAGGACCGCATGCAAACGGCTCCTATTCTGGCATGATGGCCGATATTCATAAAGGACGATCTCACTTAGGACCTACCATGCGTGGAATGAGGATATACCCTGGTTTGGGAATGACTTATCCCCATGATACAAGCAGTGCCTGTTTCGCATCAAGAATTATTGGAATTCGTCCGCAATGGACTAACTTTAATTTTGCCAGACATATTTGGATCGGTTTTGGACTTTGCATATTATCTTTCACCCTCTTTTTCTATATGCAAAATAATTCCTACGGTATTCTGTCCGCATTTCTCGAATCTCTTAGACTCATTATTGGAACTTCGGTTATTCATACATCGACAGTATTTAAATACAGGATTATACTGGGATCTATATTTCTCGTGGTCTTAGTATTTGACGGAACAATCAAAGGTATAAATACTAAACTGCATACGTTTTATAACTATTCAACCCTCGCAATTGGAGTTCCGTTTCTCCTTTTTTCAATTATAGTCTGCCTTCTAAACTTTCATTGACTATTAATCTTTCGAATTGCATTCGTTGCCACAGGTCGTTTTATATCTATCCTAACTGCTGTAAGACCATATCCGAATCTTGATACTATGGCGCAGCTTAAAGAACAGAACATGGATTTGTATGGACACGAAGCTTTTAAACAGATGATTATGGATCCCGAGCTAAAAGCACGATTTTTAATCGGCTCGAACGTTCCAGAATGCTTGGCAGCTCTAGTAGATCGTCAACAAATTTGTTTTTCAGATTGTCGATCGCTGCAATTACTTACATTGAATTCAACAATTATTCACACATGTTCAACTCCTCTTTGGACAACCTACGTAACGTGAGCTTTTATTTATTGTTTATTGGATTAACAGTCTTATAAGTAATCGAGGAAATCAGAAAATAGGATAATACCTTAAAACTAGAGTTAATCATTATTTTTAATGAATCTATACCCAGGTTTTTGACTACGATACATTGGCCTATGACCAATCGCTACAGTTTCGAGGTAAAGAAGCTTGTAGAGTCAGGAATTTTTAGAAAATGGATGTTGAATATGAAGAGGAAAATCGAAGTTGATGGATGGAAGGTGAAAAGGGTTGCTGAGCTGGCATACATAAAACCCGCAAAATTAAACGATCTGCTACCCGCTTTCATGCTGCTATTTGTGGGATTGTCAATAGCTCTTATAGCTTTAGTATGCGAGATTATAAGCCACGAATATCTTAATTGTTAATCGTGTTAATTGTGAAAATAATAGAAAAACCACGAGTAGAAATATGAAACGAAATCATTAATTCTTTATATACCTAATTAAGTCTGAGGTAAATTATTTCTAAATGAAAATAATCGAGAAATTCAAATATCATAGTATACAATGAACATTTTAGTTAAAAATTGTGCATATACCTATGTCAGAAAATAGGTGAATGAAAATATTAATAGTAGTAATCTCGATTTTCTCTTTTCGTCTCTATGGTATTTTAACGCAGGCTTGCAATGATTATAAGAAGAATTTTAATTAGTCGACTTTATTCTGGAAATTCTATAATATCTGATATATACATAATATAATATACAGAAATATAAATATGAAAATAAATAAATTGGCCGATGCTAGAATAAGCCTGAGGAGTAAATGGTACGCCTTTACTACATATAGCCTGCGGATCATATCTCGTATTACGTTATTTCTAGTTCCATAGTCTCTCACCCGCTGCGCCACCAGCGTGAACTGACAACTGACCTACCACAACAGCCTCCTTGCCCCTTTGCCCACCTAGCATTCCGATCAAGGTCGGGCAAGGCCGTCAAGGGCGGGTAAGATGAACAAACCGGTTTCTCAAGTTTCAGTAGCTTTCGTGGCGTCAACGAGTGAACATAGGTTAGGGTTTAGAAGAAACTCCTACGGCAGATAGAAACTTGCGCGATAAATTAACCAATGTGCGAGAAAATGTTTGACAATTGGTACGATGCGTCGCTACGCATTCGAGGAAATTTACGATTCGGAGAGATTGACATCAACGAAAGCACGTCGGACATAAGTGAGTTTGAAGTACTCCAATCACTATTTTACCATAACCATAAATAATTGTGAATTTTTAATGCTTGTTCGTAACAAAAAGAATCTTGCTAATTCGTTTCATGTACTGAAAATAGTATTCGATACTTTTTTTTAACATGTTTTAACCTGTAGCGTATTTCGATCAACATAGTAAGTAAGAATTAGATTACTACAAGCGGTAGCAAAATTATAATTGAAGGAATTGTTCACTTTCGAGCGTATTACTGTGTGAAAATCTAAATTTCTTACGAACATAACCGCTCAGACCTATTCTAAACATGAATATAATTGGCGAGGGAGTTTCATTTGATAACCTCGTAATAATTATCATCTTATCATAATAACAATCATATAATTTCAAGTTCCTCATACTTTTATTCATATTTTATTATACATTTCTTTATCTGAGGTTTTTTTTACTCATATTTTGCGACTTCAAGGGTAAACTAATTTGTAGTTTTATTTTGAGTGTACAAATGTTTTCCGGGAGAATACTCGTCCCCCAATTTATTCTTTTATTTGATTCTTTGACAGCATTATCAGACGACGGAGATCCAAATGAACATCGCTGGTACTTGAACTGCATAGATCCTGCGTGTCACTTGGTCGGAGATGGACGCTAACCGACACTGCCTGGCTAGTTCTGAATCAATAGTCAACCAAGATAATGGTGAGCTTTGTATTGTATTAGCCAAATACCTAATCTAAGTATAAATGTATACCCGCAAAACAATCATTACTGAAACGCACTTTGCGATCCGATACAGGTCTTGGACAGATTACTTTTCCAAGTCTATGCACCACAACATTCATCAGCCGAGTAACTGTGACGCTCACCCTGTATCTTTGACTCGATACTGGGGCCTGCGGCTTGCCTCTGTCTCCCTGTATACGCCAGAAACTTTTGCGACAACTCGATATCACTCAGCTGCAAGGGATACGATACCGATGCATAATAATATACCGAGAGGTGACATATTGTCCGTCTCGTTATAGGGTAAGCCTAGAAGAGAAAGCACACTTAATTTTTAGAAATAACAATAAATTCTCTGTTTTTAATGACAAACTTGGAATATGATTGATAGATTTCTAGAGAATATGTTTACCTTGGTTAAATATAGTAAACTCACCTTGTAGTAGAGAAATATTTGAATAACGAGGACCGAAATTTAAAGGTTTGAAAATAGATACGAGTGTAGATTACTGTAGAATTAATTGGGCATCACATTTATTTTTCAAACATCAAACACAATTCAATATCGGAGATAAATTACTTCTGAGTCACAGATACTGGTCGTAACAATTGAGAGATTGAGACATCTATGCATGCACTATTGATACTAGCTTATTGACCTTGTTGATTCTGTTGAAAATAGTTTGAAGTTTACATCACATTTAAAAATGGTTCAGGCAGGCTTACAAAAATCAATCATAAGAAATGTATTATAATAAATTTCATACAGATGTATATCAAAATTAGAAATTCTTTGGTACTTAGCTGAGAATGTTTGCTTGAAAAATTCAAACCTAATTTATCCAATGTACCCTATGTTTATCTAGTTTTTATCTTCACAGGCATTGTTCATCGAGGGAAATGACTTCCTCCTGCCCATCTTCAACAAAACCTCTTCAAAATTCATCAGGACAGGATTCACACCAGGGAGTGAAGCAGTCCAAGCACCGGGGGAATGACTGCAAGACAACTCTGAGTACACCGCGGAGTATTAATAAAGTAGCATAAGCATATAGTTTTAGGCTGTGTCGTGTTGAGTTCATAATTACAGTGCCTTTAGAATCAGTTTTGGTAAATTGCGCATCTAGTCTGAAAATCAATTCCGTTTGAAACGTTGTACCGAAAACAAGCTGAGCTGGTTGACACTAATTTTCAGCCAGCAGACTTTGTAACCCAGTATATGTGTGATAAATAACGAAAAACCTAATTATAATATTTTCTACGATTAGTGACAACCACAAGCTTTTATATCATAGCATCTGCTGCCCGCTCTATGTAACATTAAAATCAATGTCCTACTCGGAACATGTCGGATACTAGTTTCAATATTCAACAACAACTTTCAAATCATTTTACAAATCGCTGTACAGATTATTCTAAATCAATTTAATTATAAAAGCTATAAGCGGTAATATAATAACTCGGTTTTATAAAGCTCGCTATACTTGACCAGTTCATTCGGTAATATTATAATCGTACAAGGCAAAGACTCGTAATATTACATAATATATGAAAATTCGTGATGATATATTATTAACAATATGTTCTCTCGCATGTACTATATTGTATCTAGACCTTGGGTACCGACCCGAATATCTTGATGCATTTTATTTGTTTAAACTCGTTGTATTTGGGATAGAAAAGTGGTAGGGATTGGGATAGTTGGGACTACCCATTGCCGTACGAAATATTCCCAATAACTATTCAGGTAACAGAGCATAATACATGCATATACGATATATATTTGTCAAGTATATTTCACTCTTTTGTAAAATTGTCCATAATGAATAGAGAATAATGACTGTTCTCTATTCGTACAGTGGTCTGGAAAATAAATATAAACAGCTCGCTGTTCTCAACGAGGCCGATATTAAAATTATCTGCTTCCAACATGGTACTTGGCATTCTGTAAAATATACCTTCGTACGTATATGTATGTATTATCGTCGCAACGATTAGTTTAGAGTATAATAATAGTTTCATTATAGCCCAATTATAGTTCTAGCTAATTTACAAACTGGTAAAGTGTCAAATATGTAGTTTCCAGTGATATACGTAATATATTATACGTATTACGATCACATCTACAATTTTTCCAATCAAATATTCAGTGTTGTGAAAATTGTAATGAAATTTTTCTTCAATACTCTATACTTTCGTAATGTGTAATTGGATGTTCATCTGATTACACATTACTTTGGTAATGACTTGATTGAATTACACATCGCCAAAGTAATGTGTAATTGAATCAAGTTCATTACTTTTAAATAACTTTATAATTACTCTTACTCTATAATTACTTCAAATTACTTTACTTTATAATTACTTCTACCAATTGAATTGAGTTCAATTACACATTACCAAAGTATTGGGTAATTGAATTAGTAATTTCACTAACACTGTAATCAGTGCCTCGCAACACTGCAAATATCCGTGTAATAATGAGATCGTTTATGCAATAAACATGTATTATTATAGTAAATTGGCGCATTCTTGAATAAATATCACTTGAAATTGTAAATCATCGATCGTTGAATCATTTTCCCCTGTCCTTTCCTTGCCTATAAGTCGAAAATCATGAAAATCGCATGATTTCATAAAGCCCCGAACTATTTTTGCAATATTATTTACTACCACGTGTTTTACCACGTGTTTTTCGGGACCACGTGTTTTTAGAGTCTAAAACCACGTGTTTTTAGAGTCCAAAGCCACGTGTTTTTGGAGCCTTTACCACGTGTTTTACGAGTTGTTTTCGAGTGTTTTCCGATTGCCTATATTCAGGCGTATTGTAGTAATTCAGAAAAAAGGTCGAAAAAAAGAAGAATTTTGCTGATGGCTGGCTTATGCAGCGCCGTAACTTAATTTAATTTAAAAATCGACCAATCAGGAGGCTGCGTTAGCCAATTTAGGCTCGATTTCTCAAAAAGCAGCCTCCTGATTGGTCGGTTCTGAAATTAAATCAAGTTACGGCGCTGCAGAGGCCAGCCATCAGCAAAATCCTGGACTTCTGGCAGTTGATACCTTATTTTAGGAGTCGGATTTCTGGCAGTTGATACCTTTTTAAGGAGTCGGATTTCTGGCAGTTGATACATTTTTAAGGAGTCGGATTTCTGGCAGTTGATACCTTTTTAAGGAGTCGGATTTCTGGCAGTTGATACCTTTTTCGTCTGGCAGTTGATACCTCATTCAGGTACCAACTGCCAGAAATCCGACTCCTTAAAAATGTATCAACTGCCAGAAATCCGACTCCTTAAAAATGTATCAACTGCCAGAAATCCGACTCCTTAAAAAGGTATCAACTGCCAGAAATCCGACTCCTAAAATAAGGTATCAACTGCCAGAAATCCAGAATTTTGCTGATGGCTGGCCTCTGCAGCGCCGTAACTTGATTTAATTTCAGAATCGACCAATCAGGAGGCTGCTTTTTGAGAAATCGAGCCTAAATTGGCTAAAGCAGCCTTCTGATTGGTCGATTCTTAAATTAAATTAAGTTACGGCGCTGCATAAGCCAGCCATCAGAAAAATTCTGGATTCCCCTGATGGAAAACATTTTTTTCGACGTTTTTTCTAAGTTACTGTAATACGCCTGAATATAGGCATTCGGAAAACACCAAATAGGCAACAAAAATTAACATGGGCCCTTCCGTTTACACGAATGGCATGCAGGTTGCATATACTCAGGCGCATTGATATTTATTTCAAAAGTAGTTCAGGGCTTTATGAAATCATGCGATTTTCATGATTTTCGACTTATAGGCAAGGAAAGGACAGGGGAAAATGATCCAACGATCGGTGATTTATAATTTCAAGAGATATTTATTCAAGAATGCGCCAATTTACTATAATAATACATGTTTATTGCATAAACGATCTTATTATTACACGGATATTTGCAGTGTTGCGAGTCACTGATTACATTGTTAATGAAATCACTAATTCAATTACCCAATACTTTGGTAATGTGTAATTGAACTCGATTTATTTGAAGTAATTGTAGAAGTTATTCAAAGTAATTATAAAGTAAAGGTATTGAAAAGTAATAAACTTCATTCAATTACATATTTCTTTGGTAACGTGTAATTGAACTCGATTTAATTAGTAAAAGTAATTATAAAGTAAAGTAATTTAAAGTAATTATAGAGTAAGAGTAATTATAAAGTTATTTAAAAGTAATGAACTTGATTTGGTGATACAAATCACCAAAGTAATGTGTAATTGAATCAAGTCATTACCAAAGTAATGTGTAATTAGATGAAAATCCAATTACACATTACCAAAGTAACGAGTACTAGTTCTTTAAATTTGTAGAGATATAAATAAATAAGAAAACTAACGAAAGATACAAAGGTTTGCTAATTACACATTGTCTACCAAAAAAAAAACCTTGCTATGTTGGAAAACCAAAATTCTGTATCTGTACAGCAAAACGCCTGATTCAAAGTTATTGTTATGAATTGGAATTATTATCCGATATGTTTCGAATGGGATACGGTGAGGATAATAATTCCATTATTACATAAGGCGAGTTCATTTATCATTAGGCTATATTAAACTATCAATAAACTTTAAACCGATTCTTGCCGCGATAATACATACATATACTATGGGCTATTCATTTTATTTATCCCACCGCGATACGAATATAAAATACAATCATCATTTTAAACAATAGGTATTAGTCAGAAAATGTAATCTTACCGCGTGAACCGCAGTGAAACAATTCGTTAATCAACACAAACTTGTTGTTAGAAGATACCAATGATGCTCTCTAATTCAGAGACCCCAAAATACCTACTCCCTACGGTGTCAAAGAAATAGTGAATAGAAAAAAAGTTATGTCCCGAAATCCGGAAAAGAAATAAATGCATTTTTCGCTAACAGAAAAGAATAGTTTTGATTCACGGTAGTGTTTTTTGGCGTATTTTGACCCGCCCGATCTAATTAGTATATGTACGAGAAAATCAAGGGAGTGAAATATTATTTCACTTATGTGTATCGTATATGTATGTGTTATGGGCTGTTATTATCATCATCTGTTATTCTCATCTTTTCTGTAATATTACAAGTCTTTTCCTTGTACGATTATAATATTACCGAATGAACTGGTCAAGTATAGCGAGCTTTATAAAAACGAGTTATTATATTACCGCTTATAGCTTTTATAATTAAATTGACTTAAAATAATCTGTACAGCGATTTGTAAAATGATTTGAAAGTTGTTGTTGAATACTGAAACTAGTATCCGACATGTCCCGAGTAGGACATTGATTTTAATGTTACATAAAGCGGGCAGCAGATGCTATGATATAAAAGCTTGTGGTTGTCACTAATCGTAGAAAATATTATAATTAGGTCTTTCGTTATTTATCACACATATACTGGGTTACAAAGTCTGCTTGCTGAAAATTAGTGTCAACCTGCAGCTCAGCTTGTTTTCGGTACAACGTTTCAAACGGAATTGATTTTCAGACTAGATGCGCAATTTACCAAAACTGATTCTAAAGGAACTGTAATTATGAACTCAACACGACACAGCCTAAAACTATATGCTTATGCTACTTTATTAATACTCCGCGGTGTACTCAGAGTTGTCTTGCAGTCATTCCCCCGGTGCTTGGACTGCTTCACTCCCTGGTGTGAATCCTGTCCTGATGAATTTTGAAGAGGTTTTGTTGAAGATGGGCAGGAGGAAGTCATTTCCCTCGATGAACAATGCCTGTGAAGATAAAAACTAGATAAACATAGGGTACATTGGATAAATTAGGTTTGAATTTTTCAAGCAAACATTCTCAGCTAAGTACCAAAGAATTTCTAATTTTGATATACATCTGTATGAAATTTATTAGAATACATTTCTTATGATTGATTTTTGTAAGCCTGCCTGAACCATTTTTGAATGTGATGGAAACTTCAAATTATTTTCAACAGAATCAACAAGGTCAATAAGCTAGTATCAATAGTGTATGAATAGATGTCTCAATCTTTTAATTGTTACGACCAGTATCTGTGACTTAGAAGTAATTTATCTCCGATATTGAATTGTGTTTGATGTTTGAAAAATAAATGTGATGCCCAATTGATTCTACAGTAATCTACACTCGTATTTATTTTCAAGCCTTTAGATTTCGATCCTCGTTATTAGAATATTTCTATACTACGAGGTAAGTCTACATTCAGATAAATTAAACATATTTTCTTAAGGTTTGTTAATATTTTCCTACTGTTGTCAATACGAGAGAAAAATTCAAGTTTGTAATCAAAAAGAATAAAGTTACAATTTTATCAAAAAATTGAGTGTCCCGTCTCTTTCAGACTTACCCTATGATAAGATATCCAAGTACTACACGAATCGCGTCAATACAGTTTTCCTTGCAGCTGAGTAGAACCAAGTCGCCATGAAAGTATCTGGTGTACAGTGATGACAAAGGCAAGCCGGAGGCACCCAAAGCCAGCTAAAGATACACAGTTAGCATCAGATTTCTTTGGTGGAGAAGGTGTGGTACATGGATTTGAACAAGTGATTTATTCAAGATGTATATAGGATCAACGGCAATTTGATTTCAATAACATGAGTTAATTGATGCAACGCAGTCTGTAATGGCTAGAAGTCAATCAATAATATAGGTTAGTTACCTCCACGCCAATATCCTCCTCACCTCTGACAATGGTTACTCAAATAGGCGGTCATTCACAGGCCTGGTCGCCGTGATGCTCCGTAACTGCTGGCATACCATTCCTAAACAGTTGAAAAGACCTGTAGTACCGGTAACTGGGCTCGTAAGCTATGCAGATCTGATTTTGCCTCGCTAATTCTGAAACGCGAGAATATAATTGCGATTGCAGGAAACCTTGTTGCATCTAGAGCTAGATACTGTCCGGATATCGGATAAATAAATGCGTATCAGAACAGATTGTTCTGTTGGAATAAATCTATAGTTACACAGGATCTTTGGCTGGTATAATTTGAAGCTTACCATTGTCTCAGTTGACTATTAATTCAGGACTAACTAGGTAGTATTGGCTTGTGTACATCTCTGACCAAGGAGCATGTAGGATCTATGTACCCCAAGCGTCTGGTATGGTCATTCAGCTCATCCTCGACCAACAATGCTGTCCAACGAATGAATAAAATAATAAATTGGGGAAACATTACTCTTCCGGAAAGTATTCGTCAACTCAATATAAGACGAAAAATTAGTTTACCCTCAAGGTCGCAAAATATTTTCGAAGAACAAAGGATATGAGAGTACGAGGAAATTTGAAATATATTGTTCAATTGACAGCAACTATATTATTATTGATATAACAGGATTGATAATCATTGAAATTTCATCAGATAAAACTCCCTCGCGTATTCTATTTATATTAAATACCGGTATGAGAGGTTATGTTCGTAATAAATATTAAATTTGTCACATATTTATTTGCGAGTAGGGATTAGAATGTATTATGAAAAATTACCAATTTCTCTGATTATAAAAAAAATCTGCTCGTAGCAATCTACTAGCTACTAACTTTGTTCATTAAGATACAAAATCTGACATGTGAAATCTGTCCAATAAAAGAAAAAAAAAAAAAACGATCTAATACCACTTTCAATTTGAAACGCATCTATCAATTTCTAATCAGTTCTAATTACAAACTAGCGTTAAGAAATTCTCAATTATTAATTATATTATAATAATAAAATGGGGATAGAAATATTTGAAAACTCACTTATATCCCTGTCAGTCTTTCCGAGCCGTGAATCTCCTAGATCACGACACATCGTTGCGTAACAATCGTCAAGCATTTTTCTCACAAGTTTGTCAATTTACCGTCAAAGCTTCTACCTGTTACCGAACCTCACTCGTTGACACCAAAAAGGTTACTGAGCGTGAGCACCGTTATTACATCAGTCATGGCGTCCTTTCCTCCCCGTCTAGCGGCAAGGGGGGAAACGCCGTTGTCGTAGGTCAGGTAACGCCGGGGACGCTGTCGGGTGGAAAAATATGGAACTAGAAGAACTATTATATAATAATAACAAGAATGTCATCGACCGTTTATTTATATAGTATTATAGTATATTATATTATAATATGATGTTATCAATATTACTTACGTAGTTTAAGTTAATATGTGAAAATGTATAATTGTTTTTTTCAAATGTCTGGTCTAATAAATTTGACAATAATCAAGATAGGCAATTCGAATTCTTTTCTGAGTCTCGGGTTGCGTGTAATACGGCGCATTGTGTCACTGATTTTTAATTATAATACACAAAAGCAAGATTTTAGAATGTCTATTTATTATAGAGTTCAATCGTTCTACAATGAGAATGAATAAATCTAATGATATACTACTTCATATATGCAGGAAATAGAATTCAGAGCTTCTTAGACTGCAGCTATGAAGCATAAACTATTTCGTCAGCGCCATATTATGCTTTCGCGCACGCCATCCTGAATATTATTTACGAACCATATCACAGTCACAATCGTTCGGTTTGTGAAAATGAATTTTTATCATTTGTGAAAATGTGTATTAATTAATTGAATAAATTGACAACTATTCACGTTGTCATATTTATATAATATATAAAATATATTGTTTAATGAAATTTATTGTCATATTTATAATAACATACGTCTATGATAATAATTCTTGAAAGAAGTATAAGACTCAACACTTAACATCCCCTCGATTTATTATTTGATTAAATTAACAACCGAACAACTAATACACCTTCGATAAATAGTATAATAAAAATAAAATAATGAGCGAGTCAGAGAAGCCTTTCGCCTGCCCATCCCCCGGCTGTAACATGGTACGTAACTCAAATAATATTAGATTAAATATAATCTCTAATCATAACCTAAAAACTACGTAATTATATTATACGATATAACCTTTAATATCTGTATACAGAGTTTCGTTAACGAAGATCATCTCACAGTACACAGAAAAAGACACGATATGATATTGAATTTAGGTTCAAACGGAAAAGCAGGTGTTTTCGTAGGTAAAGTAATGAAGAATTTTTCCAATCTTAACCTCAAAAATACTAAAATAACAACATTATTTAGAATTACTTTATTAATTTTTCCTATCACAATCACCTTATATCTTTATCCCATTTAAACAGCGGATCAAACTCCTACGCCAACTAGATTCATCAGAAATTGTGAAGAAGTTGGCCTGTTTCAAGATCTACAAAACGTTAATCCTTTCGAAGAAACATTCCGGAGAGCTGTAGAGGCTGGGAAAAGCGGAGCACTAGCCGTGCCCGAAGTATGATCAAATTCCATATTCGGAATCTAGTCAAACCATTTTTCGATGATTTAATCTCATGTACATTCTTTAATTCACTAGGGCGTAATGTCGGATGATACTCTTCACACTCCTCACATATTTCCCCACATAGTCGATGTACAGTCAAATAATTTACTAGAAAACGGGGTATCAGATACACCGGTAATAAGTATTACGGATTCTTCTGATGAAGACGGGAAGAATACATCCAATATACAAGTTGGTACGGATGTAATAAGACAGGATGATAATTCCAAAGAAATAAAGAGCCCAGAATTGGACACAGACTCTCAAAATGAAAACATTGTGGAAACTATAGTGGTGCAAGAAGCAGACACTTCAATATCTACTACAGTTCTTAATTTGAGAAATGATTATCAGGAAAAGTCTTCACCTCAGCTGTTAGTTTCATCGTTTATTATATATTCAAATCATTTATATTGATGAAATAAACTGTAACTTTGAACTTTTCACTAGGTCAATAAATGGAAAGGAAGTACAGCTGCTGATGAAGACTGAAGATGGAAAGCTTATGCAGTTATCTGCAATGCCAGTATCTCATAGAGATATAAATCCGACGACTGTAAACATACAGTCAAATACTCAAACTGTAGTAATTAAGACTGAGCCCTCGCTGAATTATTCAGAAAAAAAACGTATTGTGAAGTCAGCTTCGTCGTCTAGACTTTCATTGGCAAAAATGGTTAGATAATAATCTTAGATCACTGATATTATCGATTGATTTGATATTCGAATAATATAACTAAACGATGAATTTAAATTTTCACAGAAACTTAAGCAAGTGTTAAAAAAGAATGGCATGGCTCTTGAAAGCCAAGACGATATTGAGCAGATTCCTGTTTATCCAAAAGACAACAATATCAACAATCAAGTATTAGACGTGACCAAGAAGCAGGATATTCTTGAAAGAAATCGTGCGAGTTCAATGCGTGCCAGAGCAAAACGAAAGGCTTGGATTCAGCAGCTAGAAAGATCAGTTTATAATGTTAATGAAGCTAATGCTGTACTGCAATTAGAAGTCAGAGCTCTTCGTTCTGAAGTAGCAAAGTTAAAGACTCTTTTATTGGCTCACAAAGATTGCCCTGTAACAAAGGCAATGGAACAGGGTAATTCATTTGTTTATCTATATTTTGTTCGAATATATTTTACGACAGTTATTAGTAAAGTATGAATAATAGTTTGTCTTATTTTCAAACCTGTATTTATTTTCTGATTTCAGGAAACAGCATAATTTTAGGTCCTAAAGTTATATCCCTTAGTGCAGACATGCTACAAACATCATCACCCATAGTAACGTCAGGTACAACGACAGCAATTAAACGTACGTCTGTTATATCAACTGAAATTGGAACATTAGCAAAAAAGAAGCCGTCAGTATCTACACCAACGAATTCAATGATTTTACCTAAATCTAGTGTTGGTATAAGTCCGTTAATTAAGAGGGGTAAAATAGTGAGAAATATATCTGCTATTAAGGTAGTAGACGTTGAACACGTTGTAACTAGGAGTAAGGACACGGGTAAACATATTTTGATTGTTAAAAATCAATTGCGTAAAAGCGGGGATAATCCTAGACAAATTATTCGGTTAAATCCTAATTTTGAACTTGATAATGCAGCTTCGAAAAGTACTGGATCGTAAACTATCGGGTAAGAAAAAAAAAAAGGGAAAAAAAGAAGATAACCACGAGATTAGATTTCAATTTGTAATGAAATGTTTTTTTTTCTAACTGATTATATTATATTTCCTGATATAAAAGAGAGAAAAAAAAAAGAAAGAAATCGCCGTCGAATGAATCGATTAATCACCGCGTTCTCAACCGCATTTATCCATAACAAATATGCTTTGTTATTTAAAGGCTAATAATAATTGTTATTAGAAATATGTATATATATAATATATATATATAGCGAAGTTTTCATTAATTGTAAATTATTTTTACAACTATTGTATATATAATATATTGTATTATAGTATGTGTAAATGTTAACAGCTATTGCAATAAAATCACCTGTGCAATGAATGTTTATTATCACAATAAAAATCTAAAGAGTTTATTTAATTGTTTTTTTTTTTTTAATTTTATTATACCCAGATATTTTGATATATATTTATGAATAAGGATTTAATATATTATAGGATTTAAGGGTGACATAATTATTAATATTAATAAACCCATGGTATGAAATTAATTTGAAAATTGAGGCAAATTACCGCACTGCGTCTCGTCGGAATAATTGGTTTTTTTTTTTCACATTGATGTTTATTTTATTTTAACAATCTTTATAGTATATCACAGTATAATAGTAAAATGAAAATTTCTTCATTTTAAATTACGATTATAATATAAATTATATACAAAAAAAAAGTGTATATTAGGGGAAATACACAATCTTGGAGAGAAATAAAATAAAATAAACTACGGTATTAATTACTGAATTTAAGAAACGAAAAAAAAAATAATTGTTCCCAAGAAGAAAATAGAGCTGATTAGATATAAATATATAACAGAGTTAAATAAATAATTACCACAATGAGGAAAATATTAATTATATCTAAGTTTTGTTTTTTTTCTGTTTATCAGCTCGATTAAAAATTTGAATTAAAAATTAAGTAAAGACGTACCCTTTATATAGTATCATCATTACATAATATATAGATTCAAATACGGAGGTTTTCTTTTAGAATATTAACAACGTCGAGGATGAGGTATATATACTTAATAAAATCAACGATATAGAAGCTATATTATTATCGCGTTACGGGATGTAGATATTTATAACTGTCGTACAAGGGAATTATTGAGGCAGAGTATTCAATGAAAGATAATCTCCTGGAGCTTATCACTCCAAGTTCATTTCTCTCTTAACAAAGCCGACTGTATGGTTCAGGGCCAAACGTATCAGACCTTATAGTGTAGTATATAAGTATCGTATCGTATCGTATCGTATCGTATCATTTCATTGTACACAAATCGCCTTATATTCCGTCCCGACAGAAGATAATAATAAAATGAAATAAAATAAAATCAAATCAAATGAAATAAAATAAAAATTTTAGAAATAAAAAATAAAAAAAATACAATCCCACGAGGTATTCGTATCCCGCGGGCCCTTATCAGTTCTCCGTCCAGTTGTTTAAACAAATTACACCGGGCAAGAGAATGATAAGGGACTTTGGGCACTTTATTTATTAAGTATATTTTCAGACTCTTCCTCGTCGTCCAGATTCTGAAACAGAAATATTTCTTATCATTATAAAGTCATTACTTCACGATTTTTTATTAATTAATTTATTTATTTAATTCAATTTAATTTTTTTTGTTAATTGTATTTCTTTAGATTTTTATTAAATATATTGGGAACCACTGCTGTTAAAGTCTTCGAAAATTACAGTTAGAGAATAAATAAATACGAAAAAAAAAGGATAATCATAAACCGCGAGTGTAAAGTCTTCTTAATAATAATAATAGTAATAATAATCACCGAAAATGATGATGATGATGATGACGATACAAATAATTTCTTTCTTTTTTTTTTTTAGTCTGAATTTTTCAGAGAGAGCGTAATATACGTGTGAGATCGTAATGCAATGTAATTTTTTTTCTTCTCTCTTTATTTTTCTTATACTCTTTCGAGTGAGGCGAAATTAGTAGCCGAGTGAATTTCTTTTGAAGGAAAAATTACGGGTCTGCAGTGAACGAGATTCTGAGTTCTCATTTTCAGTGAATGTGTCGCCCTATCGGTCGGTCAGTAAATATTGTCAACGACTTTCCTATGGCGATAAGACGTTGCCGATAAGAGAAGCCTTATACAGCGATGTTTCACGTTAGTCTTACCGGAAATTTCAATACTAGGTATATATACATACATACATAAATAAGTTGATAGTTATAATTCTCAGGATTCGTTCTTTCAAGCGGTACTATAACACAAATAGTATATGTTTAGCTAATAAGCAACCTCATGGTTTATAAGTTGTGATTATTATACTGGTATGTATATATATATACGCGTTGGGCAAAAAAAAAAAAAAAACAGGCGTGTATTCGAACGGAAGATTTCTATAACATAGAATTGTTGAAAATTGGCAGTAGGATAAAAAAACCAAATAAAATAAAATAACATAACTAAAAAAAAAAAATAATAAGAACAAGAATAGGAACGGGAAATAAAAAAAATAGTAATCTGGGTCTCGGCGAATTACTTTAGCCCTGGGGACAAGAGCCGACCAACAGCGGCAACATTACACAATGCGCAATCTTGTAGCCTTGAAGATTGCCTTATTTATATTTGGATCTACCACACTCTAGTAGAATCTAAAACCTAGAATCTTGATTCTAAAACTATGGAAGATTTTTTTTTTTTTTTTTTCCTCTTAGTAGTAGTACTACTACTACTACTAGTAGAGATATTTTCTAATATTCTTACGTTGTATAATAATAGAAACGTGTTATAAAATTCATAAGCATCAATTGCTTAGCTACAATTTAATTTCATAAATATTATTCGTTCCTATATATCTATTTCTTTCTTTCTTTTTTTTCTTTCTTTTAGTTTAGTTTATTTTATTTAACAAATCAGATTCTTAATACCCAAAGGAATTTATATGTTACGTGATCTGTCGCGTGTATTAATGTATACGACTCTGTTGTCTGTTCCACTTAAAACAAGTGCATTTAATATGCGGCTTCCCTGTGATATATTTCTATTACCAATAGCGTCGCCGTTTATATTAACAATTAATAATAATGATGATAATGATAATAATAATAATAATAAGATATAAAGAAATATTGAATTTATAAGTTTAGCAAATTATTATGGTGTATATATATATATATAAAAAAAAATAGAATAATAATAATGATAATACTTTGCAGAATAATATTTAGCAATAGATTTTTAGCCACACAGTTTCAGGTTTTGCTTCGTCTTAAATCCGCCAGCCTTGAGACATACGACGTTAACTTTCTTTATTTTTACATCTAGGCCAAATCGCGGAACGTTGAAAATTGCAATTTAATCTATACGAATAAGTTAAGACTGATTTTAAAGGTATAGTAAATAAAAATTGAGTAAAATTAAAAAAATATATACCGAGTATGATAATAATTGATATACTTTACCAAATTCGTTTTCTCAATTATATCGACAAAATTTTTCGTATAATCTTTCAACAATTCTATATACTTTACGTGTGTAATCTAGGGAAAACAAAAAAATATAAATATTCTCGGAATTTCGTACCGCTTATCTCGAGAATGCTAGTAGCACGATGACACATAATATATATCGTTTATCCATAGATAACGAGGATTTAAACAGTAAAATAAAATTAACATAATACACGCGCGTTAGTTAACTTCCTTAAGATAAAGATTATAAAGCTTGCGTTTACTTGCGACCCGACAACACCAAGTTCAGAATCACGACTGCGGGCGAAGTGCGGAGTGCAGAGTACCGGGAAACCCGACGTACCTCGGACTTCCTCGATTGTAGCGCGGTGGGAAAGACTAGCGGTAAGATACCGAACTTTAGTTTTGATATATGGAAGGGGAAAAAGGAACGTCAGTTTATCGTCTCAGTTGCACCGTACAAGACCTCCCGTAGCTCCGTTTCTGTCACGCGCACACAGGCTTAAAAGCTCGAAGGGGTCTACGTGGGCCAACGCTAGTAGTAGACACACCACTTGAATCGCGCAGCATCCTGCGCGACAATATACGTCGAGGTATAGAGACCCCCTTTAGAGGAGAGAGAGAGAGAGAGAGAGAGAGAGATTTAATATAGAGATTAAAGCGGCTCGGATTTACGCCGAGAGTATATATATATATAAGTATATATCATACGTTGACGACGTTATAACTTTTGTATACCTATGTATGTATTCACTTAGTACCAGCGTCGGCGAAGAGTTGGCAAGATATTCGGTTACAATTAACGAGACTTATAAACTAAATTAAACTAATCCTTATATCGTTGTTATACCTTTTTATATTTATATTATAATTAGTGTAAAGTGTAAAGAAAAATTTGATCTTTTACTACCAGAAGGCGAAAACGAAGACGAAGGCGATGGTCTCTGTTACACTGCTGCATCCCACTGCACCCTAAGACATGTGTTCCAAGCATCACAAAGAACCGAATATATAGGAAACCGACTCTTCAGGTCTGGCGGGGACTCAAGTGGCATACAGATGTAAGCTGCGGGTAGAAAACTAGGCCCTGAAGTCTCTGAGTCCCCTAATTATATGTATTTCTCGTTGAGGAAAAATTTCTTCTTGTTTATATGGTCGTTTAGTAGTCTTCAGCTGTAGTTGTATTTATGTTCTGCGAATAAATAGAAAAATATAAAAATTATTAAATGAAATAAAGACCTGTTTCAAATACAATATCATGTAATTGAAAAAGGTGTTGGAATTTGAGACGGTCAATTTAGCTTAAGGTGTTAAAAGTACATATAAGATAACTAAAAGAGCAAAGCTTTATACATAAGGTACAAGGCGGAGGGCGCCCTTTGAAGATATCGACTGCTGCTTGCTGCTGCTGCTGCTGCTGCTGCTGCTGGAGTCTCGAGGAATGAAGCTAAAGGGTGACTGGGCGTGGTGGTTATTCGCGAACGAGGACTAGAACGACGTTGAGACTCGCCCTAGGCATCTGCCTGCCTTATTCCTCGTCCCTTTCTATCTCTCCCTTACCTCGACCCCCTTGTCCAAGGCATTATTTTCGCCGAGAGTTTTCGCCCTCTAGAACTAGTCTATATATATAATATACCTTAACCAAATTATATACCTTGACGTGAAAAGAAAAAAAAAAGAAAAAAATAATAATAAAAAATTGTCTACAATAATGATAAATCTATATAAATAGTTCTTTTTTTTTTTTTTTTACGGTGTGGATGCTGCAGTTTAATAATTTCCTATGTAATTTAATTCGCATCGCAATATATATGTCATTAAATTAGCTACTCTAATACCGATTCAA